>JAMPIV010019117.1:600000-1081762 GCA_024509875.1 Oreohelix idahoensis
ATCATCTTATTTTTCTGAGCTGTTATGACATGGTTATCTTGTTCTCTGAGCTGTAATGATATGATTATCTTTTTCTCTGAGCTGTTATATCTGTAATAACCTTTTTCTCTGAGCTGTTATGTCTGTAATAACCTTTTTATCTGAGCTGTTATGTCTGTAATAACCTTTTTTTCTGAGCTGTTATGTCTGTAATAACCTTTTTCTCTGAGCTGTTATGTCTGTAATAACCTTTTTCTCTGAGCTGCAATGAGGTGATCATCTTTTTTTCTCTAAGCTGTAATGAGATAATCATCTTTTTTTTTTCTCTAAGCTGTAATGAGATAATCATCTTTTTTTTCTCTAAGCTGTAATGCGATAATCATCTTTTTTTCTCTCTAAGCTGTAATGAGATAATCATTTTTTTTTCTCTCTAAGCTGTAATGAGAAAGTTGGTACACACAATACATATAATGAAAGAACAATGGGGAAATGCGGCAGCGGAACAGCAAACGAAAATGGGGATAAACTAATAAGTTTCTGTAGCATTAATAACCTGGTCATTGGAGGAACACTCTTCCCACATAAAGAAATTCACAAATTAACATGGGAATCACCAAATGGTCGGGACAGAAACCAGATAGACCACATCATGGTTAACGGTAGATGGAGACATGCATTACAAGATGTGAAGGTAATAAGAGGTGCAGATGTGGGAAGTGATCACCATTTAGTAGTAGCAAAACTGAAAGGGAAACTAAGAAGGGCTGCACCAACTGTAACTACACAGAAAAGGTTTGACATCAGCAAATTGAAGGACTCCCTTACCAGAAAAGCTTTTGCGGCCGACATAAAGAAACGATATCAATTTGCCAAAAGTCAGGAAAAGACATTGACTGATGATATAGACCAGAATTTCAACACCATTTCAACAATATACAAAGAAAGCAGCAAATCATGCTTGGGATTCCAGGAAAGGAAGAAGCAAGACTGGATAACACCAGAAACTTTAAAAACCATAACGATGAGAAAGGAAATGAAAAGAAAGAAAACAGAAGCGAAGTCCCCCAGGTTAAAGCAACTATATAGCGAACAGTACAGTCAGCTGGACAAGGAAGTTAAACGCCAAACCCGAGCCAACAAAAGGAATTTCCTAGACGATCTTGCAAGACAGGCAGAGGAGGCAGCACTGAGAAATGAACAAAGCACAGTATACAAAATAACTAAATTCATCAGCGGAAAACGAGGTGCAAACAATATTACATTAGTAAGAGATAAGCAAGGTAATCTCATCACGACAGCAGAGGGACAAGAAACAAGATGGGCAGAGCACTTCAGAGAAACTCTGAACAAGGAACCACCAGAGACACAATTGAATATTCCTGAAGCTGAAAACGATCTAGATGTGAATACAGACATTCCACGAAAAGAAGAAATCATCACAGCAATCAAAGGGTTAAAGAACAGCAAAGCTCCGGGCCATGATAACTTAAATGCAGAGCTATTTAAGACTGACCCTGAGAAAGCAGCAGAACTATTAGAACCACTATTTGCACAAGTCTGGAAAATGGGGACAACACCATCAGAGTGGAACAAAGGAATAATTGTCAAATTGCCCAAGAAGGGAGATCTTGCAGACTGCAATAATTGGAGAGGAATCACTCTTCTCTCAGTTCCCAGCAAAATACTAGGCAGGATAATTATACAGAGAATTTCAAAGGCAGTAGACCACAAACTGAGGAAAGAACAAGCAGGATTTAGAAAGAATAGGAGATGTGTAGATCATATATTCACGCTCAGGAACATTATAGAGCAGTGCTCAGAATGGCAAAGACAGCTTTACATTAATTTAGTTGATTTTGAAAAGGCTTTTGACAGCATACATAGGGACAGTTTATGGAAAATACTGAGGGCTTATGGAATTCCAAGCTGCATAGTGTCAATCATAAAAAGCCTCTATGCAAACTTTACGTGCAGTGTTGGGCAGAGCAACCTAACCTTTGAGGTGAAGACAGGAGTACGACAGGGATGCCCCTTATCAACCACTCTATTTTTAACAGTCATAGACTGGGTGATGCGCCAGACAACAGAGGGCAGTCCAAGAGGAATAAGATGGACTACATTTTCTACATTGGAAGATCTGGAATATGCAGATGACATTGCACTGCTAGCACATTCACATCAATACATCCAGGAAAAAACGGATAGACTTAATAAGTTTAGCCAGCAGGTGGGCTTGAACATCAATTTAAAGAAGTCTGAGGACATGACGCTCAATGTGAGCAAACCCTGAGCCCATATCAGTAAGGAATAAGCAATTGGTACAGACAGATACCTTCACATACCTAGGAAGCATAGTAACACCAGACGGCGGGGCAGGCAAAGACATCAACATCAGAATGAATAAGGCAAGAACAGCCTTTTTTAGCCTAAACAACATCTGGAAGTCCTCCCAATACAGCACAAGCACACAATTAAGATTATATCAGAGCTGTGTGCTTTCTGTGCTTCTCTATGGTGCGGAATGCTGGAGAGTTACAGAGAAGGAAATGTCGAAATTGTCCTCTTTTCACACAACATGCCTAAGAAAAATTCACAGAATCTTTTGGCCGAATACCATCACTAACCAAGATCTGCTTACTCGTAGCAAGCAAGAGGACATGCACACCATCATAGCTGGCAGACGCTGGAACTGGGTTGGTCATGTCCTCAGAAGAGACCCCGATGCCATCACAAGAACAGCCATGCTTTGGACCCCTGAAGAAAAATGAAAGAGAGGCCGACCAAAAACAACCTGGCGGAGGACTGTGGAGGCTGAGATGCAAAGAATGAACCAGAGTTGGGGCACTGTACGAAGGATGGCCACCGACCGAGCAAAGTGGAATCAATTTGTTGTTGCCCTACAAGACGCCACTAGGCGTGATGGCCACTGACTGCTTTGACGGTCGGCGGCTAAGGATCAAAGAAGAAGAAGAAGCTGTAATGAGATAATCATCTTTTTTTCCTCTAAGCTGTAATGAGAAAATCATCTTTTTTTTCTCTAAGCTGTAATGAGATAATCATCTTGTGACGTACGTCTAAGTATGACAAATGAATTTCCCTGACTCGATGGATGATAACAGAATATTGGCCACTCATAACTTTAGAACCCCTGATCATCTGTTGTAACTTTTACCGGCAGGCATCATTTCCACAAGAACCTTACACGCTGGATCATTAATATGTAGCCTGCTATCTTATGCGAACGTTTGAGATCGCATGACCTTTGATGGGAGGTTAAATCCCGCCCACAACCACTCCTGTTTCTAGAGCAATATACAGCAGATCATTTTCTTACCTGGCTGTCACCCCGCCTGGTGGGAGTTGCCAAAGCTCTCAGAACAGCGGTACCATCAAAGAACAGGCTGATCTTCAGAATTCAACGTGGAGCGGCCGCGATCTAAAGAATCAGGAACTTTCAGCTCACAGAGTTAGCTTCTCGGGAAATTTTCGCACTCTTATGCGAGCAGCCTGAGACGGAAGGAAATCGGTAGACCGGGGGAATCGAAGGAATCGCCACGGTTAACACCACGGCGAGGTATCTCGAATTTTGCTCAAGTTCAAGAAAGGTGCGAAAATTTAACACGCCCCATTCAAGTTACATTCGAGAAGTATAAATAGAGAACTCTGAAAAACTGCATTTTATCGTTCGCTCTGACAGAATCCTAGTTGCACTAGCATAGTCGGATTCCTGCTGGATTTCATCTACCTTCGTGACTATTGGAGTGTATTCTTTCTGTGCAGACGGTAATTTATACATTAGCTTCGAATGATCAGTGGTCGAGTTATTTCAATTGATTTCAATGGATTATGGTGTAAATTTAACCTTATTAAATAAACCCATTTTCAAAGTTCTAGTGCAAACTAATGTTACAGCTAAAAGTATTTCCTAATACAATTGACGCGTAAATTTATTTTGCAGACGTTAAAGAGAATTATAACTTTAATACAGTTTAGTTCTGTATAGATAGATGTGCTTTTAATTATTTTTAACTCACGGGAAGTTTTCCTGATTTGTTAATTGACGACGCTAATAAGTAAATAGGCTAACTGTAATTTATCGCGTCAGATTATAATATGATTTGTAATGCATTTCTTGTTTTGATTATCTTTCATTCAGAACGATCATTCAACCTGCATCCCAGCAATTATTAATTATATACAGAGTTCTGCCAAACTCAATTTGATAACTTCAGTAACATATGAACTTTTTTAAAGCTAAACTTGTGGCAACCTGTAATGGGCCCCGCTCCTCTGAACGTAACTGAGAATAAAGCCATTCAAGAAACACTTTAAAAATACTAGTTCATATAGAGTCCTTAAAGAAAACTGGAAGCAGAACATATTTTATTCACTGCCCCTATTTGTGAAGAAAAAACATCGATACCTGAACACTGTCTGTCACGTATATTCAGTGGATTTTAACCCTCCCCCCTCGAAGAAGAACTTCTTCTTCTTCTCTTCTTCTTCCGTCCTTAGCCACCGACCGTCAAAGCAGTCAGTGGCCATTACGCCTAGTGGCGTCTTAGGGCAACAGCAGATAGGTTTTCTTTGCCATTGTTTCCCATCACGCCTATTGGCGTCTTTAGGGCAACGGCAAATCAATCCATTTGCTGTTGTTTCCGTAATCGAAGTGACTGGCAAACGGGTGATCAGCCCGTTGGTGAAGAAGAACTTACCTCAGTGTTTTTCTTAACTTGTGACATTACGGAAAAAGGAAGTTATCTCCACCAGCTGTGCCAATTTTAGGACCACACCATACCTCACGCCTAGCCAAGTGCCTGTGACATTCTTTAGGAACTTTATCTAATAAATAAACAGTACCGTTAAACTTCAACATCCAGCGATTTCGGGACACTTTGTTAACTTCAACAAACCCCAAATCTGGGGCTGTACACGGAAGAAAAATACTTTTACCTAAGCCAAGGTTTAGTGCTGTTTTTGATGTATTTCCTATGAAGTGCCAGAATTCACCTTTCGGTAAGTCTGCGTGTGTGTTTGTGGGGATGGCCAGCCCTAGTGTGTTTTTTTTGAATGAAAGGAGATTTATCTTTTCTTTACCCTTTTAATTAGTTCGACCTTGTACTAAGGTGCATTATATTCCTTGTACGGGATCTCTCCTAGCGGGATTGGGTAATTGTGTTCATTCCCCCTCCCGTGAAATTTGTTGATTTAAAGGGAGACAATTGAGAACCCTAGCTTTTCCTCTCCCCCCCCCCCCCCCCTTTACTGTAACCCCTTGCCTCAGAGTAATAACTTTACCAGTGGGTTAAATTGCCTATCTCTGATCGCCCCCCCCTTTCTTGTCTTTGGACCGGGTTTTGTCTGTTAGTAAATATAAACGGGAAACGGTGGATGGGATATTTCTCCTCAAAAACCCCTCTTCCCTTGTTATATTTGTATTCTGTAACCTTTGATTTTTGACTGTAAATGTACAATTATGTGTGAGTCCTTTATGATAATAAAGGTATTAATCATTAATTGTGTTGGTTGTCGGTTGGCCAAAAACTCCAAACATTTCCATCTGTGTAGGTTGTATTCATGTACGTTGAGCGACTGGAACTGACAAACAATTGTTTGTGCAGAAGAGAGATAGGAGTAGTCTGTGAGAAAACAGATATTGTCGTAATAAGAGACTGTCCTTGCTCCTTCCCAGCGCTTGTGAATCTACTACCTCATTCTCCTAAATCCTTATTCTCACAGAGCCTTCAATATCACTTTACACTCTAAAGGGACCAATATTCATCAGCACCCTCTCAAAGAAAAATTACGACAATATATGGTTAGCTCGTTCGGGATTCTGAACTTAGTTAAAATAGAGTGTGGTTGATTGTCTTTGTGAAGTAGGGTATAATCTTTAAAAGTATTACTTCCCCTAGACCAAGCCGTTCAGTATTTTGGGCCAACCACACAATAATTAAGACAGGTTTGTTTTTTCCACAGGAACAGGCAGTTAGTGATAATAAAAGATTGTCACATTTGTATTCTCTGGCAGAGGGAATTGAAAATTTTTGGTTATATAATTGCTGGGACTGCGTGATTGTTTTACAATCACTAAAGGTTATGAAGCGTTTGAGTTGAGCTAAGCTAAAGACGGATTGTTCTGATTTTTAAAATTAAGTTAACTACGTCTCATCTCAAAAATTGTCTTCAGGGACGGAGTTTGTTGTTAGAGAATTAACATTTTCTGGGAAAAAAATTTTTTTTTCCTTTTAAATTGTTTAATATAAATTTTTCTCTACTGTTAGTAAGAGTAGATTCTTTTCTAGTGTAACTTACCATTGAATTGGCATAGTTGCTTGCGTTACGAGTCTTAAGTGACAATAATAGCGGCGATAAGTTAACACACGTGGTCATTAAGTAAATTTTTATTTTTTACTTTGTTTTTCTCGTAGCGGCTTTGAGTTTTTCCCCTTCTTGTTCCATCTTACTATTCTCTAGTCTTAGAAGCATCCAGTTCTTTGACAATGGCTGAGAGAATTAGGATAAGATCCATTTTGAGACAGGAAGCGAAAGACTCAGGATTAGACACAGAAGCCGTGAATCTGTTTATCAACCAGGAACTGCAAAGGTATGACGCGGAGGAAGAGAGGGCAGAAGCTAGGAAGAAAGAAGCGGACGATCGTCAATTGGAGCAGAAGAAAATTGAGGCAGAGATGGACGCCCGCAGGGAAAGAGAGAGAGACAAGGACAGACAGCATGAATTAGCGCTCAAGGCTTTAGAGAGTCGGAGTGCCTCTACTTCAAATAATGGAGAGCCGTCTTCGCCCCAGTCTCAAACAATGGATCTCTCCAGCACTCAGTCTGCCCAATTAACTGCGATGTCTTTTGCTTTAGAGTCTTTTCCTAGCCCTAACGAAAAAATTGACTGCTACCTAGAAAAATTCGAAAGGCTCGCAAATCTGTATGGGTTAGAGAGTTCCCGCTGGGCACTTAAACTCTCGACGTCACTAAAAGCGAATGCTTATGACGTATACACAAAGCTGGGACCGAACCAACATAATTACGACATGCTTAAGAAGGCCTTGCTAGAGCGGTTCGAAATGACCGCCCGAAAATTTCTGCAAATGTTCAGAAACAGCCGAAAAGAGAGCACGGAAACATTCCCCCAATTCTCTTCACGTCTCACGGGCTATTTGACAAAGTGCATTGAATTATCTGACCTACCTCTTACATATGAGGGACTACTTGAACTTGTTCTTGTGGAACAGATAAAGGCAACCTTGTCAAACGAAACCCGTAGATTTTTGGCTGAACAGGGCGCAGTCAGGCTTGAGGACATACTCAATAAGGCCGAACGCTATACCAATGCAATGGCCGAACTTCCCAGCACTAAACGTAAACCCACAGATGAGCCATCTCGTAAACAAAATCTAGAGCAGTCATCCTATTCCTCTAATTCCTCTCAGAATTATAACCAACGAGAAAATAATACCCAGAGACCTCCCCAGGAAAAATCGAAATTCTACAAAAACCGATACCCCCCCCAACAACAATTCTGATCAACCCACCAAGCCTACGTGGCAGCGCGGCCACCAAGGTCAAGGAAAAGGGAAGACCCCTACACCAGGAACGTCTGATCAGGGCAAACAAACCGGTCCAAACCGCGTTGGATGTTTGCATACAGCCTCGAAAGGTAGAGTCAATGTCAGTGATTCTCAACCTGAGGGGGACCGACCCTCAACTCGAGGAACTGTAATTTTGAATGGTACCTCAACCACTTGTCTCTTTGACACTGGATTAAGTTTTAGTTGTATTGTTGCTAGACACCTAGTCAAACCAGGTCAGGAGACAGAGGAAACCGTCAAACTTAGTGGAGTGTTTAAGAGTGATGCGCCCAGGACGCTTCCTATCGCACTGGTAGAAATACACTCTGACTTTGTCAGAGGAGTTATAAAAGCGGCCATTATGGATGATCCTATCTACCCAGTTATCCTGGGATGTAGATATGTGTTTATTGGGAGACCAAAGGAGCCGATTGTGGCAGCGGTAACCACAAGAGGGCAAGCCAAGAAGGAGAGGGAGCCTGCACCAAATTTGTTGCCGAACGAACTGAAGGAGGCGCAACAAAAGGACCCTACTCTAGAGCTCTGCTTTAAAAAACTGCCCATGGCTAAGGACCCCAGACACAACGGAGACATCTTTTCTAAGGATGGCGTATTGTATCGTAGAACAGGCAACCCGGACACGGGGAATAACCAGCTCCTAGTTCCGACGCAGTACCGAAGCCAGATCTTAGAGATGGGGCACTCTCTTCCCTTTAGCGGACATATGGGACAAAACGCCACTATTCAGCGAATAAAAACCCACTATTGGTGGCCAGGAATGAACTCTGACATTGTCAGGTATGTGAAATCCTGCGCCCAGTGCCAACGGGTAGCACCCAAGCACTTGACACCCCCAGTACCTATGGGGCAAATGCCAATAGTAGGGACTCCATTTGAACGGGTTGCTGTCGACATCATTGGACCCCTGGAAAGGACCAAAAGAAAGCACAGGTTCATCCTGACTTTAGTCGACACTTGCACAATGTGGGCCGAAGCTGTACCGCTAACATGCATAGATTCCAAGCATGTCGCAGAAGCCCTCGTGCAAATCTTTACACGGTTGGGATTCCCTCAACAAGTTTTGACGGACAATGGATCCCAATTCCGTAGCCTGTTAATGGAGGAGATCTTTAAGATCTTGAGGGCCAAACATATCCACACAAGTCCCTACCATCCGGCCGGAAATGGGCTCGTGGAACGGTTTAATGGCAGCCTCACCACCATGTTACGTAAGCTGGGTCAGGAGAAACCGGAAGACTGGGACCTATATATATCGGCTGCCTTATTCGCCTACCAAGAGGTTCCCCAAGCGTCTACGGGATTCCCGCCTGCTACACTTTTATTTGGCAGACCTATAAAGGGGCCATTAGAAGCCTTACTTCGGTCCCTGACAGACCAAAAGGCTGACGAGACAGTCGTCTCTGCAAGCAAGTATGTATCTGAGCTCAAGGAAAGGCTAAAGCTAGGATGGGATCTAGCTACAACCAACCTTACGAAAGCCCGCGCTAAACACGCTAAAAGATACAACAAAGCTGCAAAAGAGAGAGAGCTCCAACCAGGGGAGAAAGTTTTGTTGCTACTCCCAACCGGAAGCAATAAACTTCGCATCGGATGGCAGGGGCCGTTTACCGTCCTTAAAAAGATCTCCCGTACCAATTACAAGATCTCCATCAAAGGAAAGGAGAAGGTCTTCCACATAAATCTGCTAAAGAAATATTTGGAAAGACCGGTGCCATCCTCCGAGCATCTCCTGGCTGTCGCCATAGCAACGGAAGATGAGGAAGATGATGATGGTTGCATGGAGTATCCACTGCAACCCACAGAATCCTTTAAAGATGTCAAGTTCGGCGACAATCTCTCACCAGAACAACAAACAGAAACCAGGGCTCTACTAAAACAGTACAGTGCAGTCTTAACGGATGTACCTGGTCGAACAAATCTCATTGAATTTGATATGAAATTAACAAACGAGACCCCTGTTCAAACCAGAGTTTACCCCATCCCGTACGCTAAAGCGGATGCACTTCGCGGAGAAATAGACAAGCTGCGACAGGCAGGAATTATCAGTGAGTCTACATCTCCTTACAGCTCAAGTGTAGTGCTGTTGCAGAAGCCCAATAAGGAAGTTCGGCTGTGCATTGATTACAGGTTGCTAAACGCTGTAACGGAATTCCAGCCCGAACCTCTCCAAACTGTTTCTGAGTTGTTCACCAAGCTCAGCAAAGCAAAGATCTTCTCCAAGATTGACCTCAGTAAAGGTTATTATCAAATACCAGTCAAGGAGGAAATTAAACCTTTGTTAGCTTTCAGCACTAGCGAAGGACATTACACATTTAATGTGATGCCGTTCGGTTTGCATAACGCACCAGGAGTGTTCACCAGGATGATGAGGAAGCTTCTAGAGCCTTTGCAAAGTCCCCATATCCATAATTTCATGGATGACATATTAATTGCATCGGAAACCTATGAAGAACATATTGCTACGGTTGCTATGCTCCTCAGGAGACTACAGGAAACGGGTCTCACAGCCAGACCTAGCAAATGTCTCATCGGGTTTGAACAGTTAGACTTCCTGGGGCATACTATTTCTCACGGATGCAGTTGGCCTATTAAGAAGAACGTGGAGAAAATTGTGGCAGCAAAAAGACCCCGAACGAAGAAAGACGTACGTTCCTTCATATCGCTATGTGCATACTATCAGAAATACATCCAGAACTTCAACGGACTGACAGCACCTCTGACTGACCTCACAAAGAAAGGTTGTCCTGATAAGGTCATATGGGATCAAAAGTGCGAACACGCGTATAGCACTTTGAAAGGACAGTTGTCTGCATACCCCATTTTGAGGTTGCCTGACCTCAAGAAACCTTTTGTACTGAGAGTCGACACGTCAGGTCAGGGCATCGGGTCAACACTGCTTCAAGCCGAGGACAGGGACCCGAACATGCTATTTCCAGTTGCCTATGGCAGTCGGAAACTGAATAAAGCGGAACGAAACTACAGTGTCGTTGAAAGAGAATGTCTCGCTCTGATTCATGGCATCAGACGCCATCATGAGTTTCTGTATGGTACTTCTTTCACAGTGCAAACAGACCATGCTCCACTAGCTTTCCTGGGTGCCAAGAAGGAATTCAACGCAAGGATAATGCGTTGGGCCTTGCTATTGAGTGTTTATTCCTTCAAAGTGGAATATATTCCAGGAAAACAGAATGTCGGAGCTGACTTCTTGAGTAGAAACTGGACCACGGAGGAAGAGGAGAAAATCGACGATGCCAATCATCCTAAAGCTACCGATCAGGGCAGCTTCATTGTCATAAATGAAACATGAAAACGAGTTTCCATGTCTCAAAAGTGGGGACGATTGTGACTGTAGTGGTGTTTGATGGTATTGTATGATGGTGATATTACTAAATGTAATTATATGAGGCCAGCTGTGAAGGCTCCTGAGATAAAATGTAGTTGTGAATTGTCAGAAGGCCTTTCTTGCTACCACTACGACCTCACACTTAATTTTTTTTTAATGAATGTGGCTACGTAAAGTGTCTAGGGTTATGATATGTAGGGTGGTGTAATAGGTTATAGATATACCCCCAGATATTTAACAAGACTAATAATATTAATAAATGTTAAAATACACTGAACTAACTCACGTGTGTAAAATTTTTTGATAGAATTATATTACATTTATTTTGTTCTGGATCAATTTTTTTAGGTTGACCAGAACTTAAAAGGATTTAGAGATTATGAAAGAAATGCATGGAATATTATATCATAAATGCAATAGTGTACATATATATGTACTATACTAGTTAGTTTTATTAAAATGTTCTAGTAGTCATCTACTTGGGAGGATAGTTAATGTTTGTGCTGTTGGGGTGGCCTCATCACACCTGTCTATATTGACTACACAGTGTCCAGAAAATGGTGGGAATTTTTATGGGGGTATTAGTAACTACACAGCGTTGGTGAATGTCCAGCAGACCAGAGGCTCACTCATCTTGTAGTTGTAGCTCTGGTGCTGAAATCAGGTGGTCCCACCTCTCCGTGCTGGCGGGCAATAATGGTGGTCTCTGTCACAAGTACTGCACAGATACACTCGAGTAAAGTCACCAACTGAATAGACACTGCTTTGTTGACAACAGAAACTCACAGCTCTGCAATCAAAGTATGGGCCATGTGTCAAAATCTATTCTCTACCCACGTCTGGACACAACACTGACACAACAACCACATCATACAGACAGGTCAGATCTCTCTGACCAAACAGCACATTTACCATGGTGGTTTTACATCAGATAGATCCTCCCAGACTATAGATTCTGAAAAATATTTATTAGTTTTCTGCCCTAAAAGAGGATAGGTAATATGTTTCATTATTCTCAACACTTGATCTGTCTTGCATAATCCTTGCTGGAGTTTATGTACATTGTTGGTCCCTAGACCCTGACTAGGGCGGGGGGTCTAGAGCAAATCCCTACTTGTTTGTAAGGCTAGATTTCGATATGGCAGTATCAAATCACTCAAACATGAAACAATATTCAAAATATATAAGGAAATAATTTCAATCTTACCAGATTATGAATAAATAACACAGAATTGCTAGCAAAACTCAGCTGAGCTGCTGGCTATAGTATGGCGTCCCTAAACTTCTTTCACGTTCTTTCATATGGAAATCACCACACTTTAAAATCTGTGTCTATCACTGAACAACTATTGAAGAATGGCCCCACTTTCGCGTCTGAGCGCTAATGATATGATTGTCTGTGGCCAATCACTGCCTAGGTTTATTTTAAATTCAAATTTCCTACCCTAAAGTCATTTCAGTCATGCTTCAGTCAAGTATGGATGGTTATCTGTTAGTCTGTCCGTCTCTACTTGTGTTTCTACAAAAATGTACTCGATTTTTGAACCAACCTTTCTCTCCCCTCCAAAATTTTGTCGTTAAAAGTTATTTTTAGACACAGCTACCACCCAAAACCCCTCTCTTCCATACTACGTAGATTTGAACACCTGCGTCTCGAGGTCGTGTTTTTTTTGTGCAATTAGCGACACTTTTAGATTCAATACAGTCTGTCGATGATGTGAACAACACTGTCTTTTGTCATTATCTTCAATATTATCTATCCGTCTGTAAAATTAAGAACATATTAGTTCACTGCTCTGAATGGGCCATCCGGCCAGCTAATTTTTATATTCCTAACATTAATATTAAGAAAAAATTACTTTTTAATTTTTGTAATATTTCGAACATCTGCGTTTAGCCGCTGAATTCAAATCAAGGGCTTGGTATCGCGCAAAAGCGTCCAATAAATGACTGTGGCGTAACATATCTATGGTCCCTTCTGTCGAGTTGCTTACTTTTTATGTCAACTTGGGAAACGTGACTTTTCTCCGTTTCCCCCCCAATTGCGTCTCCTTAGCCTTTCTAGTCTCACGCAATCTTTCCAGTCATATTTTTTTCCTTTTTGATCCGCCGTTCCCCTCCTGTCTAGCAAGTCAATTCTTATGGAGGGTGATGACCCGCGGTCTGGGCGATCATGTACATCAGCAGCCTACGCATTATGTTTTTTATCCTTATATGTTATCCTTGGAGGTATTTTACCGTTGTATCTCTGTCAATTTCACTACACATCTCCCCACTTGAAAACATGCCTATGGCAAGTTCCAAAACCAGCGATACACATAGGTAAAATTACTCCTCACGTCTGCCACTACTCTAATTTTGCAGTTTGAGAATAGGCTTGCTAGTGAGTTTTTCCTTTAACTCTTGGAACGCTAGTTCACATTGTGCAGTCCAAATAATTTTATCTGGAAGTCCCTTGCGAGTCAGATCAGTCAGAGGAGCACAAATAGCGTTAAAATTTTTGATGTATTTCTGATAAAATCTGCATAACGACACGAATGATCGCACGTCCTTTTTTTGTTTGTGGCCTAGGTGCTCTCTGCAGTTTTTCCAAGTTCTTAGGATCAGGGGTCATATTACCCTGATATACAGTGTGTCCCAAGAATTCCAACTCTTTGCATCCAATACAACATTTTGTTGGCCTAGCAGTTAAGTTCGCCTCCCGAAGTCTATCAAACAACATCTCCAGAGCTTCAATGTGTTCTTCAAATGTCTCGGTGGCGACGAGAATATCATCCATGAAATTTGTGATACATGGGTTATTCAGGGGATCCAACAATTTGCGCATCATCCTTGAAAACACACTCGGAGCATTTTTCAGTCCGAATGGTAGCATATTGAATTCATAATGTCCATCCGAAGTGCTAAAAGCCAAATAAGGTCTCACTTCAGGCTTCACTGGGATCTGGTAATAGCCTTTACTAAGATCCACCTTTGAAAAGTATTTTGCCTTGTTCAGTCTGGCAAATAACTGTTTTGTGTCTGGTAATGGATCCACTTGTCCTTCTGTGACAGCATTCAGTTTCCTGTAATCTATGCACAGTCTGTGTTCCCCAGACGGTTTTCTCAACAAAACGACACTAGAACTAAAAGATGATTCACTGTGCGAAATAATCCCCTCCTTCAACAAATACTCTATTTCTTCCTTCAATGCCTTCTCCTTCGCGAACGGAATAGAATAGGCTCTCATACAGATTGGGTTTGAGTCTACCAGTTTCATGTCATACTGTAGCAAATTTGTATGGCCTGGTTTATCTGTTAATACATCTGTATGTTCCTCCAGAACTTGTTGAACTCTCTCCCTCTGGTTTTTAGTCAGGTGCTTACTGACTTTTACCTGTGCTGCGGTTTCACAAGGATGTAATGGGTATTCATGTGAGGTGAGTGGTTCTTTTTGCATCTGGGTTGCAATAGCCAAGGTCAATAAGGGGGTGCTTTCCTGGAGTGGTCTGTCCAGATACTTCTTTAACAGGTTTACATGATAAACTTTTTCCTTCCCCTTTTTGTCAATTTTATAGTTTGTTCTAGACACCTTCTCTAGAACCGTATATGGACCTTGCCAACCAATTTGTAATTTATTCTGGCTTCCGGGTAGTAGAAGCAGCACCTTCTCTCCGACTGCCAGTTCCCTGTCCTTTGCCTTCCTATTAAAATATGCTGCATGTTTCTTCCTGGCTTGTTTCAAATTATCATTTGCCAGTTTCCATCCAGCTTTCAAACGAGTGGTCAGTTCGTTCACATATTGATACGATGAGGTAACAGTCTCTTCCGCCTTCTCATCTGTCCAGGTCCTTAATAAAGTTACATCTGGATCTTTAATTTATCATACTTATTTTTCATGGAACCCATCGGGTCCCGTCCATTAGAAGCTTTATAATGAGGACTTTTCTTCCTAGAATCATCACTCACAAATCGACCACTACCAATTTTTCTCTGGGGTTTGTCTCCCCACTTAAGATTGTTTATGAGAGATCTTCGCTCTCTTGTCTGTTCTTCCAGTTTATATAAGTCTGACCGAGGGATTGTCATCTTATCCTGGGTAAAATTTCTTCTTTGTACTCTTCGCATAGTGGCCATGTTAATCCATTCAAGTGAAGACTGGGTGTGAAAAGGGGGCTCCCATTCCACTTTGTCTACCCGAGTATAATTAGTTTTCCTTTCAGGCCTAAAGTTGCCCCGTGGCGTTTCTAGGTCCTGCACATATTTTCCCTTTGTGGGTGTTCCCTCATGAAATACGCCACATGCTTCTACAAAGTTTTCAACATCGACATTTACGTCGGGCCAATAGTATTTTCGAGCAATCTTTTGGCAGATGGTACCGACTTTCTCATGGTCACCATCTTTTCCAACATGTAAGCTCCTTATTAAGTTTGCCCTATATATCTTGGGAAGAACTAACTGTCCGTGACCAGTGGATCTAGTTCCTGTCTTCCTGTATAAGAGTTTGTTCTTCATGAAATATTCCCCCTTGCTCGGAGGTGTGTGGCATTTGGGCAATTTTTTAAAACATGGCTTGAGTGTCCTATCCTCAGCCTGCGCCTTCCTCATCTCCTCTGGATGAGCATTTATAGGTTCACCTTCTTCCTCCTTCTTCTGTGACCTGGTCTGCACTGTCGCCATGATCACAGGTTTCTCGGGGTTCCCCAAGAAGACGTATCTACACCCCAATATCAGAGGGTAGATTGGTTCATCTATCACTGCTGCTCTGATTTCTCCTTCCACATAGCGAGTTTTCACCGTTATCCTTGCGATGGGAAGTGTCATGAGTGGTATGTCCTTAGTCGCCCCTTGTATTTCCACTGTTTCTGTGGTATACTGACTTGGGTCCACTAGGCTAGACTTCACAACTGAATCATAATCCAAACCTGTATCATAAAGGCACCTTATGGTGACCCCATTACAAATAACATCCTCACAAACTGGGGGGTGATAAGGTTCCTGTTGCTCCTTAGGATTAACCTTTAATCTTTGCGTCCCCGACTTCATTGCAGCAATGTTTGAAGGTTTCCTTCTACAAAATTCGGTGTTATGGTTATCCTTCTTGCACCATTTACACCATCTTTTTCCTTGGTTCAACGGTTTTCTTTCATTGAACTTTTGGTCATTGAACTGTGAGTTTCTGTCGCAATAGTCATTTCTTGGCCGCTCAAAGTTTGTCCTACCTTTATTTCCCTGCTCTCTAGTATCAAATTTATTAAATTGCTGTGGAGCTTTAAAATTGTCTATGTGCTTCTTCTTAGCACCACTTACCTCTGCCTGGGCTGCCTGATACCTCTCAGCAACATTTAAAACTTCCCCCAACTTCTCTGCACCTTGTTCCATGAGAAATTTTCTCATGTCTGGAGCCATGGACTCTCTCAATTGCTCAATCATGATCATTTCTTTAAGATCTTGGGTCTTCCCCAGAGCCGTCCATTTCTCCAAATAGGTTTCTAGTCTAGCAGAGAATTGGTGGTATGTCTCCCCAGACAACAGTTTGGCATTTCTAAATTTCTTACGATAAAATTCACCATTCTTCTCGTACCTTAATAACAAAGCCTGCTTTAACATGTCATAATTGTCTTGGTCTTCCCTGTTCATTTTGGCAAATACTTCATAAGAAGTACCTCTCAATCCCTGTGATAGCTTTAAGCTCCACCTCTCTCTCTCTAACCCATATGTAGTAGCTAATAACTCAAAACGTCCTAGGTACCCCTCTATGTCATCGTCTTTTTCAACAAAATGGTCTAAATGAAACCCCATAGCTGAGTTTGAGGCTCCCAGACTGGGCGTAGCATCTGAGGCAAAAGGGCTGGCACCATTTTCAGGAGCCTGGCCTTGTAATTCCAGCTCCCTTAGTCGTAATTCGTGCTCCCTTTGCAACCTTCTATCTTCTGCCTCCCTTTCGGCCTTTTTATCTTCTGCCTCCCTTTGCTGTCGTTTTTTTCTTCGGCCTCCAATGCCTTTGCCTCTTTGTCAGCCTCAATCTGCAACCTCTTAGTCTCAGCCTCTAACTTCTTCTCTTCAACCAACCTGTCAGACTCCAATTTTCTTTCAGCCTCTTTTTCTAATCTCCTTTCTTCCCGTTCAATATATTTATCACATTCAGCCGTTACGTATTGAATTAAAATTTGACCATCCATTCCCATCTCCTTCGCGGTGAGCACAGCAGCTGATCTAAATTTTGCCAGCTCCGCCATACTTTTTAGACAATATAATAATATACAAGATAAATCTCTAACCAGTAAATACACTAAGTACTTCTTATGACTATAGTCTAACCAATTCTAACTAACCAGTTAACTAATCAATTATTACTGGCTGTGAAGATTCACCAACTTTTATCTGCAGGGACACTTTTAATTTTAAAGGGAATTTTACAATTTATTTCCCTACTTTTATTTCTCCCACCAGGAGATCCTAATATTACTGTTGGGCTAATTATCCCTGGACAAGACCCCAATATATGTAGTGGTGTTTGATGGTATTGTATGATGGTGATATTACTAAATGTAATTATATGAGGCCAGCTGTGAAGGCTCCTGAGATAAAATGTAGTTGTGAATTGTCAGAAGGCCTTTCTTGCTACCACTACGACCTCACACTTAATTTTTTTTTAATGAATGTGGCTACGTAAAGTGTCTAGGGTTATGATATGTAGGGTGGTGTAATAGGTTATAGATATACCCCCAGATATTTAACAAGACTAATAATATTAATAAATGTTAAAATACACTGAACTAACTCACGTGTGTAAAATTTTTTGATAGAATTATATTACATTTATTTTGTTCTGGATCAATTTTTTAGGTTGACCAGAACTTAAAAGGATTTAGAGATTATGAAAGAAATGCATGGAATATTATATCATAAATGCAATAGTGTACATATATATGTACTATACTAGTTAGTTTTATTAAAATGTTCTAGTAGTCATCTACTTGGGAGGATAGTTAATGTTTGTGCTGTTGGGGTGGCCTCATCACACCTGTCTATATTGACTACACAGTGTCCAGAAAATGGTGGGAATTTTTATGGGGGTATTAGTAACTACACAGCGTTGGTGAATGTCCAGCAGACCAGAGGCTCACTCATCTTGTAGTTGTAGCTCTGGTGCTGAAATCAGGTGGTCCCACCTCTCCGTGCTGGCGGGCAATAATGGTGGTCTCTGTCACAAGTACTGCACAGATACACTCGAGTAAAGTCACCAACTGAATAGACACTGCTTTGTTGACAACAGAAACTCACAGCTCTGCAATCAAAGTATGGGCCATGTGTCAAAATCTATTCTCTACCCACGTCTGGACACAACACTGACACAACAACCACATCATACAGACAGGTCAGATCTCTCTGACCAAACCGCACATTTACCATGGTGGTTTTACATCAGATAGATCCTCCCAGACTATAGATTCTGAAAAATATTTATTAGTTTTCTGCCCTAAAAGAGGATAGGTAATATGTTTCATTATTCTCAACACTTGATCTGTCTTGCATAATCCTTGCTGGAGTTTATGTACATTGTTGGTCCCTAGACCCTGACTAGGGCGGGGGGTCTAGAGCAAATCCCTACTTGTTTGTAAGGCTAGATTTCGATATGGCAGTATCAAATCACTCAAACATGAAACAATATTCAAAATATATAAGGAAATAATTTCAATCTTACCAGATTATGAATAAATAACACAGAATTGCTAGCAAAACTCAGCTGAGCTGCTGGCTATAGTATGGCGTCCCTAAACTTCTTTCACGTTCTTTCATATGGAAATCACCACACTTTAAAATCTGTGTCTATCACTGAACAACTATTGAAGAATGGCCCCACTTTCGCGTCTGAGCGCTAATGATATGATTGTCTGTGGCCAATCACTGCCTAGGTTTATTTTAAATTCAAATTTCCTACCCTAAAGTCATTTCAGTCATGCTTCAGTCAAGTATGGATGGTTATCTGTTAGTCTGTCCGTCTCTACTTGTGTTTCTACAAAAATGTACTCGATTTTTGAACCAACCTTTCTCTCCCCTCCAAAATTTTGTCGTTAAAAGTTATTTTTAGACACAGCTACCACCCAAAACCCCTCTCTTCCATACTACGTAGATTTGAACACCTGCGTCTCGAGGTCGTGTTTTTTTGTGCAATTAGCGACACTTTTAGATTCAATACAGTCTGTCGATGATGTGAACAACACTGTCTTTTGTCATTATCTTCAATATTATCTATCCGTCTGTAAAAGTAAGAACATATTAGTTCACTGCTCTGAATGGGCCATCCGGCCAGCTAATTTTTATATTCCTAACATTAATATTAAGAAAAAAATTACTTTTTAATTTTTGTAATATTTCGAACATCTGCGTTTAGCCGCTGAATTCAAATCAAGGGCTTGGTATCGCGCAAAAGCGTCCAATAAATGACTGTGGCGTAACATATCTATGGTCCCTTCTGTCGAGTTGCTTACTTTTTATGTCAACTTGGGAAACGTGACTTTTCTCCGTTTCCCCCCCAATTGCGTCTCCTTAGCCTTTCTAGTCTCACGCAATCTTTCCAGTCATATTTTTTTCCTTTCATCCGCCGTTCCCCTCCTGTCTAGCAAGTCAATTCTTATGGAGGGTGATGACCCGCGGTCTGGGCGATCATGTACATCAGCAGCCTACGCATTATGTTTTTTATCCTTATATGTTATCCTTGGAGGTATTTTACCGTTGTATCTCTGTCAATTTCACTACAGTGACGTACGTCTAAGTATGACAAATGAATTTCCCTGACTCGATGGATGATAACAGAATATTGGCCTCTCATAACTTTAGAACCCCTGATCATCTGTTGTAACTTTTACCGGCAGGCATCATTTCCACGAGAACCTTACACGCTGGATCATTAATATGTAGCCTGCTATCTTATGCAAACGTTTGAGATCGCATGACCTTTGATGGGAGGTTAAATCCCGCCCACAACCACTCCTGTTTCTAGAGCAATATACAGCAGATCATTTTCTTACCTGGCTGTCACCCCGCCTGGTGGGAGTTGCCAAAGCTCTCAGAACAGCGGTACCATCAAAGAACAGGCTGATCTTCAGAATTCAACGTGGAGCGGCCGCGATCTAAAGAATCAGGAACTTTCAGCTCACAGAGTTAGCTTCTCGGGAAATTTTCGCACTCTTATGCGAGCAGCCTGAGACGGAAGGAAATCGGTAGACCGGGGGAATCGAAGGAATCGCCACGGTTAACACCACGGCGAGGTATCTCGAATTTTGCTCAAGTTCAAGAAAGGTGCGAAAATTTAACACGCCCCATTCAAGTTACATTCGAGAAGTATAAATAGAGAACTCCGAAAAACTGCATTTTATCGTTCGCTCTGACAGAATCCTAGTTGCACTAGCATAGTCGGATTCCTGCTGGATTTCATCTACCTTCGTGACTATTGGAGTGTATTCTTTCTGTGCAGACGGTAATTTATACATTAGCTTCGAATGATCAGTGGTCGAGTTATTTCAATTGATTTCAATGGATTATGGTGTAAATTTAACCTTATTAAATAAACCCATTTTCAAAGTTCTAGTGCAAACTAATGTTACAGCTAAAAGTATTTCCTAATACAATTGACGCGTAAATTTATTTTGCAGACGTTAAAGAGAATTATAACTTTAATACAGTTTAGTTCTGTATAGATAGATGTGCTTTTAATTATTTTTAACTCACGGGAAGTTTTCCTGATTTGTTAATTGACGACGCTAATAAGTAAATAGGCTAACTGTAATTTATCGCGTCAGATTATAATATGATTTGTAATGCATTTCTTGTTTTGATTATCTTTCATTCAGAATGATCATTCAACCTGCATCCCAGCAATTATTAATTATATACAGAGTTCTGCCAAACTCAATTTGATAACTTCAGTAACATATGAACTTTTTTAAAGCTAAACTTGTGGCGACCTGTAATGGGCCCCGCTCCTCTGAACGTAACTGAGAATAAAGCCATTCAAGAAACACTTTAAAAATACTAGTTCATATAGAGTCCTTAAAGAAAACTGGAAGCAGAACATATTTTATTCACTGCCCCTATTTGTGAAGAAAAAACATCGATACCTGAACACTGTCTGTCACGTATATTCAGTGGATTTTAACCCTCCCCCCCCCGAAGAAGAACTTACCTCAGTGTTTTTCTTAACTTGTGACATTACGGAAAAAGGAAGTTATCTCCACCAGCTGTGCCAATTTTAGGAACCACACCATACCTCACGCCTAGCCAAGTGCCTGTGACATTCTTTAGGAACTTTATCTAATAAATAAACAGTACCGTTAAACTTCAACGTCCAGCGATTTCGGGACACTTTGTTAACTTCAACAAACCCCAAATCTGGGGCTGTACACGGAAGAAAAATACTTTTACCTAAGCCAAGGTTTAGTGCTGTTTTTGATGTATTTCCTATGAAGTGCCAGAATTCACCTTTCGGTAAGTCTGCGTGTGTGTTTGTGGGGATGGCCAGCCCTAGTGTGTTTTTTTGCACCGACCGAGCAAAGTGGAATCAATTTGTTGTTGCCCTACAAGACGCCACTAGGCGTGATGGCCACTGACTGCTTTGACGGTCCACGGCTAAGGATCAAAGAAGAAGAAGAAGCTGTAATGAGATAATCATCTTTTTTTTCCTCTAAGCTGTAATGAGAAAATCATCTTTTTTTTCTCTAAGCTGTAATGAGATAATCATCTTTTTTTTTCTCTAAGCTGTAATGAGATAATCATCTTTTTTTTCTCTAAGCTGCAATGAGATAATCATCTGTTTTTTCTCTCTGTGTTGTATTAAATCTTAAAAGGCGTGGTGCTATTCCAACGTTTGATGCTAAGCATCTGCATTTTTGTTATGTATGGTAACGTTATACATAGTTAAAAAGGATACTGAATGAAGGTTAATAAAAGATAAAATTGGGATAAAATTATTTAAAAAATTTAGTTCAAATATACCCGCCCCAAAAGCTGGACTCTTGTCCTTTAAGAGTTAAGACAATCATCTTTTTTTCTATGAGCTGTAATGATATGATCATTTTTTTTATCTGAGCCGTAAATGAGATGATCATCTTTTTATCTGTGTAGCTGGTGCATGTACACAATAACAAAACACATAAAAGTTCAGGTTTTTAACAAATCTATATCCCTCAAAAAATTGGTGTTTTGAAAATGCCAGTGACAAGTGAACCACAAGAAGGAAATAAAAATATCTTGGAACAGAATGATATGAAAAAAATGTTTGCCTACCTATTTGCTAACAACTTAACTGCCACACAACTATTTGCTTCGACCAAACTTGTAACATTTTCTGCGTGCAAAAATGACTCCATCTCTCTAGATTTATCATCTTCACCTATGTTCAGAAAAAGCAAAAGTTGAATTCATCATTTAAGCATTCACTTAAACATAAAACAATTAAGATAAATGATTAATGAACAAAATAATGTTCTTTTCTTCATCAATGAATTCTTCCATACAACCTCCTCGTGCAGCACAGGATCAAGCCTTCTAGTATTGGCAAGTCTCCTCTAATTATTTCCACAATTTAACTGTTCTATACCACAATCTTCTCTATTATTTCCACATTTTCCTTGTCCTTACAATTTCTATAGCAAAATCTCTTCTAATTATTTCCACAATTTTCACATCCTTATAACTTCTATAGGACAATCTCCTCTAATTATTTCCACAATTAAACTGTTCTATAGCACAATCTTCTCTATTATTTCTACATTTTCATTGTCCTTACAATTTCTATAGCACAATCCCCTCTAATTATTTCCACATTTTCTCTGTCCTTAAATCTTCTATAGCACTATCTCCTATAATTATTTCCACAATTTTCCTGTCCTTATAATTTCTATAGCACTTCTTCTTCTCCTTTGATCCTTAGCCGCCGACCGTCAAAGCAGTCAGTGGCCATCACGCCTGGTGGCGTAGGGCAACAACAAATTGATTCCACTTTGCTCGGTCGGCGGCCATCCTTCGTACAGTGCCCCAACTCTGGTTCATTCTTTGCATCTCAGCCTCCACAGTCCTCCGCCAAGTTGTATTTGGTCAGCCTCTCTTTCGTTTTCCTTCAGGGGTCCATAGCATAGCTGTTCTTGTGGTGGCATCGGGGTCTCTTCTGAGGACATGGCCAACCCAGCCCCAGCGTCTGCCAGCTATGATGGTGTGCATGTCCTCTTGCTTGCTCCGAGTAAGCAGATCTTGGTTGGTGATGGTATTCGGCCAAAAGATTCGGAGAATTTTTCTTAGGCATGTTGTGTGAAAAGAGGACAATTTCGACATTTCCTTCTCTGTAACTCTCCAGCAATCCGCACCATAGAGAAGCACAGAAAGCACACAGCTCTGATATAATCTTAATTTTGTGCTTGTGCTGTATTGGGAGGACTTCCAGATGTTGTTTAGGCTAAAAAAGGCTGTTCTTGCTTTGTTCATTCTGTTGTTGATGTCTTTGCTTGCTCCGCCGTCTGGTGTTACTATGCATCCTAGGTATGTGAAGGTGTCTGTCTGTTCCAGTTGCTGATTCCTTACTGATATGGGCTCAGGGTTGCTCACATTGAGTGTCATGACCTCTGTCTTCTTTAGATTAATGTTCAAGCCCACCTGCTGGCTATATTTATTAAGTCTATCCATTTTTTCCTGGTTGTGTTGATGTGAATGTGCTAGTAGTGCAATGTCATCTGCATATTCCAGATCTTCCAATGTAGAAAATGTAGTCCATCTTATTCCTCTTGGACTGTCCTCTGTTGTCTGGCGCATCACCCAATCTATGACTGTTAAAAATAGAGTGGTTGATAAGGGGCATCCCTGTCGTACTCCTGTCTTCACCTCAAAGGTTAGGTTGCTCTGCCCAACGCTACACGTAAAGCTGGCATAGAGGCTTTTTATGATTGACACTATGCAGCTTGGAATTCCATAATCCCTCAGTATTTTCTATAAACTGTCCCTATGTATACTGTCAAAAGCCTTTTCAAAATCAACGAAATTAGTGTACAGCTGTCTTTGCCATTCTGAGCACTGCTCTATAATGTTCCTGAGGGTAAATATATGATCTACACATCTTCTGTTCTTTCTAAATCCTGCTTGTTCTTTCCTCAGTTTGTGGTCTACTGCTTTTGAAATTCTCTGTATAATTATCCTGCCTAGTATTTTGCTGGGAACTGAGAGAAGAGTGATTCCTCTCCAATTATTGCAAGATCTCCCTTCTTGGGCAATTTGACAATTATTCCTTTGTTCCACTCCGTTGGTGTTGTCCCTGTTTTCCAGACTTGTGCAAATAGTGGTTCTAATAGTTCTGCTGCTAGCTCAAGGTCTGTCTTAAATATCTCTGCATTGAAGTTATCATGGCCAGGAGCTTTTCCATTCTTTAACCCTTTGATTGCTGTGATGATTTCTTCTTTACGTGGAATGTCTGTATTATCATCTAGATCATTTTCACCCTCAGGAACATTCAATTGTGTCTCTGGTGGTTCCTTGTTCAGAGTTTCTCTGAAATGCTCTGCCCATCTTGTTTCCTGTCTCTCTGCTGTCATGATGAGATTTCCTTGCTTATCTCTTACTAATGTAATATTGTTTGCACCTCGTTTTCCGCTGATGATTTTAGTTATTTTGTATACTGTGCTTTGTTCATTTCTCAGTGCTGCCTCTTCTGCCTGTCTTGCAAGATCGTCTACGAAATTCATTTTGTTGGATCGGGTTTGGCGTTTAACTTCCTTGTCCAGCTGACTGTACTGTTCGCTATATAGTTGCTTTAACCTGGGGGACTTCGCTTCTGTTTTCTTTCTTTTCATTTCCTTTCTCATCGTTATGGTGTTTAATGTTTCTGGTATTATCCAGTCTTGCTTCTTCCTTTCCTGGAATCCCAAGCATGATTTGCTGCTTTCCTTATATATTGTTGAAATGGTGTTGAATTTCTGGTCTATATCATCAGTCAATGTCTTTTCCTGACTTTTGGCAAATTGATATCGTTTATTTATATCAGCCGCAAAAGCTTTTTTGGTAAGGGGGTCCTTCAATTTGCTGATGTCAAACCTTTTCTGTGTAGTTACAGTTGGGCCAGCAGTTCTTAGTTTCACTTTCAGTTTTGCTACTACTAAATGGTGATCACTTCCCACATCCGCACCTCTTCTTACCTTCACATCTTGTAATGCGTGTCTCCATCTAAAGTTAATCATAATGTGGTCTATCTTGTTTCTGTCCCGACCATTTGGTGATTCCCATGTTAATTTGTGAATTTCTTTGTGTGGGAAAAGTGTTTCTCCAATGACCAGGTTGTTAATGCTACAGAAACTTATTAATTTATCCCCATTTTTGTTTGCTGTTCCGCTGCCGCATTTCCCCATTACTCTTTCATTATATGTATTGTGTGTTCCAACTTTCGCATTGAGGTCTCCCATTACTAAGATAAGATCATATCTAGGTGTGTCTTCCATTTCTTTCTGCAGTTGTTGATAGAATTCATCCGTGACCTCATCATCGCTGTCATTTGTTGGTGCGTAGCATTGTATTATTGTAGTGTTGGTGAATCTCCCTCTCAATCTTATTCTTATCAGTCTGTTGTTGATGGGTTTCCATTCCAGTAATGTCCTTTCTATTCCTTTCTGTAGAATAATGGCTACACCTTCATTGTGCCATCCATCCTCTCTTCCAGAGTAAAGTACTGTTTCTCCTGTTGCTGTTTTAACTTTTCCTGCCCCTGTCCATCTGCTCTCACTTATCCCTAGAATGTGTAATATATAGTTTCTCATTTCTGCTGTGACTTGTTTTAGTTTACCCGTCTCATTCATTGTCCTGACATTCCAAAATCCTATTCTTGTTTCACGTTTTGCGGCCAGGACGTCCGTTTTCGTGTCAGTGGCTTCCTTTTGGCTTTCATCACTGACAGTCATACAAGCCTCAGACTCCGGATGTCCGTCCCGCAGCAAAGTTTATTCATTTGTTGTCGTTTCCATAATTTCATTTCTTTTTACATATACAGGGGTGTCAGCCCTATGCTAAAACCCTCAACCTGGAGGACCAGGGTGTCTGCTTTAGTCTTAACCTTGCCCGCGCAAAACCTGTCCAGCTTGGTAGAACCTTCCAGGAGTAAAACTCCAGCTGGCATAGCTCTGGGGGTAATCAGGGTACGCAAGCCGCCATACCTCAACAAGGTATTGACACCGGTGATGGCAGTTCTACAGCACAATCCCCTCTAATTATTTCCATGTCCTTATAACTTCTATAGCAAAATCTTCTTAAATTATTTCCACAATTACTCCTGTCCTTATAACTTCTATAGCACTATCTCCTCTAATTATTTCTACAATTTTCCTGTCCTTATAACTTCTATAGCACAATCTTCTCTAATTATTTCCACATTTTCTTTGTCCTTATAACTTCTATAGCACAATCTCCTCTAATTATTTCCACATTTTCCCTGCCCTTATAACTTCTACAGCATAATCTCTTCTAACTTCAAGCCTGCAATGTGCTAGGAGAGCCAAACAGATATTAACATAATAAAGGAACATAAAATCACAACCTGTGATATGTGCTGCCTGATATAGGTGACCAAAAACAATAACAGAAAATGTCATAACTAAATCATTTTTTCAATATCTAAAGTATCTGTTCATGAAACTGTCTGGGCATTTGATCATAATGAAAATTGCCCACCCATCCTCACATGCCATAAATACTAAATTATCTAAATGTAAATATTAAGAAATATGGACCAAAGAAGTGACTGAACTTTCCTAGAGGAGGATGCACTGTCATGTATAACATTTGACATTGTCAAGAAAGCTCTGGAACTTACACAAAAAAATACTTGCAGGTGTTGCAAGATAAAGAAGACTGCTGCTCAGCAAGGCTGATTCACTGATTTGATGAGGAGGTCTAACCATCCTGGCACAACAAACAAATGCTGATGTTTGTAAACGTGACCCAAGGAAGATTCTCAGTAGTAAATGACAGGACAAGGTGAGAAATAAAAACATCTGGTGAGAAGTAAAACACAAATCTACAATCTTTGAATTCAAGAAAGAAAATGACGGGGATCAGGCTTAGACATTTACTTAAAAAAAAAAAAACTTAAAAGGACATCCCTAGGCAAAAGAAGAAAGGGGATGATCTAGGACAACTGAGACAATCTTACACCAGCAACATTTCAAATTGATGAACAGAGAAACAAAATGCATGCAGAAACAGACTAGGAGAGACATCTGTGTACATGATTATGTATAAACCTTGCCAGAAAAAGCAGAGGGTATTGATAGATTAATTTCTTCCTCCTCGTCATTATCTCTTAGGATTTCACAGCGTCATACATCTCATCCTCAACAACCTTTTATCTTAACCATTTTAAGACAGTGAACCTTCCATTTCCATCACTGTCTTGTAAAACACAGCAGAAGTCAACTGCTTCATGTTCAATATATATTCATTTTTTTTTTTTTTTTTTTTTTTTTTTTTTTTCGTACGCCCGCTAATACTCGAGGCGAAATCTCAGGTTATTACTATGTCTAACCTGACATTGATTTTACGTGAGTATCCCTTTTTACTTGTACAGAGACAGGTGTCCCTCGCCATTCAGGCAAATACTCTCCGATTTCGGAGGTACCCATTGCAGCTGGGTCGGCTCAGGAGCCGCCAATCCCCGGTCGACGACACTCCTTCAAATGTCCTCGCCAGGTCTCGAGTTAATCCAGTCCAATTCCCGGTCGACGAAAAATCCTCAAATGCCGTCGCCCGGGTTTGATCCTGAATCACCCGGTCGCCAGAGCGGTGTTGTAACCACTACGCTAGCGCGGCTCCCCAATATATATTCATAACTCCATAAACAATGCAA
This sequence comes from Oreohelix idahoensis, assembly GCA_024509875.1. Taxonomy (NCBI): domain Eukaryota; kingdom Metazoa; phylum Mollusca; class Gastropoda; order Stylommatophora; family Oreohelicidae; genus Oreohelix; species Oreohelix idahoensis. The sequence goes on from JAMPIV010019117.1 coordinate 627,782, forward strand.
GCTGTAAAGGTAGTCCCATTGCAGATACTGCCATAGGGGAGTGAGTGTTAGAGACTTCACCATACTAGGTCCAGCATCGAGAGGTGGGGGTGACCAGTTCCTTTCCTCGCTGCCTTTTCCTTCCCTAACTCAAAGAGCAAAGTCAGGTAACCATTTACAGCTGGGTAGACTGCAGTGTGTCAGTACCGTGCTTACACCGTTGCCGCGAGAGACCAGCGCTCTAACCACTCTGTCAATCAGACAATGTAAGCACCATACAAAAATGTCCAAACACTCTGTAGTCTAATAGTAGCACGTTACAAAATACTTACCAGAGATGAAAACAATAAATACTGATTTGCTGGACTTAGCCTGTTGAATAGCTTTTGGAATATCCCCTTCAAACCACTTCATTCTTGAAAATTTTGTGTCAAATTTGGTTGTCTGCAAAATCATGTGAAAACAGTTTAGTTCTGTATCAAGAGTTTTTGAGAGCACACGGCAGAAGCTGTGATGTCTGTAATGTAGATTATTATAAAAGGCAGTATTTCCTAGAATATGAGTTAAGCGCCCTTTGGAATAGTAAATCTAGTCCTTAAATAATTACATACATTGATGGTAAACAAAGAAGATGCAATTGCATGCAAGCTGCAACAACAAAGTCGTACATTTGTGATAGCAGATGGATATAACATATGAGCATACAATGAGTCGGCCAATACCATTTAGATCACCAAGGAGCATAGGCCTTCAACAAACACATGCCTTGTCCTGGTCGTGTACCATAGGCCTTCAACAAACACACACCGTGTCCTGGTCGTGTGCCATAGGCCTTCAACAAACATATGCCGTGTCCTGGTCGTGTACCATAGGCCTTCAACAAACACACGCCGTGTCCTGGTCGTGTACCATAGACCTTCAACAAACACACGCCGTGTCCTGGTCGTGTACCATAGACCTTCAACAAACACATGCCGTGTCCTGGTCGTGTACCATAGACCTTCAACAAACACATGCCGTGTCCTGGTCGTGTACCATAGACCTTCAACAAACACATGCCGTGTCCTGGTCGTGTACCATAGACCTTCAACAAACACATGCCGTGTCCTGGTCGTGTACCATAGACCTTCAACAAACACACACGTCTTGTCCTGGTCGTGTACCATAGACCTTCAACAAACACATGCCGTGTCCTGGTCGTGTACCATAGACCTTCAACAAACACATGCCGTGTCCTGGTCGTGTACCATAGACCTTCAACAAACACATGCCGTGTCCTGGTCGTGTACCATAGACCTTCAACAAACACATGCCGTGTCCTGGTCGTGTACCATAGACCTTCAACAAACACATGCCGTGTCCTGGTCGTGTACCATAGACCTTCAACAAACACATGCCGTGTCCTGGTCGTGTACCATAGACCTTCAACAAACACACGCCTTGTCCTGGTCGTGTACCATAGGCCTTCAACAAACACACGCCTTGTCCTGGTCGTGTACCATAGGCCTTCAACAAACACATGCCGTGTCCTGGTCATGTACCATAGACCTTCAACAAACACATGCCGTGTCCTGGTCGTGTACCATAGACCTTCAACAAACACACGCCGTGTCCTGGTCGTGTACCATAGACCTTCAACAAACACACGCCTTGTCCTGGTCGTGTACCATAGGCCTTCAACAAACACATGCCGTGTCCTGGTCGTGTACCATAGGCCTTCAACAAACACACGCCTTGTCCTGGTCGTGTACCATCAGCTCAAGGTCTTTCCATGTCTTCATCATTTTCATTTCTGTCTCTAGCTCACTTCTCCATGTGTTTTTTGGTCTACCTCTGCCTCTCTTGCCCTGAGGATTCCAAAACAAGGACTGCCTTGTAATGCTATCAACAGGATTCCTCAATGTGTGTCCTATCCATTGCCAGCGTCATCTTCTCATGTCTTGTTCCACTGGCACTTGTCTGGTTCTTATTAGTTCCACAATGGTGATCTTGTCGCACCGTTTCAATCCTTCTGTTCTCCCAAGGACCCATTTATAAAAGTCTGTAGCTTTTTGGTTGTTGTTTTTGTTCTTCTCCATGTTTCAGAGCCATACAATAGGACTGACTTGACATGAGTTGAAGATTCTTATTTTTGTTTTAGACTTGATTTATCTTGATCTCCATATATTTCCCAATGCAATGAAAGCTCCTCTTGACTTTTGTATTATTATTTTGATATCTACATGTAGCAACATCAAATAATATACTTAGACAATGTACTTAGGCAAACAGAAGTTATGACATCACAATAATGATGTAATTAAGCAATCAGAAGATGTGACATCACAATAACAATATACTTAGACAAACAGAAGATGTGACATCACAATAATAATGTACCTAGACAAACATAAGTTGTGACATTGCTATAATAATGTACTTAGACAATCAGAAGATGTGATATCACAATAATGATGTACTTAGACAAATAGAAGATGTGACATCACATTAACAATGTGCTTAGACAAACAGAAGCGTGACATCAAGTGCAACCGTTTATCTTAACGCTATCCTGGTAATCATAATGGTGTATCAGGAGTGGTAACTGTAGATAAAAACAGCATGCTGTATCAGAGACATGCATAAAACCTACATTTGGCTCTTACGCTGACCTGGCTATCATAATGATAAATTATAAGTTGTAATAGTAGATGAAACAGTGATCGTAATGCTGTATCGTAAGTTAAGATTTCAGATGAAAAAGACCCTGTAAAAAAGCTTGCATGCATAAACCTGACTTCAGCAAACGTATCTCATATCAATAGCCATTTAGACGAAGTCGGACATATGTCCCCCATCAACTTCTTTTCAACCAAAGATGAACAAAATGGAAGAGTACACATGACAACCACCCGTGTGTTACCGGGGCCCGAAGGGGGAGCAAAGAATAGTAACACTGTCCCCTGCCAAGCATGTCGTAGAAAGCGACTAAGGAGGGTTGGGCATAGGGCCGGTTACCCCATCCTGTAAAAAATTTAAACCACAAAAAACTTCAACAAACATTGACAAGTCAATTAAAGAAAATAAAACATGGCCATCCAAGACAGGGGAAGCTCCTCTCGCGGGGAGGCGTGTGATGCAACACAGAGAAAGCCGAAAGGAGTCTGTGTTACTGACTAACCTTCTTTCTTCTAGGAGAACTTCCAGATTTGGCACCTGGAATGTTCGGACATTAAATGAACAAGGGAGGGAGGCACGGGTGGCAGCAGAGATGAGGGAATATAAAATCGAGGTTCTGGGACTGTGTGAGGCAAGGTGGAAGGGGGTAGATGGGAGGAAACTCATCACAGGTGAATTGGTGCTGTGCTCAGGACGGGAAGACGAAAGTTCACACCACAGTGAAGGGGTAGCTCTTGTGTTATCTAAGGAAGCACAGAGGGCACTCGTTGAGTGGGAGGCCATTGGATCCAGAATAATAACAGCTACTTTTAAAACAGCTAGGGAGAAAGTGAATGTAGATGTCGTCCAATGTTGTGCACCAACTGATGATGGGGAGGAGTCTGTGAAGGAGGCATTTTATACTAGACTACAGGAAATTATGGAAAAAGTAAAGGGAGGAGACGTCGCAATTTTGATTGGTGGCATGGGTGCAGGAATGTGTGCAGTCGGCGTCAGCTTTGTGTGTGTGGGGGGGGGGGTGTCGTGGGAAAACAGGGGCTGGGAGTGGTGAATGAGAATGGGGAGCTGTTCTCGGACTTCTGTGCTTCAGATCAACTGGCGGGACCCAAAGACGCAGCAATAGAGAACGCAGTCAGCGACTCATAGCTTGACTGCCTGCGTCAGGACCAGCGAATCAGAGCTGGTCAAGACCACACTCCACCTCCACGTGGTGGTCCTGGAAACAGTCTGCAGCAGTGCAGTCTGGCTGAGCAAGTGTGGATTGAAATGGGAAGGCAAACCCAGTCCTAAAAAATGCTGTGCAGAAGTCGGATGTGTCGACCGAAAGGTGCAGATATCACAGCTTAGGCATAAACAGACACAACGCAACCACCGTCCTTTTCAGGACGAACGAAGAAGAAGAAGATCAACTGGCTATAGGAGGAGGCTGACAGGGAAGTGCAAGCAAACAAGTTCCCTCATGGAAGACGGGAGTGGAAAACTGCTCAGCGGTATACAAGAGCAAATGAAGAGGTGGACAGAATATTTTGAGGACCTTCTCAATAGACCAGCTCCACAGGACCCCCCGGACGTCCAGGCAGCAGAGGAGGAGCTTCAAATTGGCGGTGAAAGACCAACGAAGGAAGAAATAAAGAGGGCCATGAGGCTTCTAGGGGATGGAAAGGCGTCTGGACCTGATGGCATTCCAGCGGAGGCCATCAGGGCAGATGTCGACACGGCTACAGAGATGTTATAAAAATTACTTGGTAAAGTCTGGGAAAAGGAGGAGATACTGGCAGAGTGGAAGGAAGGAAATCTGGTTAGGTTGCCTGGGAGGGGAAATTTACAAGAATGCACAAATTATAGAGGAATGGTGTTACTATCGGTGCCGGGAAAGGTGTTAAATAGGATTATCCTGGGAGATTAAAAGAGTCCATGGACAGGGGGAATAGACTGGGTTATGAGAACATCAACAACACACAACAGAAATGGAATCCAGTGGACTGTGACTAAGCAGTTGGATGATCTGGATTTTGCTGATGACTTGGCTCTTCTGTCCCATAACTGTAATCAGATGCAGGACAAATTGAAAACACTCAATGAGAGGTCACAGCAATTGGGTCTGAAAATACATGGGGAAAAGACAAAGATAATGAGAATAAAAGCAGGTAATGAAAACAGGGTTGAACTTGAAGAAGCTTCTTCTTCTTCTTCTTCTTCTTGCGATCGCATCTTTGATGATTACACCGTCAGACGAGTTCTCATGATGAATTCGACTGTTGTTTGAAGTTCCTCTTTAACTCCATATAGCTTTGAGTTTAGTGTTGAGTCATTGGGCCAGTATATCTTTCTTAACTGGTCATACAGAGGACAGTCCTGTAGAACATGCTCAGCAGTTTGTTCGTTTAATCCACATGTGCACAGTGGTGAAGCAGACAATCGTAGCTTGTGCATGTGTTTATTCAGTTTGTTATGCCCTGTCCTGAGTCGAAAAATAGTTATCTGTCCCTGCCAGTCGAGAGTGTGATAGTCGTCTTTGGGTTGGTTCTGTTCTCTTCTGATAGTCTGGATAGCTCTCTTTTTCTCAAAGTATGTGACTTCATTATCTTCTTGTTCACATTCTCCTCCCTTTTTTGCAAGTTTATCTGCCTTTTCATTTCCGGGTACACCACAATGAGATGGTACCCACTGAAGTATGGTTCTCTTTTTGGCAGCTACCTTGTTTAGTTCATTTCTCAGATGCGGGAGTTTACCACCCTTGAGAGCTTGCAGGACAGACAGTGCATCTGTGAGGATGACTACCTGGTGGCAGTCAGAGTTGGTGTTATAAATCATATTTGCAGCTTGCTCTAGAGCTTGAACCTCAGCTGTATAGTTGGAACAGAATTTACCAGTGGGAATGTGCCTAGTCTCATAGTGGTTGTCAGGATATGAGATAAAGATACCGGCACCTCCATTCCTAACAGCATTAGTTGCTGATCCATCTGTATAGGCATGTATCCATGATTGATCGGGATAGCTTTCTTGGATCATACTCAATGTAGCAGTTCGTTTTTGCAGATCATTATACTCACATCCACTTGTGAGACCACTGACTGTTGTATTAATTTGGAGGGCACTGCTGGCCTGCTCCCATGGTACAGGGTATAGGGTGGGCTTCAGTGGTGTTGTCTTCATGGATAGGTCTTCTTGATGCTGTCTTATAAGTCTTTTCCCCCGATGCACAAAGCTGCTACGCTTTAGACGTCCCAATGCCAGATCATCTAGTCTTGCCTTCATTGGGTGCATTGGCATACTGTTGTACTTTTCCATCTGGATCATGGTTTTTTTGTGTCTCTTCTATGGGACAATGTCTGTAATCCAGCAACCTTCTGCATCTCTGTTATTGGTGTAGTTTTCATGGCTCCTGTAATGAGCCTGAGAGCTTGATTTTGCACCTTGTCCAAAGACTGCAGATGTGAGTTAGCAGCTGATGACCATGCTGCTGAGCTAAACTCTAAGTGTGGTCTTATTACTCCATTATAAATCTTCTTTAGATTTCGTTCATTTGCTCCCCAGTTGGTACCTGCTAATTTTCTGAGTATGCCTAGTCGTCTTCGGGCCTTTCCTTCTGCATTTTCAATATGCTTATTCCATGTAAGCCTTTGGTCAAATGTCACCCCAAGATAGGTGGGGTAGCTTTCTTCCTTGATCACGGTTGTCCCTAGGTGTATGTTAGCTGATTTGTCCTTGGGGGCGAGGGAGAACAGTGTTGTGGAGGTTTTGTCTGTGTTTATTGTGATAAGCCATTTCTCTGCCCATGACACTAGCATGTCTGCTGCCCGCTGCATTCTATAATTTGCTGTGGTGACATTTTCATCAGCGCACCAGAGTACTAGGTCATCTGCATATAAGGCAGCTTTAACTCCTGCAGGGAGATCTTTCACCAGGTCATTGATGTAAACAAGGAAGAGTGTTGGGGAAATTACTCCTCCTTGAGGTACCCCCTGATGGAGCAACACTTTTCTGCTCTGCAGACCGTCAAGAGTGACTCTAGTTCTCCTGTTATGCAAGTATGACTGGATCCATTTCATCATGTTGCCTTGGATTCCACTTCTCCTAAGTTTTGCAATGAGGCCATCTTTCCACACCTTGTCAAAGGCCTGCTTGAAGTCGACCCAGATCGTTAGGACCTTTTTCTTCTCCTGGAAGGCATCTTCTATTGCTTGAGACAAGTAAGTAACTTGGTCTTCTATACTGTAGCATTCTCTAAATCCAGCTTGTTCCGGCACCAGGATCTGCTCAGACTCTAAATACCATTTCAATCTGTGGTTGACTATTCGCTCCATAGTCTTCCCAACACAGCTTGTGAGACTGATTGGCCGGTAACTTGCAGCCTCGGTCTTACATTTCCCTTTCTTTAGTATGGGTATTGTGATGGCTTCTCTCCATACTTGGGGTACCGTTCCTTTCAACCAGCTGTGGTTGAATATCTCAAGCAGTTTTGTCTTTGCTGCTGAGCTCAGATTTACTAGCATTTCGTTGCTGATTTTGTCTGGGCCGGGTGACTTTTGAAACTTAAGCTTGGAAATAGCCTTCTGTAGTTCTCCTAGTGTGATGGGTTCCCTCATTGGGGCAGGAGTATCTGTCTGTCCCATGGTTGCCAGTATTTCTTTTCTTATCTCTCTCTGATGGTCTATGTTAATGGGTAAGTTGCTTTCTGAACTGTATCTTCTAGCAAACAAGTCTGCAGCTTGTTTTCCTCTGAAAAGTTTGCCACCTTCATCCAATGTGATAGTCTGCCTTGGTGAGGAATGCTCTTCATTTAGAGACTTGACTAATCTCCAAAGTTTCCTGCCGTCTTTCTCAAGGTTCAGCGATGCCGTTTTAGTTCTCCAGCTTTTCCGCTTTTCTTCTAGCTTTGTTCTCTGAAACTCTGCTACAGCCTTTTTCCATTTGTTGTGAGTTTCAAGTGAAGGCTGAGACTCTGCGTCCTTTCTAGCCTTGTCCATAGCTTCCTGACGTTCTTGGAGTGTGCTGGACCAGTATGGTATGTAGTTACGCCGGCATCCTTTGGGAATGGTTTCTTTTGCAGCTTGTAGTATGCATCTGTTGAAGTCTTTTACCACTTCATTAATGTCTCTGTTCTGTACCTTGAGGGTAGACAGCAGCGTGTTCACCTGATGCCTGAATAAACCCCAGTTGGCTTTTTTGTAGTTCCATCTTGTAATGGCTGGGCCTGTACTGAGAGTTGCACTCTGGACAGTAAGAAAGATTGGGCGATGGTCGCTTTCCCCCTAGTTGGTCTCCTACTTCTCTACTAATAGATCCAGCTATATCTGGTGTGGAGAAGGCAAGATCTGGTGTTGAGGTTGTGTGCCATCCTCTGGAGTAGAAGGTAGGAGTATCTGTGGCATTATTGACTAGGATTAGGGAGTGATCATCTTGCCAAGTTTCAACCTCTTCACCTCTGTGATCCAGATGGTTATAGCCCCAGCTCTGGGAGTGGCTCTTAAAGTCTCCAACTGCTATAAAGTTGGTGGCTGGTACCTGTATAGAGCTGAGACTCAGGGGTTTGTTGTTCGGACAGTAATAGTTCAGGAGTTCTATTTCCATCTTGTCTACCTTTATCTGCAGCAGCTGATATTCTGCTCCATCCATGAAGGTTTTCCTTTCGTGTGCAGGAATGTTATTCCTTACAAGAGTAAGTACTCCTCCTTTTCGTCTATCTTGTCTGTCGGATCTGAAGCATTGATATCCCCTTATTTTAAAGGTTTGATCTGCTTTCAAGTGAGTCTCTTGGATACAGCAAACACTGACTTGCTTCTCATACAAGATGTTTTCCAGCTCTGTCTTTTTGCTGTATCCAGCCTGCTTGCTGTTCACTCCCTCTGCATTCCAGTGCATCATGACAAGTGGCACTCTGGGTTTCTCTTTTTCTGTTTTGTTTTGGTCAGTAGTTCTCCTCCGCCGTCTGTTGACTCCACAAGACGGTCTAGAGGGTCCTCCAGTAGCTGAGGGTGGGCTCTGTCGAGGCTCAGAGCCCGGCACTGCACCTGCCTGGTGGAGCTCCACAGGGCGAGCACCAGAACGAGATTTATTTGACGGTGTACTCTCCATAGAAAAAAAAAGCGAGTTGCATGATACTGTGGTTTCCGGTGCGCCTTCTGGCCCAGTATCTACGACTTTAGCACCTGTTCAACGGGAGAGTGGGCTCATCCCTAATCTGTTTATGTTCCCAGTAGTAGACTATTCGCAAGCAGCCTGGGGGTGTCACTGCTCTGCGCGGACCTTGTTTACCGAGGCGGCGTCCGAGCTCGTATGGTGAAAATATGGTTGCGTTATCTTCAAAATAGCCCTGTCTTTCCCGTGGCTTTTCTGCCATCCTGCAACTTTGAGTTAGGGAGTTCTGAGCTCCAGTCTCTTTCCCAGGCATTTTATCCTGGCCTGGCACGCATACAGAGGACCCCCACTTCTGGTTCTAAGTTAGCAGTTGGGGATAGGTGGGGTAGCACACTGTGCATTCCCCGTCATCCAGGGGGCTCTCCAACTATGCAGAGCTTGCACAATGCTGTGCTCTGGTTCGGGGCTCTCCCAAGGAATCCTCACGTCCTGCACAGAGCCACTTCCCGATACCCACCACCTGCCAACCCTCCATTGTAGAAATCTCCTGCATGCGGCCATCCAGTCAAGAGCCAGTATTAAGTCTGGTGCCCAAGTGATCCCCCCAAGCTCAGTGTGCAATGCTGGGTTCTCATCATGCTGCAACACAGGAGGGATTGTGATGCTCAGCCATCTCTCTCAATTCTGCACCGATAAGTGACATCGGGGACTTAACTTTGCCTCAGTACTGGGAGGCCCCGTTTCCGGGTACACCACACACAGCCAATTGAGGCAACGGTCGCCATGGGCGTGATAGACGACAAACAGTGAAGAATGAGGCAAGAAAGCATTTAACCCATGAAGTGGGGGTGGATTGGTGCAGACCAGAGCATGTACCACTCGCCGGTGGGTTCTGCATCTACACCTATAGGGTTCCACCCACTCCTCAGCCCATTTAGTCTGGCCCCTCACCCAGGACCTGTCCGGCTTGGGTGACCCTGCCAGGAGTAAAACTCCCGCCGGCATAGCTCCCGGGATCATTGAGGCGCTCAAGCTCTCCAACCACGGCAAGGTAGGCTTACATGTGGAGAGCTTGAAGAAGCAACTATACAAGATGTAGAATCGTACACATATCTTGGCAGCAATATAGACAAAGTTGGAGGGACAGACGGTGATATCAAAATAAGAATACAAAAAGCAAGAGGAGCTTTCATTGCATTGGGAAATATGTGATCAAGAGAAATCGGATCCAACATGAAAATAAGAATCTTCAACTCAAATGTGAAGTCAGTCCTATTGTATGGCTCTGAGACATGGAGAACAGCAAAGACAACAACCAAAAAGCTACAGACTTTCATAAATGGGTGCTTGCATAGAATAGAGGGATTAAAATGGTATGACAAGGTTACCAACATGGAATTGACAAGAACTAGACAAGTGCCAGTGGAACAAGAGATGAGAAGAAGACGGTGGTGATGGATAGGACACACACTGAGGAAACCTGTTGATAGCATTACAAGGCAGTCCTTGTTCTGGAACCCCCAGGGCAAGAGAGGCAGAGGTAGACCGGGAAGCACATGGAGAGGAGAGCTGGAGACAGAGATGAGAATGATGGGGAGAACGTGGAAGGAACTTGGGATGATGGCACGTGACAGGAGGACTTGGCATGTGTTTGTTGAAGGCCTATGCTCCTTTGGGAGTGGAGGGTTATGAAGAAGACACATGACAACAATTTCTAGTAAAATAGAAGACTGTTTTACAGTTGATTACTTCAACTTTGTAATGTAGCCTACTAGATGTATTGTTAGAGCGCTGTTGCTGGACTTTTTGGAGACTAGCATGCATATTCTCTTATTATTTTTCAAATTAAATGTTTAGGCAAAGTCAAAGTAAATATCTGTTGGAATGAAGAAAAATGGGATGTGTGTTTGATTTCACCAAACAGGTCTATCAATCTGGTGGCTTGTTAAGTCGCCCACATTGACACGGCCATATAGCCTATAAGAATTCAGAGATGCAGTAAACAAAGGGTAAGGGTTAAGGCTGGGTTTAGGAATGCTAACCACAAACAAGCTGAAATTAAGAAAAGTGGGAATGTCATCCTAACTACGTGGGTGACTTATTTAGATGTCATTGAAGAGTACACCCCATTGTTCTTCACTTCAGCCCATAAACTTAACCCAGCCAAAACGAAGAACAGTGTGACATGTTCTTCGATGTCATTCAAATACGTCGCCCACGTCGTTAGGGCCAGTATTAAGGTTATGGTTTACTGTTGGGTTTCGGGTTAGGATTCCTTACATCTGCGTCACTGAATTCTTTTTAAGGGCGTAGGCCTAATCGAAAACACAGTTCCCTGTTCTTTCCAACCGCTAATCTTTATCATAGCCCTAATGATATGGGCTGCTTAATTGTTCGCCGGATCGATAGACAGTTCGGCACAATCGCATTACGTCCCACTGTACTTCATTTTAACCTAAAAATCAAGTAGGCCTGCGTTCGTGTGTCACAGAAAATAATAAAGTCCAGCAATTAGGACTAGAAAGACTGCTCACATTTGATTGAATGAAAATGTAAAAGAAAAAGTAAAACTACACCAAATGAGCGTTTTAACTAGCACACAGAATTAACAGACTTTCGTTGTATCTTCAATCTTTTTGTAATTCACAAACCTTCTAGTTAATGCGATATGCAGACGTGTTCACTAAGACTCTGGTTCAACTGTGGTGTATCATAACAAATGACGCGACATTATCGATTATATGATGATCGTTACTTTGTACTTGTATTGGAACATCTAAAACGGAACAATGTCAGAAATGATAGAAAACTATACACAGCATTACAATTAGAGGCGATCTGATCATCAGAAATAGTCTCCCGGCGCACACGTGCTTGGAGAAAGTGGAAAATGTAATAAAGGAAAAAAACAAATTCAGCACCAGGACATGATATCGTGAGCTTGTTTTTAAGGACTATCTTCATTGCACACGGACAACTCCATCAGTGCCCCGATATCCTCCCTTAGATCACACAAGGAGGATCTCAGCAGAGTGCACGAACTCCGTAGCACCAGCGAGGATCCCAATGTCTATATACAGGAATCACACATTCTACTCATAATACAGAAGAGTTATCATATTTCAGTGCAGATATTACAATGTAGGAAGTTGACAATGCAATAAGAAAACAAAAAATTCAGCACCAGGACATGATATCTTGAGCTATGAAATATTGAACATATGCCAAAGAGTACCTTAGAAATTGTAACATCTCTATTCAGCAAAATTTGGAATGTGAGGAAAATTCCCAAGACATGGAAAGTGGTATTAATTATTCCAATTCTGAAACCAGAAAAAGATGATCGTGATGCTAGTTCATACAGAACAATTTCATTAACTTCCCATCTAGATAAAATATTAGAAACCATAGTAAATAACAGATTAAAGTTTTATTTGGAAAAGAATAAAATAAACAGCCAGACTCAATCATGATTTAGAAGAGATAAATGCACTATGGATCAGGTAATCAAAATGGAACATGAAATCAAATAAGGATTTCAAAAGAAAGAAAAGACAGTGGCAATATTCTTAGATATAGGTAGGGCCTATGAGGAATGCTGGAGAGAATGTGGCCTCTTTAAAATAAAACAAAGATAGGAATTATAGGCGCAATGTATAGATACTTAGAGAACTTTCTTCAAGATAGATATTTCACAGTACAAATTAACAATGACAGGTCAGAATTGTATGAACAACAGAATGGCATTCCTCAACGATCAGTTTTATCCGCTTCAATAATGGTCAATGATTTGAATGAAGAATTTAAAGATATCAAAAATAATTTGACACAGTTTGCAGATGGTGTTGCTAAATGGAGATATGGGAAAAATCTAAAAAAATTATATAATAATCTTCAAAAACAAATAAAGTATATAAATGGATGAATAAATGGGGATTTAACTTAAATGCGAATAAGACAGTAGGAATGATCTTCAGTAAAGGTAGGACTGTTAACAATAAAATACGTGTACTTACAGGGGCAAAAAAATTAGTACAGTCCAAACCACGTGATACCTGGGAATGACACTAGACAAACAACTGAACTGGAACAAGCACATAGACTGGTAGAATTTTGCAGAAGACTAACATCCTAAGATATTTGAAGGGTCATGTATGGGGTGCAAGCACTAAGACAATGATGATGTTATATAAATCTTTCATTAGAGGCAAAACTGATTATGGAAGCACAGTCTATGACTCTACTGCACATAGTCACAAGATTAAATTAGACAAAATTCAGCATCAAGCGTTATGTACAATTGCAGGTACAATCAGATCAACATCGAGGGGTGCTCTGGATGTGGTCTTAGGAGTCCTCCCTTTGGAACTTCAGAGAAAGGACCTAACTAAATTACATGACCAAAATTATGTTGTACAAGACTCATTCAGCTTTTCCAGCATTTGCTAGGTATCAATTAACAACTCAGAAGAGGTTCATGAATACCAGTAGATTTTCGACAGGTTGGAAATGCGTGGAGGAAGTAGTTCACTTGGATGCCCTAAAAGCATAAATTAATAACAGTATTATTTACAAACCGGTCGTACCACCGTGGGAGCTAAAGAAAACAGTTACAGACTACTAATATTAAGATTTAACTTCAGCCACTCATGACATTTTGTCTCAGTCTACCCACTTGTCCAGTGCTCCCTACCTGACGGTAGCATGCACTGTACAGTGTGTGTTGCCGGTTCAGTGCTTCCTGCCTCCTACACCGGCACCTTTTCCGTGAGAGACCAGCGCTCTAACCACCCTTTTAATCGGAAGCTCAATAAATCTATAAATAAATACATTTTGCATTTAATTGTACTTCTGAATTGTTATTAATTATAATTGCTAAACTAAAAAAAAATGTGTACGAAAGATCTTCGCTGTTATATCACAACGTGTTTACAAACAGACTGTCTCCGTTAAGGAAAAGACATGAAATACGCTTCATTTAATTATTAATAGGCATCATACTGAAACAAAATGTTATGAGTGGCTGAAGTTAAAACTTAGTATTCGTGTTCAAAAACCAAATTTTTACGAGCTAATTTGAGACATGACTACCGTTGCTGGTTTTACATGAAATAATTCATTTATAATGATAACATACAGTGTTATATATGAAAATGTAAAGAAATGACATGCGCTAAATTGAATTTTTATATTTAAGGTAAAAAATAGTTTTTAATGCTCTTTTGGTAATAGTAGTTACTAAATAAGCAATATACATATTTTTAACAGATTAGACGTATACTGATTTTCGTTGGTCAGATCTATGTTTCGAAGGAATGTCATCTATCCAGTTTTACTTTATTAATACTCTTTATTTATACACTGCCAAGTAGAAAAAAAAAACGCAATTATCATGTATTATTGCCTTGGTTTTACTGGCACATCCATTTCTCAATACATACAATACAGCATTAATTATATTTATATACGGGTTTCCGATTTTTTTTACCTTTAAAATGTTAAGTCATTCCTACCCAAGTTCAGTGCTTCCTACCTAGCAGGTAAGGTTCATTGTACAGTGAGCGGTACCTAGATACCACTCACTGTACAGTGTCCGGTACCGTCAGGTAGGAGGCACTGTACAGTGTTCCATATCATTAAGTGCGTCTTTCCTGCAACACCGGATGAACAACGTTTCAGGAGAGTGACTTACAACTCTGAGCGAACAGGTGTGGTTTTCTCCTCTGAGCGAAGAGGAGTTTTGCTCCTTTTGTCAAGTGTGTGTGTAGCCCTTACCACTTTATTCATATTGATGGAATGAGTTTTCATTTGTATATTACAACATATGAATGCCAGTGAAGTTTGATATTTATTGGTACGCCCAGGTTGGAGCCGTACGACATTTAATTAAAACATTTTATTAAGCATATTTTACAAGTATATCACGAGATACATTTTCTCCAGAGAAACCACGGCTATATTATAGCCGGGAACTTAGATTAGAGCAGGCATTTATCCTGCTGAGTTCATTGGTCCATGAACTAAGGCTCGAGTGGCCAGAGACATGCACTTAAATTAATTGTCAGTCTTATGCGTGCTCATTGCACCGACCGATATTGTCGTTTCTGTTATGAGATCGGCAGTGAGTTTTCTCATATGTTACGTTTCAACGTTTGTTTTGAAGTGACGTTCGACGTAATTTCGTATGAAAGTTTATGTGATGTTCTACCAGTCTGATGTTCACCTTATTTAAGTGTTTCAGTCGTTAAAGCAGGCTTCCGAGGATTATTTAATTTTCATGTGGTGGCCATTATATGTTGTTCAACTGTAAGGCAATGCATAATATTTAAGCTCAGTTGAACACCACCCAGCACAGCAACAAGTCTAGAAAGACATCATATCACACCACACCACACAATATGATCATTCATAGTTCAGCAAACGAACCCCGACATTGGTGGAGATGAAGACAGTTATATAACAAAATGAACCCCAATAACCACCACCATAGGTTTAGTCAACCCCACCGCCATAGGTTTAGTCAACAACACCACCACAGGTTTGGTCAACAACATTGCCACGAGAGGGTAGATGTTATTGAAATTATTTAGTATCCTGGACACAAAGTTGTATCAGGTGATACCAGGATAGTGCCAGATAAGAGTCTGGTCTTAAAAGTAATACCCCCTTCTCTGAAAAGAGTAAGGGTATATAGACATCAAAGGCAGGATCAAGCTGTATAATTTCCTAGAGAAGATGGTAATATATTACTCTAAGTCCCTACTTGCTCCCTCTCCAGATCCTCCTCTGATAATATTATATTATTATTAACTCTGCTAGGGGTATTTAACTTAAATTATATACCATCAGGAACTGTAACTTAACTTAAAGAATTTAAGTAAGTCTGCTGGTAAATATTTACAATTTATTTTTACACGTTTTGTTTTCTTGTGAAAATCTTTCACTGAATTTAAAAATTGATTCCAAAATTAAATAGGCCTAAATAAAAACACTTGCAAATTGTGAAAATTATTTACAGTCTTTTAACTTGGTATGAACGTTCTCCTTTCTAGGCAGAAATCACTGTAGTTGTAGACTGTCTGTACTTTATGATTTATTTTATATTCTTCACAGTTCTTAGAATTTAGTAATCACTGACTAGGACGTTTGCCTAGCGAAAATGCACTGTTTATTCATCATAGACTATCTAGTTTGTGGTGATGCTGTGATAAACTGTACAGTAGCCTTGGGTGGCTACTTAGCTTGAGGTCTTGATTTGGTATTCTGTTCCACCTTGGGTCTGGCAAAAAGACTGTCTCGTCCAGGCCTTAGGATCTGGGTAACCGGCCCTGTATCATTAAAGGGCACTCGCACCTCTGAATCCTATAGTGGAGTCTGGCTCCTAAAGGTGGCAGGTAATTGCAGGATGTAACCTGAAAATATATTTAATTTCACCACTATATTGCCTATCTCTATCTCTTTATCACAGAAGTAGGAGATGAGAGATAGTTTTCAGACGACATAGTGCAGGTAGACGCACAGGTCACATCAAGTCAGCATTAATACAATTCAGTTCACCGTGAATACAACTTTCCTTCAAATCCTTAGTTAGAGCTATTTGTCCATGATTCGCCTCCATAAAGTTATTAGGTTTTGTGAAAAAAAAATATCAAGTGATATCTTAATCAATGCAGTAAAACAATTCCTTTCATCCTCCCTCATGTTCCGGGTGTGTGATCCATTCCATCAAGAAATAATTCTTTAAATGATTTTCTAAAACTTTAGACACAACCTTGCTACCATTCTCACTCGATTTGAATATTTTCACAAGCTTGGCTTTTGCCTCCAAAAAATTACACAGTAGTTCAAACACGTTCTACACACTTTCTAACACACACTGTAATTAATCCATAATATATATATATATATATATATATATATATATATATATATATATATATATATATTTTTTTTTTTTTTCCTTAACCAGCGGCACTTGGGCTTTCAGCCCTTCGGCCCAATGACATGTCATTGCGAGGCTGGGGAACCTGAGGACTTTCCTTCCAACCCGGTCAGGAGCTTCGCTCCTTCCCATCCACAGAGGGTTTATCACAGGAGCCGTTCAGGCTATTCAGTCAAATTTCCGGCCGTAAACATTTCTTCAAACGCCGACGCCCGGGTTTGAACCATGAACACCTGGTCGCCAGTACAACGCCGAAGCCATTACACCAGCGCGGCTCCCGATATATATATATATATATATATATATATATATATATATATATATATATATATATATATATATATATATATATATATATATATATATATATACATACATTCTTTCTTACCCTCAGGCACATACAGTCGAGCTGTTAATGGGTATCTATTTGTCTGCTCTCAGATACAAAAGGCAAAGGCAATCCGCATTAACACTTGCTTTACCGTTCACTGTGATTTTCAAAATACTATGGCCTATTTCCACTTACAGCTTGTTCTATCTCGGACGTCAGAGGGGTTTTCCAGCTCAACTAGTATTTGCGTCCGAAAATGTAAGTAAGATCGGTCTATGTGTGCAAATCAGGAAAACTAACATTATCTACGTTATTCCTGGAGCGATTTTCTTCATCTAAAGCTTTAAATACGCTCTGTATTATTCTACACCTTCCTAGCTACTAATCTGTTACTTTCCTAAATGCATTTATTTATATGCGTACTTTAAACAGCCAAATTATGGACTAACCTGAGGCCTCGATGCATTCAACCAAAGATGTCTCCCGTCCTATACCACTGGTCGTGAAAGTCTCTACACAGACGTGTAGAGCAACATCCCCGTTGTAGAATTAGAGACCTCTTCCAGGTGGTACTTCTTTCCTATTTATGTAATTAAATGGCGTCCATCACTCGGTTGCACGGATTAGTCCAAGCCATTTTGTCTGTTCAAGATGATAGGAAACTCTTTACAGAGCGATACAACAGGAAGCAATCTGATCATCAGAAGAAGTCCCCCCGTCCGACAAGTGTTTCGGCCCTATATACTCCTTTACACTCTAAGGGGGGCGGGCCCACTTGGGTCATGACTCCCAAGCGTCTCAGCTTCCTGTTGTCTTGCATCGAAAATGAACCCATTTCACTTATGGTAGCAACTTTAAATTCCACAACTCCGCCAGCCGTGGAGGCAATTGTGAAAGTAACAAGGAGAAGACAAATTATTCCGTTCGTTCCGTCGCACACACTGAGACACCAGCGCGAAGTCAACGAGTCGCCACTGCGCGTTCCCCACTGGACTTTTGATACTGACACCCCTTATAGTATACACCGCTTGTCGCCCCTGAGTCGCAGCTCGTTCACTAGTCCACCACAAACCTCAGCGTATTGTGGACTTAGAAAAATTCCTGGTGTTTTCTGTACCGCAGCGTTTATTGTTACGATCTCCATTCCCCATTGCGGTTGTTCCACAGCCAGCCTGATGCCTTTTCGGCAGTTTCACTAAGCCTCTTCAGGGCCCTTGTTCTCGACTGTCCCCTCAGCCCCAACAGTTTCAATAGATCATACACTGATGCAGCCACAAGCCCTCTTGCGCCCACTTCAACAGCCATGACCCTTGCAGTGAACCCATCGTGTCTCAGATCCGCGGCCAGATCACTATACTTGGCCGCTTTGAACGAATGTTGCTCATCTAATCTGGATTCAAATGGCACTGTCAGTTCAATCAGTATGACCTGAAGCGTTGCTGCAGAATGAAGCACTATATCCGGCCGTCTCCGCAATTTTCTGATACTCTCTGGATATGCCCCTCGTCCAGGTAGGTCTACCGCCATCTCCCAATCATTTGCACAATCAAGAAGAGATGGTAAACTGCTACCAGGTTTATTCGGTTTGGGGTGTGCTGACTTTCCTGCCCTCAGAAAGTATGTGTTTGCGGTGTCTGGCCGGACTTTGCTATTCGCCTTCATTCTTGCCAGATCTATTGTCGCAGCAAGCTCATTTAGCACTTTGTTATGGCGCCAAGTGTATCGCCCTTGCCCTAATGACACCTTACACGCTGAGAGCACGTGTTCAAGTGTCTGCCTCCCCTGGCACAGGGGGCACTGCTCATCATCCGACTTTCCCCATTTCACAAGGTTGGTGGCCGACGGCAGCAG
Source organism: Oreohelix idahoensis (assembly GCA_024509875.1). Classification (NCBI taxonomy): domain Eukaryota; kingdom Metazoa; phylum Mollusca; class Gastropoda; order Stylommatophora; family Oreohelicidae; genus Oreohelix; species Oreohelix idahoensis. The sequence goes on from JAMPIV010019117.1 coordinate 646,624, forward strand.
GTCATACAGTGATCTGACAACGAAGCTGAGCCTAAGAGGTGCCATATGCCATATATCATTCCATGTCAAGGACCTCTGCAGGGCTCCTTCCCATGTAGTCCATTGGCCTTGTTGGACCTGCTGCACTGCTTTTTGCAACCTCTTATCATTCTCAGCTTCTCGTATCTCCTGAACTACCATGTCTCTGCGCTCCCTGCTTGATGCCTTGGACCACCAGCGGATGTCTCCATGACCAAATCCCCGTCTATTCGTTTGTGTGTATCCGATTACCTCCCTCAGTTTGAGTGACTCTTGGGCAGCATCAACAGCTTCTTCCACTTTCCACTTCCTTCCCGTTTTCAGTGTGGGCTGAATGGACTTAACCACGTCATCAGCTGACTCGCGTAGCATCATTGCAAGCCTTGCCTTTCCAACTTTGTACTCTTCAACAACTGACTTGAAAGGAAGCAGAAGTTTTGACTTTTTGCAGTACAGTGCTACATCTGACAGACCTGGTGGTACTCCTAGCCATTTCCTCATGAACTTGTTGACCTTCTTCTCTATGGCTTCCACTGTACTTGTGCTTATTTCATATATAAGCAGTGGCCATAGCAACTTTGGTATCAACATGAACTGGAGGCACCACAGCTTGAACTTCCCCAGGAGTCTGCTTTGGTCTATGATCTGTAGCCCTCTGTCTGCCATTTCTATTGTCTGTTGCACTGCCTTTGAGTCTTTTAATGAGGCATCGTACACCCTGCCAAGACTTTTAACAGGTTCCTCAATGACAGTAGGGATTCTTTGGTTGGAAACCGTGAATATGACCTCTGCTATCTTCCCTTTCCTGACTGATAGGCTTCTCGACTTCTTGGGTTTGAAGCTCATTCTGCACCAGCTGACTAGTTCATCCAGGCGTGCTAACATCCTCCGGGCCTGATGTTCATCTGATGCCAGAATTGTTGTGTCATCCATGAATGCTTTGAGCGGTGGCATGAGACACATTCCACCGAGCTTTGGACCTATAGCCATTCCTTCAGCCGCATTGAGGATTACCTGCATAGCCATCACGAATAGTATCGGAGAGATGGTACATCCCATCGCAATTCCAACTTCAAGGCCAATCCACTTCGTTGTGTACTCTCTGGTTGAAAATCTGACAGCAAACCCTGCGAAATACAGCTTCAGCATTGCTGCAATCTCTTGTGGAACATGATACATTTCTAGGGCCTGCCACAACATCTGGTGTGGAACGGATCCATAAGCATTCGCTAAATCCAACCAGATTACATGGAGGTTTGTTCTGTCAGACTTTGCCTTTTGGATTGCTTCCCATATCATTGTGGCATGCTCTAGACATCCTGGTGTACCTGGGATACCTCCTTTCTGAATGGTAGTGTCAATGTACCCATTTGCCAGGAGGTATGTAGTGAGTCTTTTCGCCATCACTGAGAAGAATATCTTCCCTTCCACATTGAGTAGTGAGATTGGCCTGAACTGACTGATGTCTGTGGAATTTTGCTCCTTCGGGATGTAGACTCCGTTCGCCTTTCTCCATTCCTTGCTTACAAGCTGGGTTTTCCACGCACTCTTCAGTAAACGAAGCAGTCGTTTGAGCACCTCAGGGCATCTCTTATACACCACATATGGAACACCATTAGGACCTGGAGCTGACTTGCATCGAGCTTTCTGGACAATGCTTTCTACCTCTTGCACCGTTGGGGGCTTGGTGTTAAATTCAGCTCCTGGCTTACTCGGCCATTTAAGGCCTGCCATGCTGCTGAGCGGCTCATCTTTGCGACCATCTGAATATGTCATTCCAAGGTGTTCTTCCAGGTCTTCTTTCCTGATGTTTAGTGTACCCGACCGTGGCTGCTCAAACAGTTCTTTGGCAAACTTGAAGGGCTCCCTGAAGAATCTTTCCCTATCCATTCGAGTCTTCCTTTTCTTCCTGCACAACCTTTCTGCTCTACAAAGGGCATTATGTTGGCCTTTCAGGTGCTCCCAAACCTGTCGTAACCCTTCCTTCTCTGCGGCAACTGCATTTTTGAACAGTTTTCGGGCATGCTTCTTCTGTTTTCTGATTTCTTCTATTTTAATTTGTCTTCTGCTTTTTCGTGGTGGTTTACTTTCCCTTGCCTCCCTCACTCCGAACACTTTGCGACAGTGCAGATATATTATGTCGCCGAAGATTTCCAGCTTCTTCTCCAAAGTTATCTGCTTCAGGTTGTTATCCAACTCTTTTGCCAAGGCTTCGTCCAGCTGTTCCCAAAGCCCTTTTGCACTGGCGGGTGGAAACTTGATTGCATCTCTCTTCCCGTCCAAGAAGTGTGTGAGATCATCATCAGGCAGATCAACTTGAATGTACTCAGCACTGTGGATTGACTCCTGGCTGCGTTCTTCTAACGTCTTATCCGTCAAGACAGAGCGCTGTTGATCTCCCCCTGATGACCTCCCACACCCCTTTTTCGTTCTGTGGATTTTCATTCCTCTCTGAGTAGAGAATTCCCTACCACAGGCACATGGAAACTCCAGCCGTTGTTCAGAGCTCGAAGTCCGTGTAACGGGTCTGGTCGATTCCAATGAGGCGCCTGTGGATTCATCATTCTCCCCCCCTTTCGGTGAATCCTGGGGGCATCTATCGTTTTGGTTTCAATGCTTTAGTAAACACGTCAGAACGGTACCTTCTGATTGGTCAGTGTATCAGGCAGTTATTATAAAGTATGGCGCGCGGTTTCGTCAGAGTACATAGAAGGACGTGTGAAAACAGACCAACTCACGACAAACACCACCACAGGTATAGTCAACACCACCATCATAGGTTTAGTCAACACCACCACCATAGGTTTGGTCAACACCACCACTACAGGTTTGGTCAACACCACCACCATAATAATAATAGTTGCCCATCGCAAGCGAAGATGGCGACAGCTTCAGACTTGAGTGGTGACACATCTGTGCTGTGATCTCATGTGGCTAATTAGTACTATTTTGGCCCTACAGGCCCTGCCACATTCGGAGCACACATGATTAGAGTCGATAATAGTGTTGCTGTGCGTTCTGACTGTAATGTTATGATGTATGTATATAAGCATTACCTCGTCATCTACACAAGCACACACGTTTCAGAAGGGACTCAGTAAAAGCATGTTCAATTCGTAGCCATGTTTATTTACAGAATATCGTACATGTCAAGATTCGCATTATATTACAATGTGTCATTGTTGTGGTTGTAGGTAGTCACATGCTGACCAGGATATAATGGTGGTAAGTCTTTAGCACATTTGTCATAGTTGGATTTCTGAACTTGCTGACGATGCTGAAATTGATCATATGTGCTGTCTCTATGTTGTGGACGGAAGTGGACCTTAGATGGTAGGAGGTCTTTAATTCTTCTATCAAACATAAGTTCTGCTGGACTGTCGATCTTACTGTCTACCGGTGTTGTTCTCCATCTCAAAAGTGCTAGGTGTACATCCTCTGTTCTTGTTTTCTTCATGATTGACTTGATAGTTTGTATCTGTCTCTCAATGAAACCATTAGATTTAGGGTATCTAGGTGATGATGTTGTGTGTTTGATCTTCCAGTCCTTAGTGAAGTTTCTGTATGCTTGACCTGAGAAATGTGGACCGTTGTCTGATCTAATTTCATCTGGGATGCCAAACATGCTGCAATACTTCTTTGTAATGTCTGCAATAACAGCTGATGGTGAGGGTTGTGGAAGTTTCTCAATGATGGGAAATTTGCTGTAGTAATCAGCAATAACAAGATAGTCATTATTGTCGATTGAGAAAATATCAGTTCCTATAATGCTCCAAGGGCTCAATGGTATGTCTGATGGTATGAGAGGTTCTCTGCACTGCCTATTTGCATGTTCTTGGCAAATTGAACAGTTTTTACATAGTGTTTCTATGTCCTTGTTCATCTGTGGCCAGTAAACATCTTTCTTTGCTCTCAGTTGTGTCTTCACAATACCAAGGTGACTATTATGGAGTTGTTTAAGGATGATATCGCGTTGTGTTTCTGGTACAACAATGCGATCTCCTTTAAGGATCAGACCATCTTCGATGCTTAACTCGTCCCTCATAGAGAAGTCTGGACGGATGTGTGTTGGAACTTCCCTGATAGAGCTTGGCCATCCATGGTATATCAGTTCTTTGAGAGAGTTAAGAATAGGATCTCTCGTTGTGTCTTCTCTGATGTGTTCAAGCCGATTATCGCTAAACTTGACAGAATCAACTTTGATGTTTGGGGTAAGATCTGTTATCTTGTTGGGGTTTGGTAGTTTGCTGGGAGCATCTGCAAGACCTATATCCTCTTTAATGTTGTTAATAGTTACCACACTCAGCTTTTCGCACATTGGTAAATCCAAAATTGCAGGTCCTTCAACATCTACCAAGTAAAATGTTGACGATGTCCATTCTGAGCCTCTGTATGAACATTTAAGTGTTACTGCTCCAAAACAGTCTATACTTGTTCCATTGTAAGCTCTTAGCTTTGTCCTGCCACTCCTACGTTTTACATCCCTTGTGGGAAATCCTTGCTCATCCACCTTGTCAGGCATGATCTGTCTGAATATTCTTAAGGGTAGAGTGTTACCTTGGGCACCTGTGTCTATCTTGAACCGAATGTTTCTTTCTTTGTGCATTTTAATTCCTGGTATTCGGAATTGTACCTTGCAGAAAGCCTGCGTTCTCTTTGGTTCATTACTGAAAGTTAGTACTTCACAGTATCAAAAGTGGAAGGATCACTTTCTTCACTGGAGTCAAGGTCCTCAGTCATCATAGAGTGTGTTTGTTTTGACGACTTTCTGCTGTGAAGTTTGTGTTGAGCACTGTCTTGTTTCCTCTTGAAACATAATTTTATCCAGTGGCCCCTCTTTCTGCAGTAATGACATGTAGAGTCTTTAGCTGGACAGTGGTTTTGTATGTGGTTTAGGCCACAACATTTACACATAGCACCTCTGCTTGTGTTGTGTTTTTCTTGTTGTTTCGAACCAGTTGCTTTGTTGTGTCTAGGTTTATAGCTTTTCACTGCATCCACCTGGGCTGCTAATGTACCTTGCTGAATTTGTTTAATGTTTAGTGCTTGTGCCTCGTGTTTCCTGCCTTCATCCAGAAGTTGTTGTAAAGTTAGCGTATCACTCTGGCTCAGTAGCCATTTCTGGAATTCTGGCATTGGTGTGCTAAGAAGAATCTGTTCAATAATTCGCTCTTTTTCTTCTTCGTTGCTAAATTTACATACTCTTGTTTTCTCCTTAATGCGAGTGAAGAAATCATCTAGGCTTTCACCACGTTTCTGTCGCAGGTGGTGAAGCTCTAATCTTGCCGCTCTAAAGTTTGTGTGCTTTATGATCAGACGCTTTTCAAATTCGTCCAATATGGCTACGGGGTCGGTTGCCGACTCAACCGGCATGGCGGTAGCAAAACTGTTGTAGATTTTCAAACCTTCATCGTCCAATGCTTCTAGGATATATGGAGTTAGGGTTTGTCCTTCCAGACCAGTGGTCTTGGAATATAGATCTATGCGTTGGCGCCATAACAAGAAAGCTTCACTCTTATCGTCTTGACCGGCGAATCTCATTTGCGGTGCGTTGCGATATTGTTTCGCCGCCATGGCTGACTTCGATGACGAAAATTAGCCGAATACTGTACTCACGTGTTATCGTGTAGCTGTTTTGCGTCAGTCCGGTATCGACCGCTGCCACCATGTAATGTTATGATGTATGTATATAAGCATTACCTCGTCATCTACACAAGCACACACGTTTCAGAAGGGACTCAGTAAAAGCATGTTCAATTCGTAGCCATGTTTATTTACAGAATATCGTACATGTCAAGATTCGCATTATATTACAATGTGTGGTTCGTACTTTAATGTATTCATATTACACTGACCTTTCTTGCAGCACGCTTGCCTTCTGGCTTATCAGCTAAATTCTGTTCTGCAATGCGAGCGCCTTCAGTAATGTTCGTCCGCCAGGCAGAGCGATCCTGTGCGATAGTCTCCCAGGAGGAGACATAAATTTTGAAGCTGCTCAACGATGCTTTCAGTGTGTCTTTGAAGCGTTTCTTTTGTCCCCCTACTGCTCGCTTACCCATGGAGAGTTCGCTGTACATCAACTGCTCTGGGAGGCGTTTTTCGGGCATGCGTACAACATGGCCGGCCCATCTAATTTGGGCCCTCTGCAGCAATGTGTAGATGCTTGAGATATGTGCTCTGTTGAGGACCTCAGAATTAGATACTCTATCATGCCACTTGATCCTGAGAATCCTGCGGAGACAATCATTGTTTCATTCACCTTCGTAAAGGACTGTAATCGTCTCAAATTGAATAGCTTCCCATCTGATGTGTACGCCGTCACTACTGCCATGCGTAACATTAGAGAGCATGGCAGCAAATATCATACTGAATAGTGTCGGGGCGAGCATACATCCCTGTTTGTGACTGGAAAGGGTTCAGAAGGTTCTCCATCATTCAATACGCGAGCCATCATACCTTCATGAAACTGGCTTGCAACTGAGATGAACTTATCGGGACAGCCGAATTTCGCCATAATTTTCCATAGTCCGTCTCTATTGACAGTGTCAAAGGACTTGGTCAAGTCAATAAATGTTGTGTATAGGTCATTGTTACAGGAACATTGGCTCCTAAATACCATCGCAATAAGGAAGCTGAAATTTTTCGGTCATATAAAAAGACATAATAGTCTGGAAAAAACAGTGATGGAAGGCATGGTCCCTGGAAAAAGGGGAAGGGGTCGACCTAGACGACGGTGGACCCAGGACATCACAGAGAGTCTGAACTTGTCTTTGGCTGATGCAGGTCGACTTGCCCAGAATCGTGATGCGTTCAGAGCAGCTGTAATGGAGACAACGTTCTGGAAAGAATACGTCACATGATGATGATAGGTCATTGTACTGTTCCTAGCATTTCTCCTGAAGTTGGCGTGCGGTAAATATCATATCGACTGTCCCACGGCCTGCTCGGAAACCACACTGACTCTCTGGGAGCAAGTCCTGCGATTCGAGATGAACAGTCAAGCGGTTGAGCGGGACTCGAGCCATGATTTTTGCCCGCAATAGATAATAGGGAGATTCCCCTAGGGTTATCACATGATTGATGATTTCCCTTTCGCTTGTATATGTGAACGATGGTGGCATCTTTCAATTCCTGTGGTATCTGTTCTTCATCCTAGACTGAGTGGAAGAGGTCTGTTAGTCTCTGCAGCAGCATGCTGCTTCCAGCTTTGTAAATCTCAGCAGGAATGGTATCTGATCCAGGGGCTTTGCTTTGCTTTCTTGACCTCTTCCACGCTGGGTGGAAGGTCAAGTCTGACATTGACTGTAACTTGCGGTATGCTTGCAATGGCCTGGTCGTTGACGGTTGATGGATAATTTAAGCGTTCCAAAATCTGTGTTTTATCTGTGAGCAATGCCATGCCATCATCCTTTAGGACTACCACCATAGGTTTGGTCAAACATCACCGCCACAGGTTTAGTCAACACCACCACCATAGAATTGGTCAATACCACCACCATATGTTTAGTCAACACCACCACAATAGGTTTAGTCAACAACACCACCACAGGTTTGGTCAACAACACCACCACAGGTTTAATAAACACCACCACCACAGGTTTGGTCAACACCACCACCACAGGTTTGGTCAACAACACCACCACAGGTTTAATAAACACCACCACCACAGGTTTGGTCAACAACACCACCACAGGTTTAGTCAACAACACCACCACAGGTTTGGTCAACAACACCACCACAGGTTTAGTCAACAACACCACCACAGGTTTAATAAACACCACCACCACAGGTTTGGTCAACACCACCATAGATTTGGTCAACACCACCACCTCCGGTTTAGTCAACACCACCACCATAGGTTGTCAACACCACCACCACAGGTTTAGTCAACACCACTACCACAGGTTTAGTCAACAACACCACCACCATAGGTTTAGTCAACACAGGTTTGATCAACACCACCACCACAGGTTTGGTCAACAACACCACCACAGGTTGTCAACAACACCACCACAGGTTTAGTCAACACCACCAACACAGGTTTGATCAACACCACCACAGGTTTAGTCAACAACACCACCACAGGTTTAGTCAACACCACCACAATAGGTTTAGTCAATACCACCACAGGTTTAGTCAACAACACCACCACAGGTTTAGCCAACAACACCACCACAGGTTTAGTCAACAACACCACCACAGGTTTAGCCAACAACACCACCACAGGTTTAGCCAACAACACCACCACAGGTTTAGTCAACAACACCACCACAGGTTTAGTCAACAACACCACCACAGGTTTAGTCAACAACACCACCACAGGTTTAGTCAACAAAAACACCAAAGGTTTAGTCAACAACACCACCACAGGTTTAGCCAACAACACCGCCACAGGTTTAGTCAACAACACCACAACAGGTTTAGTCAACAAAAACACCAAAGGTATGGTTAACATCACAGATTTCAGCAAGAAGTCCAGACAATATAGGCTTGACACGGATTGGCTTTCTACCTAAGAAAAAGCTATAAAAGAAATTCAAATATGTAGAGAATAAAAAAAACTGATAGAAAATATAACCATAACAGATGTAAAGTGATAAACCACGCAGGTTATAAGGATGATGCACAAAAACTGAAACCTGTACTTGATGATACTGACAGAAGTGAGCTGGTGAGAGATGGACAATAATTGTAATGTAGTAACACTGTTCCTGCAAGTGACAATCACTGAGGAACTGGTAAAAGATGATTATGTTGAAACAGAAGCAGATAGAACGTTTTAACAGTTGCACAGTTAGAAAGACAAATGACAGAAGCATCTCATGGAAAAATGTGAGTTAATAAATACAAAAAATCATCAACTCATTGTCCAATAAATTTTAATCCATGACTCAAGCACAATAAATATGACAACAATATCACACACAAAAAAAAAAAACAACTAAGAATCCAATCCAGGACATTCTGGAATCAAGAGTTTATCTTTTGCTCTTTCTTTGTTCTAATCTATTTTATATAAATATGAGACAAACAGAACCAATTATAAAAAAAGAATAAACTTATTGTAGACGTGTTTCAGAAAGAGAAAAAAAATAGCTGACACAAAAGTTAGTGGTGGTTTATGAAGTTGCCATACATTTTAGCTGTTTCTACCTTACAAACTTGCATGATGCAACAGATACTGGTACAGAAATTACTAGGAGCCACATGATGCGCTCACTTGGTCTGAGTCCAAATTTGAACTAACATTGAGAAAATACCTGACAATAAGCTGGTTTAAATCATTGAAACACTTTTCTTCTTTGATCCATAACCACCAACTTTCAAAGCAGTCAGCGGGCATCACGCCTAGTGGCGTCTTGTAGGGCAGCAACAAATTGATTCCACTTTGCTTGGCCGGCGGCCATCCTTCGTACAGTGCCCCAACTGTGGTTCATTCTTTGCATCTCAGCTTCCACAGTTCTCCGCCAAGTTGTTTTTGGTCAGCCTCTCTTTCGCGTTCCCTCGGGGGTCCATAGCATAGCTGTTCTTGTGATGGTATCAGGGTCCCTTCTGAGGACGTGGCCAACCCAACTCCAGTGTCTGCCAGCTATGATGGTGTGCATGTCCTCCTGGTTACTCCGAATAAGTAGTTCTTGGTTGCTGATGGTGTTTGGCCAAAAGATTCTGAGAATTTTCCTTAGGCAGATTGTGTGGAAGGAGGACAGTTTCGACATTTCCTTCTGTTACTCTCCAACATTCCGCACCATAGAGAAGCACAGAAAGTACACAGCTCTCATACAGTCTTAATTTGGTGTTTGTGCTGTACTGGGAAGACTTCCAGATGTTGTTGAGACTAGCAAAGGCTGTTCTCGCTTTATTCATTCTGTTGTTAATGTCCTTGCTTGTTCTGCCGTCAGGTGTTACTATGCATCCTAGGTAAGTAAATGTGTCTGTCTGTTCTAACTTCTGGTTCCTTACTGTTATTGGCTCAGGATTTAGTGTCATAACCTCCGTCTTCTTCAAATTGATGTTCAGGCCAACCTGCTGGCCATACTTATTCAGTCTATCGGTTTTGTCTTGAATGTGTTGATGTGAATGCGCGAGTAGTGCAATGTCATCTGCATATTCCAGGTCTTCCAGTGTAGAAAACGTTGTCCATCTAATTCCTCTTGGACTGCCCTCTGTTGTCTGGCACATTACCCAATCTATGACTGTCAAAAATAATGTTGTTGATAAGGGGCATCCCTGTCGTGCTCCTGTTTTCACTTCGAAAGTTACATTACTCGATCCAACACTGCACGTAAAGTTAGAATAGAGGCTTTTTATGATGGAAACAATGGGGCTGGGAATTCCATAAGCCCTCAGAATTTTCCATAGGCTGTCCCTGTGTATGCTGTTGAAAGCCTTTTCAAAATCAACAAAGTTAATGTACAGCTGTCTCTGCCATTCTGAGCACTGCTCTATAATGTTCCTGAGGGTAAATATATGATCTGCACATCTTCTGTTCTTTTTGAAGTCCGCTTGTTCTTTCCTCAGTTTATGGTCAACTGCTTTTGAAATTCTCTGGATGATTATCCTGCCTAGTATTTTGCTGGGAACTGAGAGGAGGGTAATTCCTCTCCAGTTGTTGCAGTCTGCAAGGTCGTCCTTCTTGGGCAATTTGACAATTATTCCTTTACTCCACTCTGTTGGTGTTGTCTCAGTTTCCCAGACTTGTGCAAATAGTGGTTCTAATAGTTCTGCTGCTAGTTCAGGGTCTGTCTTGAATAGCTCAGCATTTAGATTGTCTTGACCAGGCACTTTTCCATTTTTTAGCCCTTTGATAGCTGTGATGATTTCTTCTTTTCGTGGAATGTCTGTATTTACATCTAAGTCACTTTCAGCCTCAGGAACATTCAGCTGAGTCTCTGGTGGTTCCTTATTCAGTGTTTCTCTGAAGTGCTCTGCCCATCTTGTTTCCTGTCCCTGTGTTGTTTACTCTTACTGTATCTAAAAAATAACATGTTCTCTTACTGTATTTCAAAAATAACTTTCCTCTTACTGTATCTAAAAAATAACTTTTTCTCTTTCTGAATCTCAAAAATAACTAATTCTCTACCATTTGTGAAAAAAAGAAGCAATGTTTGATGTCAGATATACATTGATGTTGGAACCGATTGTTTTAGACAGATTGGATTTCTAAGCTCCTTACTTTTGAACAGCAAGAAGATCGCACAGGAGTGACATCTCTAGTCAACCTACTTACCATTGCTGCCTAGGAGCAAAAATAAATAATGGAGGAAACCTCAAGTCCTGTGAACAGTAAATAAATTAGTAAATAAATAAATAAAGGTAATTAACAGGTACTCGTTGGACATAAAGGATGACACTAGACAACAGAAAAGAAAATATAAATGATAGGCTTACCGGAAATTAAACCTAGGACCAACCAAACGGCGCCATCGCATTGCTGTGACAGTACATTGTGAAAGGACGCGCAGCCAATTTTGCACCCCCAATCTCTGAGAGAAACTGAGAGGAGAGTAATTCCAAGGGAATTAGAATGAATCAGTCATGTGACCCAAGATGTTGAAGTTTTGAGTGAAAAGAAGTTAGTTGCTGTCTAGACTTCACAGAGGCCAGAAGTCTAATATTGTATTCTAATGTGATAACAACATCCCAAAGATCTCTCAGAGTTACAGCCTGGCATACTGTATTGTAAATTAGGTCAAGATTTTATTAGATAGAAAGAATCCTGAAATCAATGTGACAACTTATAAAATATAAAAATAAATGTAGTACTGAAATCTCCATGAGCCATATATATATTACTTTCCAGCTTTGTTACAATGAATATATCACCAACAACGTTTACTACACTTCATGGCTACTATCTCTAACTGACAATCTGCAGGCAGATAAACACAGGAAAAATTAACAATCATTAGTTTGACAGAATCCTACACAACGATTGAAGTTGTCCTCAGAAAAAGTTGCATAACATTTCATTGTTATAAGTATCTCGTCACCACAATGCAATTCAAACATGTGATATAGAACTTTCATAAGTTTATTCAAAAACAAAATCATATACAAGTTGAGATCTACATAGTTAGCACTGTATTTCTAGACATATCTATGGTCCACAGATAAGAAATAACTAGTACAAGATTAATGTTGGCACTGGGGAACGTCTACATGTTTTAACATTTCTTTCTCTTCTTATTTCTTTCAATCTTTCCTCAGAAGGTCACAGCCATGTTTTCTGTAGCTGATGTTACTGTCTTTTGTTAGAGGATTCTTCCCTTTATAAGTCATCTGACATGTGTGCATGGAAAATTTGCTGCAAAATGTTTTTACAGCTTTTCAGCCATAGTTCAATACTCATAAGCTGTGTTGTCAAAACAGACATAACAGAAAGCAATCAAGGAGCACACAGCACATTCAGTTTTATTTCACCAAGCTGCTGCTGGTTAATGACACACATATGGCAACCTATAATATATTACTAATACAGCGAACACTTTGTGACTTTCTCCAAACTTTCCACAGAATTATCAACTTCTAGTCAACTTTAAGCCCTCTGTCAACTATTAGCTTTTAACCAGATCTCTCTATGTATGGCAGGCTGCTCAAGTGTTTTTCCATATCTTCACTTTCTCCTCGTTTCTGCATTATCATAGTTCTCCTAGCATTCTGAGATCTTCCTCTTTCTTCATTTAACCTGGGGGTTAGATATTTAAACTGCGCCACATTAATCAACAAGCAAAGACGCAACAACACTACAAACATCTTAGCGTATAAGAAGCCCTTAGTATCACAGCCATGTATATAACTCAATAAACTACTAACTACCCCCATAATAAGCTGTACTACTGCCTTCATCAACAACAGAACACTATAATCAAGTACGTCCTCAACAGGACTAGGTTCACATCTAAGAGTCATCATTACAACAGAGGTACAGTCAAATATCTAAACAATAAATTACAAATCCACACAGTATCTAAGAACAAGATATCAACACATCTAATATTAAAGGAAAAAAACACACAATCACAAAAAACAAAAGAGGAATCAAAAAAGTTAATAACAATGTGAAGACTGTAACAGACAGTGTTCTGTAGCACAATCTGATAGTAGATGTGTCACGCCATCAACACACAAAAAACTTTCATCAAAACATGCACCCAATCTGTGGTGCCACATCTGTTTATGCTGGACATTTTTTTTGGCATGTGTGTCTGACTGAAATACTTTCTCTGTGATGTAGGTAAACCAGAAAGTATCAGTTGACCTAAAAGTTCAAACTACATTTATGCTGTTGGAAATTCTTCCACAATATTCATCATCAGTCTTAAACTTTATCTGACAGGTTCAATGTTGAATCAACAGATGACAATGGTTTTACAAAAATCAGTTTTACTGAACAAATAATAATGAACATGTGTTTTTGTCTGGAACTACAGTAAGACCCTACTACAATAAACATTTTGGGGTACAAAATATTCAGTTGCAATATATGTGGAGTTGTGTTGTCATGGGGCAACGAGCTGCTATATAATGAGTATATAATCACAGCTAAAATGATACATTGTCACTTCTGACACTACAGTCTTAATGAGTATAGTACAGTTCTTACACTCTTTCACTACTTAATCAATGGTTCTATCAATCTTAATCACTGGTACTATCAATTTTAATCACTGGCACAATCGATGTTAATCACTGGACAATCAATCTTAATCACCTGTAAAACTTATATTAATCACTAGTTGATTCAATTTTAATCATAGATACAATCAATCTTAATCAGTGGTATGATCAGTCCTAATAACTGGTACAATCAATCTTTATCACTGGTACAATTGATCTCAACTATTGGTGCGATCAATCTTGATCACCGGTACAATCAATCTTGATCACTTGTACAATCAATCTTGATCAATGGTACAAGTAATGAACGTATAGTCTGTCTTTATTTGCCAAACTCAGCATGATGTAACTATTAACGACTGGTTGTGTCAGAAACATAGATGAACAAAGAGTGCTAAATGTCTACTCTAGACCTCCCAAAAGATCTTAATTCATAAACAAGAATAACAATTTAACACATGGTCATTACAATGTATACATCAAAACAATCAACATTTTACAAGACAACTAATTCATATTCTTCAAGAGAATGCTACTACAACACTTGTGTAATGTATAATAAATGGTTCGTTTGTTTGTTTTTTTTCATCATATACAAAGGTAAGTAACCAATACAAATACTTCTTTATGCAGTAAACAACTAGACAGGATAAGTATTCTGTGCGATGGACTGGAATTATTAGAAAAAAAACAACAAATGCAGTTACTGTAAAACTGCCAATGAAAGATTGTTAGTGCACTAAATAAATAAAATTTCAATGAAAAAGTTGAAGGTGATGTTTACACGTTGCTCTGTCCATGTCAGATGACACAGTTACATACATGCCACACGCTATGGTTTACCCATAATCTGTACGGGGCGTTTGCGTTTTTGGATGTGTACGGCCCGTACAAACGTCTGTACGGGTTTTTTCGCCTAATTATAAACCCGTTCAGCACCATTATGACGTACGCCGTACGGCATAAATCTTTACAAATTTTGTCGCTGTGCCGTACGGAGTACGTCACGAAAGTAGCGCGATGTTTCGTTCCCATACACCTATAAGACGTACGCTGTATGTCATATTTTAAAAGCACCAGAACTCTTCTGTTTATAAGCGTATCGGCAATTGCTGGGCATAATCGGATTCAGCATTGAAAAATCTGGCCTACTAAGCTTGAAACGAACAAAATATTTTACTGCTAGCGAATACAGTAGAACAGATAATAGCGATTTTACAAAAGCAAAGTTCATAAACATGGACGCTGCCGATCCATAAACATCTGGTGTAAAAAAAGCACGAAAATTCTTGTTTGAGTTGAATTTATTCAACTTGAATGATTCTGACGATTCTTTTTAGTAAGATTCTCGTAATTTTTACCTTTAGTGCCGTCGAGTATGTATAATATGTGTATTTTCGTACCATTTAGAATTAGGGTTAGGTTTACACTAAACCTAATCCTAACTCAATAGGCATACACATATTATACATACTCGACGGCACTGAAGATAAAGGTTACCCAGATTCAGAGTATGTGTAGTCTGGTTCAGAATCAGACTGATGTAGATTTAGAGCAAAGTGATAGTGAACGGCTTGCTAAAACGAGGAAAGTGAATGATAGTGAAAGGCTTGCTAAAACAAGGAAAGTGATTGATAGTGTTAGTAGTAACATTCGATCTAGATCTAGTTCACTCAGTTTAGATCAAAATAATTCATCAGTGAAAAGAAAGGCAGTGTAAACAAGATCTGCACCTAAACAAGTAAAGAAAATGTCGAGATCTAGACCTTGGAATAAAAAAATGAAAAAAAAATTGATGAGGAAGAACGTCACCTAAAAGACATTGGTAACCAAAGGCAGGGGAAGAAAATAATATAGATGCAAACGTAAGTCATGAAGGAGACAAGAGAACCATGCTGCCCAGCCTGAGTTTACAGCACATCTAATTGAATATATTTGTACATTAATTAACTCTGTTGTTACGTTTTTCAGTCTTTGTACAGGTTTTAAGGGTCTTTGTACAGGGTTTTTGGATTTTTTGTACAGGTTTTTCATGTCTGAGGTGTGGCATGTATGCAGTTATAATAATGAGAACACTGACACAGTTATAATGATGAGAACATTGACACAGTTATAATAATGAGAACACTGACATAGTTATAATAATGAGAACATTGACAAAGTTATAATGATGAGAACATTGACAAAATTATAATGACACCAGGCTGCCTTCCTTAGTGACTTTCATGAGTTATTGCACTGTTGTAGGCAAGTTGACAACTTTTAGGTGCTGCTCATTTCAGTTATTCTAACACCCTGACTACAGACAAGATGACAGCTTCAAGTGCTGCTCAATTCAGTTATTGTAACACTCTGTCTATAGACAAGCTGACAGCTTCAAGTGCTGCTCAATTCAGTCATTGTAACACCCTGTCTACAGACAAGCTGACAGCTTCAAGTGCTGCTCAATTCAGTTATTGTAACACCCTGTCTATAGACAAGCTGACAGCTTCAAGTGCTGCTCAATTCAGTCATTGTAACACCCTGTCTATTGACAAGCTGACAGCTTCAAATGCTGCACAATTCAGTCATTGTAACACCCTGTCTACAGACAAGGTGACAGCTTCACGTGCTGCTCAATTCAGTCATTGTAACACCCTGTCTATAGACAAGCTGACAGCTTCAAGTGCTGCTCAATTCAGTCATTGTAACACTGACGGGTTTGATAGAAATGTCTGCCCGTCTGTCTCACTTTTTGTCAGGCTGACCTGTCTATTGTCTGTCCATCTAAATTCTCCGCCCACTTTTCTGTAATTTTGTTTCTTTCCGCTTGTATTTCTGTCAGCATACATGTCAGTCACTACAGACACTATCTATGCCTGTCTCCAGCACGCGCAAGGCGGTGGGTGATCAAACAAATCTTTCTTATTGGTCTCCAAGAAAACGTAGTACTTCCCTGGCCCTCTTTGATTTGGGAAACCCAGGGGAATTTTTTCATTCTTTCATCTGGTGTCAGCACTGATTGCGGACAGAATGCCGTTCGTATAAACAAGCGCTCGGGTACTAGTTGCATATTCTTGCGTCAACTCTTTCCTTGTCTTAGTGAAGCCGGAGAAAACTCTTCGTTTTACTTATGTAGATTTCTGTTTAATCTGGAGACAATCAGAAGCTCTTGCGTAGGATTACGTGTATTGTTCTCTTCTTCATTTGGAAGGTCCGCGAATGCGAACCGAACACCTACCATCTGTCTATTACTATTTAAAGCACTTGAGTCTGTCCCTCTTGATCAGTGCACTTCAAGAATTCTAGCTATGGATATTTAATACCTCCTGTTGAGAGCAATTGGTCATTTCTACCGTACGGAGATAATTCCTTGAAGATGGTAAGACCGATACAATTTTCTTAAAGTAATTGGGGATGCTAGCTTATTATTAATATATATGAACAGGGTTACTTATTCTATTTTCAATAATTAATATAAGTTTTGTGGGGACGGAATAGACACATAACGAGAAAATATAACGGAGGTGTTTTTCAGACAGTGAGGGAAAGATAGACTGTAGATGACAGAAGGGATATACATATATATATATATATATGTATATATATATATATATATATATATATATATATATATATATATATATATATATATATATATATATATATATATATATATATATAAGTATATTATTTCACTTTTGACTAATTGTTCTCTTCTATGTGTACACTGTGATTCCGTATTGAGTGTTCAATATCAGTCAGCTATTAATTTTAGTTGCTGTTAATTTTGAACACGCTTGTCAATTTCATAGCATGTTTTTTTGTATTGGAGTGACTGATCTGACCTCGCTTGAACAGGATCAGATTGCGTGTGAGTCATGCTTGACCGCCCACCTGCGCGATCAATAAACGCGAGGCATGGTTTTCCGGGGTCTAGCCCAAGAGAGAGAGAGAGTTAGGCGGGTAAGGTGTATAGATATCCACGTGAAGTGTATTCGTTCGTCAAGATGGAAGGAAGGGAGTGCGCATGTATGTGGAGTCGTGTTTGTAAGGTTGAGCGTTCTCAGTGAGAAGATATGTAAATATTTTTGACTGTCCTTATTGTCCAGACGCTGGTCAAAAGAAAGACTGTTCTCTTTTCGACGGCCTCAACTAGAGTCTTCAAAGTCACTTTGAGCTGTATTATTTCTTTAAGAAGCTGCCATCGATTTTATCTCGGCCTTCACGTTATCAGCCATCACTTTCCCGGCTGACGGCTTAAAGTCAATCAACTCAGCGAGCGAGTATCCGTGGATTAGTTCTATCGCCCTTGCAAGCTGCAGTGCCTATGGGCTTTAACAGATTTGTCACCCATTCATCTGGGCAATATTGGTGAAGCCCTTTACACCCCGTCGCTGTGGATATTTCTCGCAGACCCCCAGAAGAAAACACTGATTGCTAGCCTCTACCAGGTCTCACAGAATGCGTTGTTGATCCGCAAGTTTGGAGTATTATTTCTGTGCTGGATTTTTGCATTACACTTAGTTCACTTGTGTTTTATGGAAGTAGGTGTGAGTTGGGAGTTATGTGAAACAGTGTTCCCCAGGAGCTTAACTCCTTATCAAATTGGATTATTAAAGCGTGGTGGAACAGTGTTGGTCTTCGCATTTTCTGGATTTATTATTCAACAAGGCAGGATCGGCCGTCTATCTCCAGACTGGGAGCCCCCTGTCCGGATAACAGCAGATTTTGATCAGGACTCTTATCTTTTAGGAAGAGTGAGCATGGAGTGAGCGAGTGATGAATCTATGAGTGAGGTAGAGGGCTGTGGCCACAATTTCTTTTTGGGGATTTGATGGTTTGTGTTTCTTGTCGGGTAGCCTTCAAACATTGCTTTTTTGTGTGAAGGTCTACACCTTTTTATTACCTATGATTTTTGTGATGCTGTGTGTCGTATATCGTTCGTTTAAAAACCTCATCTTGTGCTGGTCAGAACATCTTTACTATCTGTCATTGGTGTAGTATTCATATATCCCTTACTGTTTATTAGACTAAAGTCTTTTATTAACATTGGAGAGCGGGAAAAGATTGCTCCATTAAAAGTTAGTCATCAGGTAGGCTGAAGACTGTAGTACTGCTACCCTTCAGTAGGCATATCTTCTCCCAATATTTTCCACCAGTGACTATATTTCTATCTATTCACACCCTCTCTTCCAAAGTCTGACTGGCCTCAGACAGAATATATCTCTCAATTGATACCTGCCTGTGACAAACACCCTGTCTATAGACAAGGTGACAGCTTCAAGTGCTGTCAATTCAGTCATTGTAACATGCTGTCTACAGACAAGCTGACAGCTTCAAGTGCTGCTCCATTTAGTCATTGTAACACACTGTCTACAGACAAGCTGACAGCTTCAAGCACTGTCAATTCAGTCATAGTAACACCCTGTCTATAGACAAGCTGACAGCTTAAAGTGCTGCTCATTTCAGTCATTGGAATACCCTATCTTCAAACTTGGCAACAACTCAACAGTCATGTGCTTTCTCTATTGGCATACTTTACAAAGGGAAGGAAAACAGTGTACTCTGTCCACTTCACATAAATCAAGAACAAAATAGATCAAAAAGTATTATTTTATCACAAACTGGCATGTAATTCCATTAGATAGGAATTGTTATTTACATTTCACAGGAATAATTAAATTGATATAAAAAATATCCAGTTAATGTCTAACCTGCTAAATCTCATAGATTTGATCTGTAGTCAGATTTTTAAAAAAAGCCCTGGTCAAGTTTCCAGAGGTCTCTGACAGGACAAAGAATACGACTACTGCTCCATCAGGCAACTAAAAAGAGGCTGTCCATGTCAAACAAATTGCAACATAAACCCATCACTGCAAAAACATTTGACTGCTTGGTGTGGGATTCCTGCAGGGAGGACCACCTGCAGTGGTGGCTCCATCATCATCATCATCATGTAGCATGTCCTTTGTAGAACGTCGCTCTCATCACAGCCCGCCTGAAAGACTCTTGATCTCTAGCCAGCCTTCCCGCCTCCTCCATTGTTGTATTCAAGGTGTCTTCAATGTCCTGTGTCCAGCGTCGTCTTGGCCGACCAAGACGACGGTGGCTCCATAAGGAGCAAAAAAGGAAAACTGATGATATTTTTTTAAAAGGAGATATTTTCATAACTTTCTTTCGTCTTCTTCATCAATACTTTCAATCATCACATTTTCTGCCGCTAACATAACAATTGTGTATTCTTGATTGTTTGAATATCTGTTTCCAGCCTTGTCTTGTAAATTCTGTATAACGTAAACTATCTTCAGCTCTCATCACTGCCTTCTCCCTCTCTCTCTTCCCAATTCTGATACATCAATAAGGCAATCAGCAAAGCTACCATCTTTTATGGTTTCAGGACTTAAAGCACAATTGACAAAGCTGAAGCATACAAAATTGACCAGGATAGATCAGGCAACAATTATATATTTTTTTCTTAATGTTTACAATGAATCAAAAAAGTTCAAAATGCTAATGAACGAGAAATACTTACTTAACACATTAACTACTGAATTGAAAAACACACTGTGGCCGAATTAAATTTTTTTCCCATTTTCATTCTGTAGGTGTTTGCACAAAGTAAGCTGTAGTTTTCGTAATTGTTTACATATTTTTATGAATTACACGTCGTTTTAAAGATAAATGAATGTACTATTACAATAAGCACCATTTGTAACTCCAATAGATGTTGTTGCTATTTAACGGCCCTCCGATGGCCAAGGATTTGCAATATTTTCACAATTATAACTGCTTGCGCCCCATCTCTAACAAAATCACAATTTCAATCAATGTGCACACTGTTTTCACTCTTGTCCTCGTCGCTAGATCTATCAGTCAATTGTTGAAACAAGTTTCTAGCCTATTCAGCCGTTCGACGAGATGTACAAGCATTTTTTGTGGTCCTATCACTAGTTGCGATGGTAAACAATTTTACACGATTTGGTAACTAACCCAAAATGCTGAAAAATATGAACATAATATCAATTTTCCAGTGTTCTACAAAAACCATGCTTTGGGAATTTGTTTTCCGGTGGGAACTTAAAATCTCAAACCAGATCAGAAAGTGTTTCAGTACATTTTTCATTCGTTTTATTACTAAAATTAGATCGACACTCTGAGCGGCTCGCGGTCCAAATGATAGGATTTCAAAAGCCGTTCCCACTGGCTCGTGGTAGTTAATGTGTTAAAGAAGAAAAAAAACATGAAATAACAATGGTAGCAAACAAGAACACTAGTTAACCACTTTCTAAAAATATAGTTACTTCAGCATGATATTAAAACAGCCACAGCATTCAGACAATGTTTGGCATGATCTTATGTCCATCTCACTTAGTCTGTGTTTCTTCTGATCCAGAATGAGTTACAATTTGTGACTTCACTAAATTCAAAAAAAATTTTTAAATTAAATTGTGCGTCAAAAACTTGTTCATATATATCATTTCAACTTATGTAATACTATTAATAGAAGATGGCTTTTATTTGCCACTGTGATTTCCATTCTGAAAGCCTAACTTATATTCCTGTAAGGCATTTCTCATGAATCTAGCTGATTTCCTTAAACTTCAGCTCCAACAAGATGTATTTCCATGCCAGAAGGGTATTTACAAAGAAAATCAATAATGAAAATGGCTATTATTTCAAATATCATTGTTCAAAGTTACTTGAAAAGATCCTTAGTGTTGTTCTGTCACTCTAAAACAGGTCACCTCATGCTCCAGTCTACCCAACTGCAACTAAGGGTACCTGACTCTGCTCTTAGGTTAAGAAAGGCAAAGACAGCAAGGAAAGGAATTGGTTCCCTCACCTCATAAAGCTGAGAACTAGTGGAAATAAAGCCTCCAACACTTCACTCCTCTTCAGAAGTATCTACGTTGGGACTATCTTTATTGTTTACCACAATGTCATCTTAATGTTTTCCTTCTTATTTATTTAACCTAAGAACTGTCTGGTTGTCAAAATGTAATAAGCGTTTACTTATTAAAACTTGAACTAAAAGGAAACTGTCTTATATGTCTAAGATTGTGTTGCTAAATTTGCATAGGAAAAAAAAAACATCATGTAAACAAAGATTTTCATTGATGCTGCATAGTTTGCAAAAAAATGTTTTGTGTGGCACCAACAGCTGAG
Organism: Oreohelix idahoensis; assembly: GCA_024509875.1. Classification (NCBI taxonomy): domain Eukaryota; kingdom Metazoa; phylum Mollusca; class Gastropoda; order Stylommatophora; family Oreohelicidae; genus Oreohelix; species Oreohelix idahoensis. The sequence goes on from JAMPIV010019117.1 coordinate 668,407, forward strand.
ATGGGTAACAAACAGTTGTTATCAGCTCTAACTGTTTGACATATTGTGTTAGTCCATGTCAACAGCACAGCATACACAGTGAAGCACATTAACCTGATCTAAGGACTTACAACTGCCCTGCTAAAATCATACAATCCTTAAAATACATATCCCACATCACTTAGTGTGTCAACCTGTGGACATAATGTAAAGCTGAGTGTTACAGGCTCTTTAATACATAGTCCCAACAACTAACCCATTGCTGAGTTAATATTGTGGTTTTGTTGGCCTGGGTCTCAGGGAGAATACATCCTCCACTTATCAAATATCTGACACAGCTCAAACATTCATATCTCAAATACATTTGACCAGCAAGTTCAAGTTACTGTGTTAATAAACTGTTCTATCAATCTCGGCTAGAATCAGAAGTTCGTTAACACACTGTTCTGACTCAGACCACAAGTCAGTTGGTAAAGTTGGTCACTGGTCTGACTCAGACCACAAGTCAGTTGGTAAAGTTGTTGTCTCGGGTAGCCAGGGCAGAGACAGAACATCCTTAATTCAGGACAGTTACAAAAACAAAACACTATCTAAGAACTCATGAGAATTGTCTACTCAGAGATGTAACAAATATATTGACCTTTGCTAGAGGTGGAGCCGCGGTAGCATAGTGGTTAGTGCACTGGCTTCCTAGCGCAGTGGTCTATGGTTCGATCCCCAGATGAGGCGGAAAATTTTTAGGCCACAAACGGCTCCTGGGTCGACCCAGCCCCCAAATGGGTACCAGAGCTACTCTGGGAAGGTTAAGGCGGCCGGCGTGATGCCGACCACATCACCCCTCGTGTGCCGACGGTCAAGATAATATGGGCCTAACACCATATTCCCAATATGCCTCAATGGGCGTGTAACGGGTTCCTTTACCTTTTTTGCTAGAGGTCATTAGCTACAAATGACAGGCTACTGGTCTCAAACACATGTACATGTCCATATGACTAGCCTGCAAATACTATATCAGTCTTCAATTCCCTTACGACATGGCATGGAATCTTTAGGAGAAGCTTCAGATTCAGCATCAAAGAACAATGACATGTAGATTCTATCAAGGGTTAACAAGAATGAAGTACAAACAAAAATCTAGCTATAAATTATGCTTTGTAATAAGAATACAGTAAGTCTATAGTCTAACAAATAAATGAATAATTGTGCTGTAAATCAGTCAATTTAAGTTGTAACATGCATGTTAAGTTCTTTTCGCGTGGGAGTTAAGTGTTTGAGATTCTCACATGTGGGTCTAGTCTTTTATAGACACACATGTGAACACATCTAAAGTAATTAAATGTTTAATTATTTGCGTGCCGTCGTGCACGATATTTGAACAGAATAGCGCGGCTTGCTGTGGTTGATCTGTTGTCATCGAGCTATGATGCTTGAGCAGATCCAAAAAAGTCCTTTGGTAAGGACAGACGTCTTAGACGAATATTATGTGTCTTAGCCCCAAGTAGTGGGAAGACACTGAAGTATATAGTAATATCTCCCCAAGTGGAGTACATATATATATATATATTAGCCATACCTAGCTCTTTCGAGTATCATGATCGATACTTAATTTACCCTTTTTGCAAGTTTTGGCAGAGCTTCGGCACGTCTAGCTATGGCATGTCGCTAGTGCGTCCAAATTCCTGCGGGGCAGTCTAATGGATCGTAACGTATTATTGCCGCAGAGCTCTCGTCCCCCCTTGAGATGGTGACGGCTAGTGAGATCGGTCAAGTTCGATATTGATGACATGTATTAACTACGTATTCGTTTCTACTATGAAAGTATTTGATGATAATATACCTGCCTATGATGTCTACGTTCTCAATAAATAGTCCAGTCTTTGATGTCCAACCATGGGTCCAGTGTACATTAATTACCAGTTGGTCAGCTTCACGACCCACCATTGCCGTTGTGTTCTAAATCAAGAAACGACCCACAAGAAGAAATCATTTACATAAGACACAGCATCACGAACACACCAGTAACAGTGCAATAAAAAAATAGTCAAGTGACACTGTGAAGAAACAATTACAGAAGGCATTTTGATCTAACTTTTCACTTGAGCGCACAAAACTCACATTTTTATAACTAATGTTCAAACACAACATTGAAATATTTACACATTAAATTTGGCACAATTTCCAGGTCTATTTCAGTCACATTAAAATAACTGGCTTTTGGATACAGTAACAATGTTATGAAATATACAGGCTGACTGTTACAGAAAAGTAAATATTCTCAAGACAAAAACCAAAAACCGTCTACAAACTTTCTCGATATCACAAAATCCAACACCTGGTTAAATGACTATCAGATTTTTTAACACTAGGGTCAGTAAAAAGTAGGACATCAACATTTGGGAAACTGAGACTGGCCATGGGGCCAGCTATCTTCTCCTATATAAACTTTCAGCCAGTAAAAAAAACAAAAAACTTTCACATGAAAAATGACAGCCAGATATCTTGGCAGCAATACAGACAAATCTGGAGGAACTACAACAGACAGTGATGTCAAAATAAATATAGAAAAGGTAATAGTAGCTTTTATTGCTCACAGAATGTTTACAGAAATCAATCACAACACAAAAATGAGAATCTTCAATTGTCATGGCCATCCTATTGAGGAAACCCTGTTGATAGCAGACCTTTCTTACTTGGAATCCCCAGGGTAAGAGGAATATAGGCTGAATGAAAAAACAGATGGAGAAGTGAACTGGAGACAGACATGAAAGAGACAAATAAGAAATGGAAAGACCTTGAATGAATGAATGTCACATGACAGGAAGGCACGGTCCTATACTCCACATGCAGCTGGTTCTCAAGGGTAAGGAATGATTATACATGTGATCATGAAGATGTCAAAACATGGAAATGTCAGAGCAGAACTAAGTTAACCCCTTTCTTGTATTTGTATACACTTAATTCTGATATATAGGACATCTGGCATCTTACTCTGGGGCACAAACACAGAGCCAAGCATATAGTGTTAGTATTTCAACATGTGCACCACTGAAATTCTTGACCAAATTTAGCAATTTAAAATATAAATAAATAAACATTACAGCAAAGTTTATACTAATGTAGTAAACAGTTTTACAAAGCCTGAAATAGACATTAAGTACAAAACAGGTAATTCAATCAAAATGCATATTCTGAATAAAGAAAAAAAAAACATTTGTTAACAGAAAAGTACAGTGATAGCCCTGTTAAAACCTGCGTAATAACCTGGGCTTGTTTACTGCAGTGACTGTACAAGCAACAGTTAACACATACAAGTCATGTCTACAGTCATAAAGCCAGGCTACTATGTCCATCAGTAAACTCAATGCCCAATGTTACATGCATAACAACAGAAAACTTATGTTGGTGTAAACAAAGTAACATCAAATCAACACAAAGACATTCAAACAAAACACAAACACTGCTTACATTATAAGGAGTGAATGGAAAATGACGTGGAACACTGTGTCAACCAGAACAATTATAAAGCAAACACAAGGGCTAAAGGTACTATACTTGTATGATACACCTTAGGAAACAACCAGACAAGGACATCTGATAGGACAGACTTGACATTCAGTGCCATATCAACTTTTCACAACAGTTATTGCTTTCAAGTGCAGTTTATATGTATTTAAGATAGCCGTTGACATATGTAAGCTGCTGTTGACATATTTGACCTACGTCATTTGATAGTGTCACAAAAACATGCTTCTTAAAAAGTAAACTGTTAACAAAATGAAAGTTCTGTTTTGACATTTTTCTCTAAATTACACATCCCACCTTTTCTCTAAATCACATATCCCATTTTTTCTCAAAATCCCGTATCCCACTTTTTCCGTCACATATCCCACCCTTTGTCTAAGTCACATATCCCACCTTTTGTCTAAATCACACATCCCACCTTTTCTCAAAATCACATATCCCACTTTTTCTCTAAATCACATATCCCACCTTTTCTTTGCATCACATATACCACCTTTTCTCAAAATCACATATCCCACCTTTTCTCAAAATCACATATCCCACTGTTATGATTAAAATTCATAACATGTCTGTCGATATCAAAATGGTTTGACAAAGGATTCGATATTTGTCTTCTGCGTGCTGTGGACCAGATAGTCGTGTCTAGGTTTGATGTGTCATTACAGAAGGCTGCCATTAGTTAAAGTAGATATCATTTCTGCAGTTTTATTATGGCAGAAACAAAAGTATTCCGATTATCGGAAGTAAAGGCTAAACAGGGCATGAAAGAAGCTTATTTTATTATTCACAACAAAGTGTACAACGTTACCAAGTTTCTTGAAGAGCACCCTGGTGGAGAGGCAGTGTTATTAGAGCAAGCAGGAGGAGATGCCACAGAAGCTTTTGAAGATGTTGGGTACTCAGCAGATGCTAGAGAGCCTCATGAAGACTTATTATGTTGGAGACCTACATCCAGATGACAGAACAAAGAAGGCACATGCTATGTCTACCCCAACTACATCCATTTCCTCCACCCATTCTTCCTCACTACCCCTACCCATCCCATCCTCTTCATCGAAATCCACCATCCCTGGTTCTGAACCCCCACCACCATCATCATCTCACAATATCCCATCTGGCTCATCCACAACCCCATCCTATGACACATCATTGATGGACCCACTGTCAATCACTGAAGACACTGGAGTCTCGTCCGCTACAGTAGTAGCAATTTTGGATAGGATTTTTGGACAGCATCTCAGCGATACTATTACGGTGTCTGAAGTCTTGCAGGAGCTGAAGGAAACTTCGCAGGTTGATGCTAATGTTTCCGAAATTGGGCTCATCACTTTGATTAAGGAAACAGCTAGGCCAAGATACAATATAACCCAAGTAAAGGCCATTACAAGAATTCCGCGCCCTGTGCAATTCGCTGTCTGCGCAACCCAAAAGAGACCCAGCCATCCATCTGATGAAGACGAAGACGTCGTATGTAAGCAGAGAAAGGTTGAATGACCCCATGAGATGCAAGTGCTCTAAGCACTGAGCCAGTTGAATGCTCAACAGAAAGCTATTTTTGGAAACTGTTATCAGACGTGGTATTGATTTTAATGTTGAATTGTAGGTTACTATGTCATGCACACCTCAAACTTTTTACAGGGCTATTTATGTACAACATTAGTGCTCAGACTTGCTGATGCCTGCAAGGAACTAAGTAGTTTCTGTTTAACCAAATTTAGGCCAGCTTCTCCAATTACAATTTAAAAAAAAAAAAAATCTGTGTACACATAATAAAACCATCTTACACTGAATGGTTTGGTTTTGTGGAACATGATTGGAAACTGCTGACACAAGTCTGGACTGGATTCATTGATGATTCTAGAACAGAATCTCTCACAGGTGTGAGAATGAGAAAATTGAGTGTTGATTAATGTGAATTCACCAGACTTGGTTTGATCTTTGATACAAATCATTTTCACACTCACACTATATTTGACTCTATATATGGCTAATATGCCATACTTTTCTCTATTCGTACAACACACAGACATAGTATTAACTATTGCTCACACAAGTGTGTTAGATACAGGATTACATTTGTTCTCTTCACATCACTATGTTATATTGATGACATGTACTTTACAGGTACACATACTTTTAATCTTTTAACGGATAAGATTGCAGTCATTCTCTTTCTTAGTTGATTGTCTGCCTCATGTCATCTATTGTCTCTATTACATAATTGTATTAATTTTAATGCTTTGCATTATGACTATTAATTAATGTGAGATTAATTGACTACTTATACGGGACTTGACAAATAGGTGTTTTTGGAAGGTGTGAGGTATGAGAATGCTTGGATTGATACCATCATTTTTTTAACATGTTGGGTGCTCTTGCTATGGTCACCTCCTTTGCTGTTAAAACGATTTATGTCATTTGTAGTCGATGGCGTTAGTATTCTTTGCTAATGTCCACACATTGAATGTTTAATTGCCTACTCTGTGGCACAAACCTGGGTGCTATGCTAGTTCATACTAACAGTGAAATTTGATGATACCATCTTTCACTTCAGTGATGTCACACTCACACAACGGAAATAATTGAAACTTCGTTTCCATTATTTTACGGGGGAGGGAGTAATGTTATGATTAAAATTCATAACATGTCTGTCGATGTCAAAATGGTTCGACAAAGGATTCATATTTGTTTATTAGCGGTAGTCCGTGGTAACAGGAAGTTACGTCACTACCGATAGGTTCAGTTAGCAGAAGATACGGTCAGTATCGCCAAAAGTGTACGATCGTCTGCTAGGGTCTTCCGTGTGTTTCATTTTGGAAGGTGGACGCATGTTTCTGAGCTCCTGAGAATTATAGTCTTTCATTGACATATTCCTATGTATTCCATCACTGGATCATCCATATACCTCCATGTGATGATGCCAGTATATTTGTAAAGGAATGATGAATTCTGGAAAGAACATGAGTTGAACAATAATAAAATGTGTAATCTGTTGAGGACAGCATTCTAGCTGCAGACAGTACAGAGCTAGACTGACAACGATATATGTAATGGCATAATATGTATATGCATTTCAAAGATGATCTTTTGGAGCTACGTCCCGTACAATAAACTATGTTGTATATTGTCCACACTGCTTTTGTGGTGGCATTTATGGGTTCGTGTTGCAGGGCTGTTTGCGTGGTCTACTAACGTTACCCCTAGTTGAACATTGGCCAGAGTAGAAGAGTGTCTACTCCAAATATTAAAAGAATCATAAAAAGACACGCAACACCCACCTTTTCTCAAAATCACATTTCCCACCTTTTTGAAATCACATTTCCCACCTCTTCTCTAAATCACATATCACACCTTTTCTTTAAATCACATATCCCACTTTTTCTCTAAATCACATATCCCACTTTTTCTCCGCATCACACATCCTACCTTTTCTCTGCATCACATATCCCACCTTTTCTCTGCATCACATATCCAACCTTTTCTTTAAATCACATATCCCACTTTTTTCTCTAAATCACATATCCCACTTTTTTCTCTAAATCACATATCCCACATTTTCTCTAAATCACATATCCCACTTTTTTAAAATCTAAATCACATATCCCACCTTTTCTCTAAATCACATATCCCACCCTTTCTCTAAATCACATTTCCCACCTTTTCTCTAAGTCACATATCCCACCTTTTCTCTAAATCACATATGCCAACATATGACTACTGTTGTCATGTCAAGCCACACAGAGCTAATAATACCTACCTGCAGGAGGGCTTCCTGGATGGCACCACTCACCAAATTCTACCAAAAAAATAGCCACCCTGACAATGTTCCAAAGTGTTCAACAAGACAATAGCTGTTTAGTTGTCACAGTTATAAACTCCACCATTTAATTCAAGGATTCACTATTAGCTCTAAAATACTGACCTGTGTTTAAACATTATGAAAACATGGAGGTATTTATTTCATGTGCAAAAATGGAGATATGTGAAAATGCCTTTGTTTCTTGTCAAGACAAGAACTAATAATGACTCATTACATTGTCACTGTAAAAAACATAGATATGAAAATAACATTTCAACACAGCTCATCAATGCAGAAATCATCAACAACTAAAAGCAGAACAATATCAAGTTTAATAACAGTTTGTGATAAGTCATCATCCCAAGAAACAAACTCTTCTCTTCCAATGTCAAAATCAGGTGTCATACAAAATCATGGAACTACAGATATCCTAATATTAAATGTCATTTGTTTTATTATAAACATCTTGCATGTGACATTAGGATATCAAACAAAATATTACAATAAAAATAATGCATCAAATCAACTAGGTCACACTCTGTCATGTGTATAATTATGATATTTCAAATTAATGTACACTTTAACAAAATAATAGATATTCAACAGGATGGAATGTTTACACATAATACATATTAAGCAAGTCTAGTGGTGCTCAGATTGTCAGCATGAGATGGCGAAGATGTCACGTGTGAGTTCTAGTGGTGCTCAGATTATCAGCATGAGACAGTGAAGATGTAGCGTGTGAGTTCAAGTCAATCATTGTTTTGTTTTTGTTTATTCAATTTCTTCTTCATGTTTTTACTGTAATTTTTTACTGTGCTTTAATCACAATATGAGTAGAACATATACTAGGTCTACATGGACATAAGTGTGAGATCATATAATCTCATATTTAAATGAACACACCAAAAGTATAGAGATATTGATTTTATTATATTTTGAGCCAAATACTGATTATATTATAATTGGAGCCAAACATTTTAATCAGATATGGCCTTGCTCTGTTGTCTGGTAGACTAGGATTAGCATTATGATCATGCATCGACTTATCTCGTTTAAAAAAATAACACTTACTTCCCCAAAACACTTGTGCATTTAGTGACTACTGTAAATTGTTTACTCACATTCTGACAGTAAAAAGAGGTAAAGGTGGTTCCATAGCAGAAACTGATGTAGGGGAGTGAAGTGTTAGAGATTTCACCATACCAGATCCAGCTTTATGAGGTGGGGATTGACCAGTTCCATTCCCCGCTGCCTTTTCCTTCTCTAATTTTAGAGCAGAGTTAGATACCCATTTACAGCTAAATAGAATGAAGCTTTGTTTATATTTAAACTGATATTGAGTATTTTTCTTATGAATAACTTGTAATACAGAATTTAATCCAATCATTTCATTTACCGAATCATGGACACACTCTGCCACTTGCAATCGATAGGTAGGCCAACTCTCGATTCATAACTACTCCAGTTCACTGTTGTGGCAATAATTATTTCAGAAAATCCTGAAAACAAGGTAATAGTTTCAGTTCAGTAATAATTAGCATCAGAGGTCATTGTTCTGAAATTTGTAGCCACTTATTATTTACAAGAACGCTGAATGCTGGAAACAGGGTTGTGGTTTACGGCTTACATACATGCCACCCCTCGAAGATGGAAAACTTGTACAGAAAATCCAAAACATCTGTACAAAGACCCACAAAACCTGTACTAAGACCCAAAAAAAAAAATAATTCACTGCATGATTGTAATAATGATACATCTGCCAAAGAAAAATCACAGACAATGTTTTCAAAGAAACAAAATTAAAACTTAGAAGAGAAGTAAGTTCAAATAATCTTTTCCTGGGGCTCTGATCGGGTTAAGATGCAATTTCGCCTTGCCTTCGTGACTTTTGTTTTTCAGTTTCATAATTCTTATTATATCATTATTCAAATGTACAATTCTTACACAGATTCGACAAGTTTTAGTGAAATCAAGTAATATATTGTGGTATCCGCTTTTAAAAAAATTTTTTGCTTATAAGCAGCCGTAAATAATAAATTATGCTAAATGCAACGTAATCATTAAAATAATCAGTAACCTGCTGTCAGCATTATTGCAGAAAGATGAATGAACACCATGCTACATTGACTCTCGCATCAATAAAAAAAATAGGCAGCTTGATTTCATTGGTTGATTTTTTATTCACGTGGCCTATCATCTCACCGAATCTAACAACACAAATATCGGCTAAGGTGGCGAAAAATGATAAATATATATAAATTAATTAGGCGAAAAACCTGTATAGAAATTATGTACTGGACGTACCAATCTGAAAACAAGAATTACTTGCACAAATTATGAGTAACCCGTACTACATGGCATATATGGGTTTAGCATTGGGATTTAGGATTTGGAGACAGAAAAATAGTACTCTAATTCTATTTCATGCTAAAAAAAAAATTTGGTGCGACAATGAGGCCCGTACATTTAAAAAATATAAAACACACCAACAGCAGCAAATGTTAGAGATTGAGAGTTGGGTTACTTCTCAATCCTGAGTAGAAGAATATCTGATAGTAGAAAAATCTTGGGTCACGAAACATACCGATTTCTGAAAATTTTGGATTTTGTTGTTCTAGTAGTAGCTGTTATATCAGTAGTAGTAGTTCTAGTAGTAAAATAAGCAGCGCTAATCTAATTTTACTGACCTAGTTCTAGTTTTATTAACTAGATACCATTAAGTGTCATTATGAAATGACACGGCTTTTCTCAGCCTGGGGTTTTAGCTTTCTATATGAACTGTCAACCTCAAGCTAAGCTTGGGCTTGCTGCCATGAAAGCTGACCTTGAAGGACTATTTTACATGTAAAATAACTAAACTCAGAGAACAACATCTCATCTCATCAAATATTAAAGGCTAAATGCACGTCGTTTCCCATTTCTTGCCATAAATCCTAACAATCTCACCTATTCTGTCTTTATTTCTAAGAGGTTAACTATACATGTGTGTGTGTGTGAGTGTGGGTTTGTGTATGTATAAATATATTAAACTGACCAAAGGCAGCAAGATAAGGGAACAATAGTAAAGATAAAGATACATAACAATATGAGAACTGGCAAGTGATAATTGCAGCAAGACGGAGGAAAAGTGCGTCTGTAAGAAGAAGCCCGCCAGTCAAAAGATTTTCAGACAGCATGAAATAAAAGTAAAGCTGGTAACACAAATAGGATGCCACTTCTCTGAGTCCAACACTGTAATGCTCCTATCTGACTATGTCCTACAAACTCTCAAGCATTAAGACTTTACATGAACAAAGCCTGACCTAACCTACTGTCCATAAATCTTCAAAATCAAATATTTATTTAAAGTCAACAAATACTCCTGTAGCGAGTGCTCATTACCAAAACATTATGCAACCAGGAAGACACCTAATGAAACTATCACATTTACTACATTGCAACATTAAATGAAAAAACATATCTTAATTTTCTGTCACAAAGTCATCATAAATTATTGGTTATACACCATGAGTTTCTGAAAATACTTTATATACTGTTCAAAAAAAGAAACACAACTTTTTTGGTGTTACTTTTATAAAAGATATTCGCTGATTGGACATCAGTCAACCTATCGACTGTGTCCACCTGGTCATTAACTTCTCGTGGTTACCTGAATTGTACTCACCTCATGATTCGTGAGGTCATGAAAGAGGTCAAGGTCAAAACAACATTTTTGACAATAACTCGTGACAGGTTCATGAGAATCCCGTGAAACTTACTGAACACAAAACTCTCTGACCATATTATTGAATGCCTATAAAAGATTGACACTCCTTGAATAAATTCAGTTGAAAATTTAATGCACAAGTATGGCTCATCTCACTACAGAACAACGACTCATCATCATTGGACGTTTACACACTGGACAGTCACAAAGTGTAGTGGCCAGACAATTTAATGTGGTTTAGAAGCACCATTAGTCGCCTTTGGAGGCGATTTTAAGAAACTGGCTCAGTGGCAGACCGGCCGCGCAGTGGAAGACCCAGAGTCACAACTCCTGCCGAAGACCGCTTCATACGGCTGCGTCACCTCAGGAATCAACTTGCATCTGCGTCCTCCACAGTCCAGTCAATGTCAGCAGCTCGTCGAATTTCAGATCAAACGGTCAGGAACCGGCTGCACGACTCTGGTCTTTGGGCTAGAAGACCCTACAGAGGTCCTGTTCTTACGGACCGGCATCGCCAGAACCGACTGCAGTGGGTGAACCAGCAACGTCAATGGACCGTTGGGAATGACTGGAGACGGGTTTAGTTTAGTGATGAATCATTTTTTGTGCTCCAGCGACACGTAAGATGGAGAAGAGTTTACCGCAGAGTCCATGAGCGCTACGCCCAGAACAGCGTTGATGAGGCTCCTCCACATGGTGGTGGAGGTGTACTGATGTGGGGGGCGATCAACTTCATGGGAAGAAGTAACCTGGTGCATATTGAAGGATGCCTGAATGCCCAATGATATGTCGCTGAAATTCTTCGTCCTCACGTCCTTCCACTTCTGGCTGCACGAGGGTCGATTTTTCAGCAGGATAACGCTCGACCTCATGTGGCACAACTCACCACCCAGTTCCTCGCTGACAACAACGTCCAGACCATTCCGTGGCCAGCCATGTCATCAGACATGAACCCCATAGAACATTTATGGGATGAACTCGACAGACAACTCCGCCAGCGAGACGTGGCTCCAGCCAATCTCCGACAGTTGTCTCTTGCACTGCAGGAAGAGTGGGCAGCCATCCCACAACAACAGATCCAATGGCTAATCGGATCCATGTCAAGGAGATGTTGTTCTCTGATAGAGGCCAGAGGAGGCCATACACCTTACTGAAACGGAGGCCTCAGTCGCAAAGAATAAAAGTCCAAACCAAATTTAATGAACATCATTTCATTGTTAAAGTCTGAAAGTTTCTTCATGCCAAGATTGAAACATTAATTCTGTAAAATAAAATTTTGGTACAAGTTTGAAATTTGGTGTCCATTACCACTGCAATAATGTTGCGTTTTTTTTTTGAACAGTATAACATTGTACAATTTCATAAACATAGCCATTTGAAATCTATGCACTAAAAAAAGTAAAAACAAAAATTCAGTCTACTACAGATGATGTGAATCTTCTATACATATATACATATATTTTTTGTTTGTCACTTCAGTTATCACAGATGGATTAAAACATCTTCTGGTATAAAGCCTCCTCAGGTTCATTCTTTAAATTAAACTGATACATTTCATTCAAAGATTATAAGCAAGTTAAAGATGACCAATTTGACTTTCAATAAAATTATGTAACATTTAATAATAATAATAATTTTGTTTTAATTAATATGGCAATGATAATGGAAGTCAAAGTACACACAACATAACACAGACTGGCACAGGCCAAAGTTTGATATCTGCTGATCACAAGAATACAAGTCACATGTTGTGCTTTCATGGCTTTCGAATATGTGGGAAAACAGAGATTTGAGTTTGAAACAAATTTATTCTTCACAGACATTATAATCTGAGCCACCTGAAAAAATCCCATATATATATATTATGTTCACTCTTTCGATACACACATAATATATATCTATGTTCAGCTGCTGAGAAACACATATGTGAAATAAATATGCCTACTATTCATGATAATATATACTGACAAATCTGACAAGCACATATCACATGCATTGTGTGAGATCTACGACTCATCAGAGTTTCCTCTTTAGAGGTTAAAATGTACAATGTGTGAATGCTCACAAAGTGTATGTCATAAAAGCCTTAGTCTATAATTACAAACACGACAAATACTCACACAAGTCAGTTTCAAATAAATAACTCCATATCATAACTATCACAACAGCTCACATGTCAACTACTTATAAAACCATGTCTACATTCACAACTAATACAAATGCACATGTCACAAAAATCTACATCTACTATTAAAACCAAAAACGCTAACCACAAAGCAAACTTTTATATGCAAGTTTGAGAACATCTACTTCACATGTGATATATATGAATGTCTTCTTGTAACTATATATATATATATATATACACACCACACATGAGCACATGAGAACAGCATCAATAACTTGTCTCCCTGTATCAGTATTGACCAGGGTTATATTTAACATTCACAAGCATGTCATGTTAGATCTCAAGTTTTTTGGAGAACACTATCTGCTGTAGAATTGTTATTCTGAACTATCAGTTTTTTGGAAAACATTATCTGCTTTAGAACTGTTATTGTGAACTATCAGTTTTTTTGGAGAACATTATCTGCTATAGAATTATTATCCTGAACTATCAATGGTATGAGGCATCAGTTACATGTCACAAGATTCTAGATACTGACACTAGCCAAGTCTGATTTAGATCAATAAATATGCTAGATTTCTGCATGTAAATATGCAATAACAGAATACAGCATCAAGTCTTTACTGAACACGCTATCTGTCTCATACAATGGTCTACTAGACCAGCCATCCATGTGACATATATGTATTCTACTTACAGACTTAGAAATACAGTAGGCTAGAAGGAGATGTGGTTAGTACACTCTGGGCCACAGCATTAAAGTTTGACATATAAAAAAGGAATATATCACAAATACAAATATCAACATATGCTTTCTTTTGTCTTTTTGTTTGTGATCCTTGTGAAGCATGGAGTCACCAGTACAGCTGACCTCCTTCAAGGAAGCCTACATTCAAGCATTCATATACTACTGCAATAGTAGTTTCTATAACAACTTGCTTTATTAAAGTTAAATGTCTTCCACATCCATCTGTTATACTGCCCCATAGGAGAGCTAAGAACAGTAGTACAATGACATACCAAGGCTTAACGCAAGAAATGACTAATGAGGGCTGACTACTCCATCCTGGAGAAACTTAGCAGCAAAAACTTTCAGCTGTTCATTAAAAAGTCTTCTAATAAGACAAAATAAGAATACAGGATGAGAGGTCACAGAAACTAGTTATGAAAATCCATACAGGACAATCACATATCATGAGAGCTACTGAAAAAAATGTTAGCCAGACTGCACTTGCAGAAGCATGTGTACACAATATGGGCTCATACATATGTCTTAGCAGTTAGACAGACACAGTTTCAGAAACACCAGTACAGAATGTGGGCTCATACATTTGTCTTAGTAGTAAGACAGACACAGTTTCAGAAACACCAGTACAGAATGTGGGCTCATACATGTCTAAGACAGACACACTCTCAGAAACACCAGTACAGAATGTGGGCTCATACATATATCTCTTGGCAGTAAGACAGAGAATGTTGGAGAAACACCAGTACATAATGTGGCTCATATATATGTCTTGGCAGTAAGACAGAGAACGTTGGGGAAATACCAGTACAGAATGTGGGCTCATATATCTGTCGTGGCAATAAGACAGAGAACGTTGGAGAAATACCAGTACAGAATGTGGGCTCATATAAATGTCTTGGCAGTACAAAAGACACACTTGGAGAAACAGTGATATCAAAATTGGATACATAATACAAATGGGGGCTTTCAATGTACTGAAACATTTATGGAAAATAAATAAGTCACAGAAAAAAACCTGAATGGATAGCACTGGGCACGAAGGCTTAGTGTTGATGTATTGAAGGCCTAACTCTCATCAGGGGGCTGAAGAATAATGATAAATTATAATAGTAAATGACAAAAGTGTTAGCAGGCCACTCTCAAGTTTATATATTTTTTTCTACAGTAGTAAATGACACAAGTGTTAGCAAGCCACTATATTTTTGACTTTCAATAATAGTAAATGACCTATCTGATTGCACTGAAATCAGACAAGACTAAATAATGTCTCTATGTTGAAGGTTGGTTCTAACAGATCTCCTATGTTCTCTCTCTCTTACCATAATGCTATGCTCTGACAGGCTGATTACTACCTGTGGATCTCTCAAAGTTATCTGCCAACCTATAGCACTGTCATGCATGTAAATGTAATGAGAATGTCCTGAAAGAAGCCAGTGAGCAAAGGAAGCGTATTACTCACATTAGAAGGAAGCA
The DNA here is from genome assembly GCA_024509875.1 of Oreohelix idahoensis. Lineage (NCBI taxonomy): Eukaryota > Metazoa > Mollusca > Gastropoda > Stylommatophora > Oreohelicidae > Oreohelix > Oreohelix idahoensis. Next base: position 683,765 of record JAMPIV010019117.1, read on the forward strand.
ATACAATTTCTTTGGGCATGTTATAAGAAGAAGAAAGAAGAAACATATTGTGACAACAGGAAAGAATGAGCAAAAAAGTGACAAAGGATGGCAAAAAAAGAAGTTAGTGGACAGTTTAACATTATGGCATTAAAGTACATCAACAGCAGAACTGATAAACAAAACTGGTGACATGACGTTGTGGACAGACATGTTGCCCAACTTCAGGTGGCACTGTACATGAAAAAGAGAAGAATGCACATAATTGTTTTAGTCAATACACAAAGCAAGATCTACACTGAGTGACTACATACAAATTCTCAAACCATGATAAGCAACAGGCACACCATGTAAAAAGGTAAAGGATCCCGTTACACGCCCATTGAGGCATATTGGGAATATGGTGTTAGGCCCATATTTTCTTGACCGTCGACAAACTAGGTGTGATGTGGTCAGCATCACGCCGGCCGCCTTAACCTTCCCAGAGTTGCTCTGGTACCCATTTGGGGCTGGGTTGACCCAGGAGCCGTTTGTGGCCTAAAAAAATCTCACCTCATCTGGGGATCGAACCACAGACCACTGAGCTAGGAACAGGTGCCAGGAGCCGTTGTGCTATAACTGAAAAAAATCTCAAATACATATCTGGATCACCTCATCTGGGGATCGAACCACAGACCACTGAGCTAGGAAGCCAGTGCACTAACCACTATGCTACCGCGGCACACCATGTGCTTGTGCTATAATGAATTCATTCAAGTACAGGTGGTCTGTAACCTTTTTTCCCTGGGGTCGGAATGGCTAATAGGTATGGCATCTGCCTCTAATTCTAAAGGTACTGGGTTCGATTACCGGTACAGGAAATATATTTGATGGACATTTTTTCAGAACCAGTGGTTCCTAATGATGTCATCCCCCCCCCCCCCCCCCCCCCCGATCTCATGGAGAACAGTGGTTACTATTTGTTCTTTGGCTCCTCAGAGACACACCCCTCAGGGACTGCACAGTGATTTTAGTTTAAGTGGCATTTAACTTATTTGAAAATTCTCGAATAAATAATATTTCTTCTTTAATGTTACAACGTCCAATTTCTTTAACCTTTTCAGCACCAGTATGACGTACGCCATAAATCTTCACAATATTTGTCGCTGTGCCATGTGGCGTACGTCATGGAAGTAGCGCGATATCTCGTTCCCATTCACCTATATGACGTACAGCGTAAGTCCTATTTTAAAAGCACCAGAACTCTTCTGTTTACAAGCGTATCAGCAATTGCTGGGCATAATCGGATTCAGCATTGAAAAATCTGGCCACTAAGCTTGAAACGAACAAAATATTTTACTGCTAGAACTGATAATAGCGATTTTACAAAAGCGAAAGTTCACAAACATGGACGCTGCCGAACCATAAACATCTGGTGGAAAAAGAGCACGTAAGTCCTTGTTTGAGTTGAATTTATTCAACCTGAATGAATCTGACGACTCTTTTCACTCAGATTCCGGTAATCTTTACCTTTGCCGTCGAGAGTATCGATTTTGGTTACAAACATGGAGCGGCCGAAATCATCTGGTGGAAAAAGAGCACGTAAGTCCTTGTTTGAGTTGAATTTATTCAACCTGAATGAATCTGACGACTCTTTTCACTCAGATTCCGGTAATCTTTACCTTTGCCGTCGAGTATGTATAATATGTGTATTTTCGTACCATTTAGAGTTAGGTTTAGGGTTATGGTTACCCTAAACCTAACCCTAATCGTAACTCAATACACATATTATACATACTCGACGGCACTAAAGGTAAAGGTTACCCAGATTCAGGGTTAGAGTATGTGTTAGTCTGGTTCAGAATCAGACTGTTGTAGATTTAGATCTGGAGCAAAGTGATAATGAAAGGCTTGCTAAAACGAGGAAAGTGAATGATAGTATTAGTAGTAACATTCAATCTAGATCTAGTTCACTCAGTTTAGATAAAAATAATTCATCAGTGAAAGGAAAAGGAAAGGCAGTGAAAACAAGATCTGCACCTAAACAAGGAAAGAAAATGTCGAGATCTAGACCTCGGAATGTGAAAAAAAAAAATTAATAAGGAAGAACGTCACCTAAAAGACACTGGTAACAAAGAGTTGCCAGAGGCAGAGGAAGAAAATAATGTAGATGCAAACATTGTAATATAATACATTAAAATACGAAACTACACATGTACAAGCATTAGGAAATAAAGTTGAATGGCAGCAAACTGATCAAGCGTTACTGCGTGCATTGTGAAACTTATGTGTGCGTGTGAAGAGGACGTAGGTTAAAAAAAAAAAAAGGATCCCGTTACACGTCCATTGAGGCATATTGGGAATATGGTGTTAGGCACATATTTTCTCGACCGTCGGCACACTAGGGGTGATGTGGTCAGCATCACGCTGGCCGCCTTAACCTTCCCAGAGTTGCTCTGGTACCCATTTGGGGCTGGGTCGACCCAGGAGCCATTTGCGGCCTAAAAAAATCCTTAAAGCTTATATACATACACAATAACATTACATGGTGGCAGTGGCCGATACCGGACCGATGCAAAAAGCTACACGATAACACGTTAGTACAGTTTGTTCGACGAACTTTCAACGTTGAGGTCATACCATGGCAGCCAAACACTACCGTAGCGCATCCCAAATGCGATTTGCCGGTCGAGATGATAAAAGTGAAGCTTTCCTATTATGGCGCCAATGCGTAGATCTCTATTCCAAGACCACTGGTCTGGAAGGTCAAGCCATAACTCCATATATTTTAGAAGCACTGAATGATGAAGGTTTGAAAATTTACAATAGTTTTGCTACCGCCATGCCCGCTGAGTCAGCAACCGACCCTGTAGCCATATTGGGCGAATTTGAAAAACATCTGATCATAAAGCACACAAACTTTAGAGTGGCAAGATTAGAACTTCACCACCTGCGACAGAGACCTGATGAAAGTCTAGATGATTTCTTCACACGCATTAAGGAGAAAACAAGTTTATGTAAATTTAGCAAAGAAGAAGAAAAAGAGCGAATTATTGAACAGATACTGCTTAGCACACCAATGCCAGAGTTCCAGAAATGGCTACTGAGCCAGAGTGATACACTAACTTTACAACAACTTCTGGATGAAGGCAAGAAACATGAGGCACAAAAAATAAATGTTAAACAAATTCAGCAAGGTACATTAGCAGCCCAGGTGGATGCAGTAAAAAGCTATAAACCTAAACACAACAAAGAAACTAGTACTAAGCAACAAGAAAAACACAATACAGGCAGAGGTACTATATGTAAATGTTGTGGCCTAAAACCACATACAAAACCACTGTCCAGCTAAAGACTCTACATGTCATTACTGCAGAAAGAGGGGCCACTATAGAAAATGTTGTTTCAAGAGGAAACGAGACAATGCTCAACACAAACTTCACAGCAGAGAGTCATCAAAACAAACACATTCTATGATGACTGAAGACTTTGACTCCAGTGAAGAAAGTGATCCTTCCACTTTTGATATTGTGAAGGTACTAACTTTCAGTAACGAACCAGAGAGAACACAGGCTTTCTGCAAGGTACAATTCAGAATACCAGGGATTAAAATGCACAAAGAAAGATATATTCGTTTCAAGATAGACAGAGGTGCCCAAGGAAACACTTTACTTTTAAGAATATTCAGACAGATCATGCCTGACAAGGTGGATGAGCAAGGATTTCCCCCAAGGGATGTGAAAAGTAGGAGTGGCAAAACAAAGCTAAGAGCTTACAATGGAACAAATATAGACTGTTTTGGAGCAATAACACTTGAATGTTCGTACAGAGAGTCTGAATGGACATCGTCAACATTTTACTTGGTAGATGTTGAAGGACCTGCAATTTTGGGTTTACCAATGTGCGGAAAGCTGAGTGTGGTAACCATTAACAACATTAAAGCTGACAAAAAAGAACATCTTACTCTACACATCACTGGAGTAGATGACCCTAAACAGCGATTCCCAGAACAGTTTGACAGAATAGGCAAACTTCCAGGAAAGGCAAGATTTTTTTAAAAAGACAACGCTAAACCACAGATAGACCCACCTAGAAAGTATCCTTTACATGTTTAACAGAAACTTGCCACAGAACTAGAAAAGATGGTGCAGAATGACATTATAAGAAAGGTTGAAGAGCATTCTGATTGGTGTAGTAGTGTCACAACTGTTTTGAAACAGGATGGTTCTCTTTGGACTTGCCTTGACCCAAAACATTTAAACAAGTCTAGAGCGCTGTCCACACAAAATGCATACAGTGGAAGAGATAACTCAGATTCCACAATGCCAGACATTTTTCGAAACTAGATGCTGCACACGGATACTGGAGTGTTGAGATAGCAGAGGAAAGTCAACTCCTTACAACTTTTCTAACACCATTCGGCAGATATTGTTTCAAGAGACTCCCAGGGAGCCGCGCTAGCGTAGTGGTTACAACACCGCTCTGGCGACCGGGTGATACAGGATCAAACCCGGGCGACGGCATTTGAGGATTTTTCGTCGACCGGGATTTGGACTGGATTAACTCGAGACCTGGCGAGGACATTTGCAGGAGTGTCGTCGACCAGGGACTGGCGGCTCCTGAGCCGACCCAGCTGCAATGGGTACCTCCGAAATCGGCGAGTATTTGCCTGAATGGCGAGGGACACCTGTCTCTGTACAAGAAATAAAGGGATACTCACGTAAAATCAATGTCAGGTTAGACACAAAAAATAATAACCTGAGATTACGCCTCGAGTGTTAGCGGGCGAACGAAAAAAAAAAAAAAAAAAAAAAAAAAAAAAAAAAAAAAAAAAAAAAAGACTCCCATTTGGTTTGAATGTGTCACAAGACATCTTTCAATAGAAGATTGACAACATTGTTGAGCAATGTCCTGCCACAGTGGCTATAGCGGATGACATTGTAGTCTGTGGCAGGTCAGAACATGAACATGACCGTAACTTGATTAACTTCATGCATGTAGCACAGGCACATGGGCTAACATTCAACAGCAAAAAGTGTACAATTAAGGCAACTGAGATACAATTTTTTGGATTGCTGTACACCCAGAATGGTGTAAAACTAGATCCTAAAAAGGTTGAAGGTATTCATGACATGCCAACACCAGCTACAAAGAAGGAACTGCAACAATTCTTAGGTGCTGTCAACTTCCTAGCACAATTCATACCAAATTTGTCAGCTGCTGCAGAACCTTTGCGATCTCTACTAAAGAATGAAACTCCATATGAATGGTCAGAAGACTATCAACACATATTCAACCATTTGAAGACCCTCATATCATCTGATGCATGCTTGAAATACTATGATATGCAAGCACCTACTTTTCTCATGGTTGATTCAAGTCTGAAAGGCCTAGGAGCAGCACTTTTGCAACCAGACAAAAATCCTGAAGGACACTATGCCAAAGAACTTCGTCCTGTAGCTTACGCAAGCAAATCATTAAGTTCTGGCGAAAAGAAACTTGCAAACATTGAAAGAGAAATGCTAGCTGTATGTTCTGGAATCAAACGCTTCCACACATTTCTTTTCAACCGCCCATTTACAATTCTCTCAGATCACAAGCCACTTGAGATGATTCATAAAAAACCAATAGCTTCAGCACCACCACGACTACAAGCTCTGTTATTGGAAACACAAGGTTATGATTTTAATATTCAGTATATCCCAGGAGAGGATATAGGTCTTGCAGATGCTCTCAGCAGACTACCAAACCCCAACAAGATAACTGATCTTATCCCAAACATTAAAGTTGATTTTGTCAAGTTTAGCGATAATCGTCTTGAACACATCAGAGAAGACACAATGAGAGATCCAATTCTTAACTCTCTCAAAGAACTGATATACCATGAATGGCCAAGCTCTATCAGGGAAGTTCCAACACACATCCGTCCATACTACTCTATGAGGGACGAGTTAAGCATCGAAGATGGTCTAATCCTTAAAGGAGATCGCATTGTTATACCAGAAACACAACGTGATATCATTCTTAAACAGCTCCATAATAGTCACCTTGGTATTGTGAAGACACAACTGAGAGCAAAGAAAGATGTTTACTGGCACAGATAAACAAGGACATAGAAACACTATGTAAAAACTGTTTAGTTTGCCAAGAACATGCCAATAGGCGGTGCAGAGAACCTCTCATACCATCAAACTTACCATTGTGCCCTTGGAGCATTATAGGGACTGATATTTTCTCCATCGACAATAATGACTGTCTTATTATTGCTGATTATTACAGCAAATTTCCCATCATTGAGAAACTTCCACAACCCCACCATCAGCTGTTATTGCAGACATTACAAAGAAGTATTGCAGCATATTTGGCATCCCAGATGAAATTAGATCTGACAACGGTCCACATTTCTCAGGCCAAGCATACAGAAATTTCACTAAGGACTGGAAGATCAAACACACATCATCGCCTAGATACCCTAAATCTAATGGTTTCATTGAGAGACAAATACAAACTATCAAGTCAGTTATGAAGAAAACAAGAACAGAGGATGTACACCTAGCACTCTTGAGATGGAGAACAACACCCATAGACAGTACGATTGACAGTCCAGAAGAACTCATGTTTGATAGAAGAATTAAAGACCTTCTACCATCTAAGGTCCACTTCCGTCCACAACACAAAGACAGCGCATATGATCGACTTCAGCATCGTCAGCAAGTTCAGAAATCCAATTATGACAAATGTGCTAAAGACTTACCACCATTATATCCTGGTCAGCATGTGACTACTTACAACCACAACAATGACACATGGTCAAGAGCAACAATCATTTCCAGAAACCTTGAACCGAAAAGCTATACCTTAAGACCAGCCAGCAGCGACCACCACCTGAGGCGAAACAAAATAGACATAAGAGAAATCCCACAGCACACAACAGAGAAGAAAATTCCCATGCTTTCAACAGTCAATGCAGTAACTCCAGACCTTGGTAACCCACAAAACCAACAACCACCAAGGATGAAATCACAACCAACTCTAGCTAAACCAGGAACTTCAGCAGAACCACCAACCCTTTACACCACTCGTTCTAGCCGTACAGTGAAACCTCCCAGCCGTTACAGACAGTGATATATATATGCTCACACTGAACATTACACATACATTTTGTGTAATAGCTTTTCCCAAACGTAGTTTAACACAAGTTGATTCTTGTGCTCGAGTGAACATTCTATATCTATATTGGCATTATTAGTTTTGCTGCGAGTTATCCTAAATATGTGTTATTACTTTTCAATGGAAATGTTTGCACACATTTTTTTTTTTCAAAAATGGGGGAATGTAATATAATACATTAAAATACGAAACTACACATGTACGAGCATTAGGAAATAAAGTTGAATGGCGGCAAACTGATCAAGAGTTACTGTGTGCATTGTGAAACTTATGTGTGCGTGTGAAGAGGGCGTAGTAAAGCTTATATACATACATAATAACATTACAAACACAAGTCATGAATGGAGAAAAGAAAATTTATGTTGGCCGTGATTAGCATATTCTGAAACTTTGTTTTATGCTCTTTCATAATATATATATATACTTTTAATGGGTTTCCTTTTACGATAAACTGTGTACAGTCAAATTAAAAATATGACCCCAAAAATTACAATTATCCTGTCGTTCAGGGGAACGAACTAAGCTGAAAATGGTGTTGTCATGGGGAATGAAAAACCCGTCGTTGCGAAAGGGTTAACTTAGAAGTTGGAGCACAGAGCCAGAGAAGTTACTGTCAATGCTAGAGTGGAGCTGGAGAAAGGCAATTAAAAAAAAAAAACTCCCTGGAAATATCAACTGTAAACACAAAAATTTATTGACTATGGATAAAGTGGTGTCTGAAATATGTCTATTTAAGAAATGAAAATAATGTAAAGATAAAAAATAGTTCCTACTCTAACTCTGAAACAATCCAGTTTCAATTGTTCGTTCAACATTTTAATTGATAAAATATACTTTTAATACATTTTGGTGCTGCATCAGTCAAGAGCCAGCCATGCCTATACCTTACTATTTATTTATTTATTTTTTTCTTAACCAGCGGCACTTGGGCTTTCAGCCCTTCGGCCCAATGACATGTCATTGCGAGGCTGGGGAACCTGAGGACTTTCCTTCCAACCCGGTCAGGAGCTTCGCTCCTTCCCATCCACAGAGGGTTTATCACAGGAGCCGTTCAGGTTATTCAGTCAAATTTCCGGTCGTAAACATTCCTTCAAACGCTGACGCCCGGGTTTGAACCATGAACACCTGGTCGCCAGTACAACGCCGAAGCCATTACACCAGCGCGGCTCCCTTAATATTTATTTCAGTTAGAAACTTCTGTTGCTGTAACAATGCTTATTTACAACTGTCACATTTTACAGTACAGAGCTCTATGGAACAACTTTCTGAATTTAAAAAAAAAATAAAGCCAACCATGCAAACCAAAATATAGGAAAAAAAGAAATGACATGACATACTTGCACATAAGACATAAGTCTGACAAATCTGCTCATCTCAATACCTTGGTCAATAATGTACATTAAAGAAGCCAAAGCTGACTTGTTCTTTATGTAAACTTTAGACATCAGACACCTGTCTGTGCACAGTCAAAGATATGATGTGCTATACAAACTGAAGTTAAATGATAAAAATTTGAGACAGATTTTAAATTTTATTATGCTAGAGCCTTGTTTTCAATGTGAAATGTGAGCCTTCTTGGAGGCACAGATCTTTATTCATGGAGAAATATCGGACATATCTTTTACTATCAAAATTTGGCGGCACACTTCTGGCTCTCTCACAGCACATAGTTTGAGAAACACTGCTATATTAGATCCAAGTTACTAGTGCACATGACTTTACACATCAGATGCACGACATATCAGACACTAATACACTGTTGCAGTAAATGATATATCCTTGTCAATATGAAGCAAATAGTACAAACTAGTATTCTGTAAACCACATTAATAAATAAAATTAAACCCAACTGTTCAGAGATTATCATGACTCTGAAAAAGGGAATTGTATCATTAAAAACATGATGGTAACATAAAAAGTGAGATTACATCCCTGCAAGCCAGATGACAATATAAAAGCTGAGACTAGAACGTATGATGGTGAGATATACAGTAGACAGATCATTTTGATCTAATGAAGATGATAATATAAAAAGTGAGATATAATCACCACAAACTAGACAGTAATATAAAAAGTTGGGTCAGATAGCAAGTTGTAGTGATACCATATTACTACAAATCGGATGTGACATAAAAAGTGAGATTAGACCATTACAAGTTAGGCAATGATATATAAAGTGAGACTCCATTCCTGCAAACAAGAAGGTAACATACATTAAACAATAATTCATCACCAGCAACAGTTGTTCAACATGCCTGCTTCAAAAGTTTCTCAGTTGTTGTTCCTCCTGAACAAACACAATCTTGACCACAAATCTTGTTAGCAAACAAGAACAATGAGGAGGACTATAGTAAGACTACATTTTAGTTAATAATAAGAGATATAGTGAGAGTTAACAGCAACAGTTATAGTGAGAGTTAACAGTAAGTTATGGCGAGAGTTAACTGCAAGATATAGTGAGAGTTAACAGCAACAGTTATAGTGCGAGTTAACAGTAAGTTATGGTGAGAGTTAACTGCAAGGTATAGTGAGAGTTAACAGTAACAGTTATAGTTAACAATAAGAGATATAGTGAGAGTTGACAATAAGAGTTATAGTGAGAGTTAACAGCAACGGTTATAGTGAAAGTTAACAATAAGAGATATAGTGAGAGGTTAATGTTACCACTCATTTTGCACGCAGGCTTGCTAAGGCATCGCTGTGCACAGCTGAGAGGTACACGCGACGGACCAGTGCTAAACGCTAGCAATTGGTTAAGGTGTGACCTATATGTAAATGAGTGTATGACGTAGGCAATGTCGGGGCGAAGAAACGAACGGTGAACGTTCGGGGTGACCGGCATTCGAGGTGTTTGTTCGTCCTAATGGGACAGTGTGTGTTTTTAAGAGTTCCATACTAGGGTTCTCATTTTTATTAAATTATTGTCAGATTATCTACTGACACTACTTCAAGAATGTGTGTTTGAGTGATGTGTGGCAAGACGGCAGACAGAAGGTAGTACGTAACTGTGTAATACAAATTAACATTCATGACAAGGTTGTTTTGGAATATTTGCAGACAGTTTGACCTCTAACGGCCAGCTGTACAGTTCATCAATTCTTACTGCCAGAGATAATATGGTTATTATGGAGCATCATTTTTATACAAATGTCTCAATGAGTGAAGTACTCAGTGTTGTGAATATCGTCAATTAAAATCGTGTTAATTGTACGATGGACTGAGCGTACTTATTTCAAGTTGGTCTGACTGCATTTACATGTGGATGTTATACATGCCAACCCACGACATAACATGTGTTACCGATAACATTCACAATTACACATAAACGCGAGGTAACACCCAATGGTGGCCAGTATGGGGAGTTTTTTTTTTCTTCTCCAATTCGAAATTCATCATTATGAAGCCTTCTGTCTGAGCCACTTTTACAAAATTTGCGCTATCGGCGAGCCATACTTTTCAGCGCATACAAACTGCACTGCGCAGCTTGAGTTGACCTTTTCACGTCAGCAGCGAATTAGCGGCAGGATCCAAAAACATTAACAAGCCTACTACAAACTTATTAATTTTGATGCGGTCAAGAGTTTGAACTATTTTTATTGTCATCAATGACATTTCTATTCTATAAGTATTTGCATCAGTTTTGGCAGCAGAATTTCAACTTTCTTCGAAATTGATCAAGCTCAGCGAAGATTTTCAGCCTCCAGCCCTCCACGTCTTGCACAGTCAGACAAGACAAGATGGCGTATTCGGCAACAACAACAAAATCATTGTTTTTGTAAACAACAATGAAGAATTTCAACACTATCATCCTCCTGTAGTGAGAGTAATCGATTCCATTCTGTCCAGTACCATACCTGGGGAGGATTCACTATAAGCTAAGTGGTCTATCTCTTGTCGGCTTAGTTTAGATATATCCTGTGCAGAGCCTTTTGTTTTCTGCATGTTTTATGTTTCTTTGTGTATTTTAAGGGGGGTCAGTGAAGGACTTGATCATAGGAAAACATCCCGCTCTGGCTGGGCCTAAGATCAAGGTTGTCTGTAGGATTGGTAGGTGATTATTTCAGGATTGAGGGTCCGGCGCACATGGCCGAGTGGATAACGCTTCACCTGAATTAATCATATCCTTTTTTTCCGTTTAGTTGTGTTGTCACGTGATGCTTGGTGTTCAAGTTCGTTGAGTGTTTCTGATTATTTCGTTTTGGCAACATTATTGTTTGTACACAGTTGATCGTACCTTGCTGTCCCTCAGTTCCTGTGTGTATTAAATGTAGTAAAGCGTGTTTGCCTTGTTATTTTGTTAGACAAAGCATTGTTATTTTTATTTTTACTTAAATACATTTTTATTTATTTTATTTTATTATTATTTTTCTATATTAGTATTGTCTTTCTTGGCTTGTTGTACTGTGTCCGGGTCATAGTTTGTCTTGTCTACTTCACGAGATTAACATATGCTCACATAATATTTTTCACTTGCTTTATCTTGACATTTATAAGAATTTGCATTGGTACTGCTAATTACTATATAATACACATTTTACTTCACAAGTAAGTCATTTATAACCTTCTAACATGGCTACTCTGGAGCATTTTATTCTATTGGGAGAAAAACTTGGTAAGCAGGGACAAGCTTTGGAAGAGTTTGCCATGGAGCTACTTACAAGAGAAGAGAGTAGATTGGAGAAAGAGGAACAAAAAAGGCTAGAAGATATTGCCAGAGAAGAAAGGGCACAAGCAAGAGAAGAGAAAAGAAGACAAGAAGAGATTGAAGAGAAAATAAGACGAGAGGAGATTGAAGAGAAAAGAAGACAAGAAGAGATTGAAGAGAAAAGAAGACAAGAAGAGATTGAAGAGAAAAGAAGACAAGAAGATTTTGCAGAGAGAAGAAGACAGGAAGATTTGGCAGAAAGGAAAAGACAAGATGAGATAGATTTAGCAGCGAAAAAAGCTCAATTTGAGCATGAAGAGAAGATGGCTTCTTTAAATTTAGATAGATCTAAAATAGAATCTGGCAATTCACAAAATCAGGAAGTGACAGGTTCGTCTAAGAAAGTACTTCCTAACACAATTAAACTTCATTTACCCAAATTTAACCAGAATTCTGATGACATATCTTGCTTTATAAATCGTTTTGAGACAGTATGTACAGAATACAAACTTGAAAGATCATCATGGGTGGTCCATTTAATGCAAATAGTTACAGGTGATGCTTTGACTGCTATTTTAACTATGGATGAGAACAATAGGCAATCCTATGATGCAGCTAAGGCGTTACTTCTACGAAGATACCAACTTGATGAGAATGGGTATAGAATGAGGTTCAAAAAACTCATACCCGACATGAACAAGGACTTCTCGGATTTCATTTCATCTATTAAATTATGTTTTGATAGATGGATTGGTTTGGCTAAGATTGAACATACATTTGAGGGTCTTAAGGATCTCATATTGAGGGACAAAGTGTTATCCTCCATTAGTTCAGAATTTTTTAACATTTTTGCATGAACGCAAACCTGAATCTTTGCAAGCTGTTGAGTCTTTAGGTCGACAATTTATGACAGCTCATCCGGGGCAGGTTGTGAGCAACTCCACTGTGAAAGAGTCATTACCAGTTGCTTCGGCTCGTTCTGTGCAAATACAAAACCCAGGAGCCAGATCAAAAAGCATGGATCGGAATTTTGGTCAGAACAGAGACCGAAATGTCGGATCGTTTCGTGGACGGTACAATTTCGATACTCGACCATCTCAAGATCAAAGAAATTTTCGTCAATATCCTGGAGGTAATGGACCATCTCAAATGTACAATAGGTCAAACAGAGGATGGCGTAGGCCTGATAATTCCTACATGTATAGAAGTGACAGATATTATAATGATGAGAACAGCCAGAACTCTCCACCTTTTCAACACTGTATAGGGTGCACATGCCCTCAACATTCTAATAATCATCAGAACGGAAGAGGAAACCGAAATAACTATAGTCAAAATCACTACCTTCAGCGCTCACGAAGTGTGGAACGTTCAAACTCAAACTCGAGTCATAATAGCAACACAGGGATGGTCGATCAGAATAATGTTAACACCAATCTTGCTAATGCTTGTGCTGTTGACTTGTTCAATACATCAAATTGTTCTGAGTGTAGCACTTTATTTCAGCCAGGCGTGGTGTCGCGACTATCTTGTGGACATCCCATCCCTGCATTGGTACCAGCTTTAGCCTCCCATGATGGACAAGGGTCACTTACTTTTTACAAGGGTTTCTTAAATAACAATCTTGTTTCAGTTTTAAGAGATACAGGTTGCACCACTGTGGGTGTACGCAAGTCCCTTGTTGACCCTTCCTGCTGCACAGGGGAAATGGTAAAATGTATTACATTTGGTGGAACGGCAGAATTCTATCCACTAGCCATTGTACACATTGACACACCATTCTTTTCAGGGCAAGTTAAAGTTTGTTTATTGGAGGATCCAGTTGCTGAATTGATCCTGGGTAATCTTGTTGGCATAAAAGAATGTTCCACCCAAGATATTGAAATCTGGGAACGTCAGCATAGGCTGCACGCAAATGTGGTGACAACAAGAGCACAATCACAGGCTCAAAGTCAGAGTGAAGTGCTGGGCAATGATGATGATGATGATGAACATCAAAAACCTATGCTCACCAAGACTTCATTCATTGAAATGCAGAAGACTGACAAATCCCTGAAAAGGTTTTTTAAGTTGGTGAGACCACATGATTCTGATTGCCCAGAAAAATCATGTCCTTGGTACTCTATCAAAAATGATATTTTAATGCGTAATTATACAGACTCTACGTTAGTGCGTAGTCAAATTCTTGTACCAACTGTGGTTCGGCCATACATTCTTAGGCATGCACATGACACAAACTGTGCAGGTCACATGGGTTTTGCTAGGACAAAATACAGAGTCTTGTCTGACTTTTATTGGCCTGGAGTGGTGAAGGATGTCAAAATGTTTTGTCGTTCTTGTAAAATATGCCAAGAGGTGGCTACTAAAGGAGCTTATCATAATGCACCCATTCAGGCTGCTGATATCTCTGTGCGACCATTCGCAAAAATAGCCATAGACTTAATAGGTCCACTAATGGTTCCTTCAGCCAGAGGTCACAGGTTTGTCCTTACCTGTATTGATATGTGTACTAGGTGGCCTGAAGCAATACCTCTTAAACATATTGCTACCAGTGATGTGGCTGATGCACTTCTCCTAATTTTTACGAGATTGGGTTTCCCAGATAAAATTCTATCTGATAGGGGACCACAGTTTGTGTCAGACGTCATGTCACAGGTCTTGAATCTATGTAATATAGATAGATCTCTGAGCTCCGTATATCATGCCATGTCAAACGGTATGGTAGAACGGCTAAATAGGTCTTTGAAACAAATGCTAGGTAAGGTGACCACTAGTTATCCACAAGACTGGGACAGAATGCTCCCAGCAGTGCTGTTTGCTTATCGGGAAGTTCCCAATGAACACACTGGGTTTTCTCCTTTTGAGCTCCTTTATGGTGCTCCACCACGAGGACCCATGTCAATGATAAAACAGCTACTGTCAGGTCCAGAAATATCCCCCGAAGTTCAGTCATCTTATGACTATGTGGTTAACCTGCGTCAGAAACTTCTTGAGTCTTGGCAAATTGCTGTCAATTCTTCTGAAAAGGCAAAAGAAAAAGCTCGGTCCCTTCAAAACCGACGAAAAAAGCTTAGACAATTAATGCCAGGGGACAAGGCTTATGTATTGTTACCAACAAGACAAAATCGCCTTCTTATTTCTTGGAGGGGACCATATAAAAATTATGTCAAAACTCACAGATGTTGACTATATTCTTGACGTTGATGGCAAGAATAAAACATTTCATGTCAATATGCTAAAGGAATTCAATGATAGACCGCATATCTCAAGCCTATTTTTTGATGTTTTGGACGAATCCTCTGATCGTCCTACGTCATATTCCTCCTTATCTGTTATTCAGGAAGAAGCTACTGCATTCCCTGACATACCCTTACCTCTTCCTGCAATATCACTGCAGCCTTCAGAATCGTGGCTAAATGTTTCTATCTGTCCTGATCTGTCTGCGGCACAACAAAGTCAAGTCCTTGCAATTCTTGAGTCCTATCAACAAGTCCTTACTGATATTCCTGGTCGGACGTCTATCATTTCTCACAATATTAAACTCACAGATAATCGTCCTATTCACTTGAAACCTTACCCTATCCCTATCCACTTTCAGGATCGGGTCGAAAAGGAATTGGACGAGATGCTAAAACTTAATATCATTTCACATTCAGAGTCACCATATTCTTTCCCGATGGTCATCATCAGAAAAAAAGATAAGAGTATTAGATTATGCATTGATTTCCATAGACTCAATAGTATAACAGAGTCTGACGCAGAGCCAATGCCAGTTCTTGAGGAATTATTAGCAAAACTTTCGGAAGCTAAGTATTTTAGTAAATTTGACCTATCCAAGGGGTATTGGCAGGTACCTCTCACAGAAAGAGCCAAACCTCTCACTGCTTTTGCTACTCCAAAAGGTCTCTTTCATTGGAATTTCATGTGCTTTGGCTTGGTGAATGCACCAGCTACCTTTGTCCGCATGATGAGAAAACTTTTTTCCCACAGATCTGATATTATCTCTTATATAGATGATATTTGTTTGTTCCACAACTCTTGGGACGAACATGTTTCTGGACTTAAATCTCTACTCGAGATTCTTCGGTCACATGGTCTTACTGCAAAGCCTTCTAAGATTCACATAGGGTTCCACGAAATCTCCTTCTTAGGTCACAGAGTTGGACACGGATTTCTCAAAACTGAAGACAACACTATTTCAAAAATTCTAAATTTGTCCATTCCTCGGACAAAGAAACAAGTAAGAAGCCTCCTGGGTCTTGTCCAGTTCTACAATAAATTTATGCCACATCTGTCCTCCATTACTTCAGTTCTATCTGAGTTGACTACAAAAGGCTCTCCTAATAGGATTGTCTGGACTGAGCACTGTGACAGAGCTCTAGCCCATTTAAAAGAATTTTTTTCGTCTGAGCCTATATTAAAATTACCTGATCCAAAATTAATTTTCATCCTCAGAACGGACGCTTCACAGTATGGGATCGGTGGTGCCTTAATGCAGGAGGTGGATGGAATACTTCATCCAGTTCTGTATATCTCGCGTAAGCTCTCTCAAACTGAATGCAGATACCCCATAATTGAGAGAGAGCTTCTAGCGATTATCTGGTCGGTGACCAAACTTCAGTGATACCTTCTTGGGTCTCGTTTCATTATTGAGACAGACCAGAAGGCTCTCTCGTATTTACAGAGTGCACAGATGAAAAACCCAAGGGTCGCAAGATATGCGATAAACTTACAAGCATATGACTACATCATCCACCCAATTGATGGCAAGTCCAACGTTATCGCAGATGTGTTATCGCGTTACCCACAAACAGATAATACAGATTCTCAAGCAGTTGGCATCGTGGAGAATAAATTAATGCCTATACCATGACCATAACACAGAGCTGAACCTCTACATCTACCATTGGATTTGAATCATGATGTCGAGGGTACCCACAGATATGAGGTGCTTGATAGTCATTTCCTGACGTTTGAATATGACATTACAAGACATTGTTATGCATGGTGAATTTTTTTTTTTTTTTGGGTCTCGGCACATGCTCAATGGTAACTTCGTCCACACAGCTATCCAAAGACATTTGTAAGTGACTTGCTTTCCTGCGGGTACTTTGAAACTTAGGTGTATGATGATCAAGAATTAAGGACATGGTCACAGACTTCTCCAACTCACTATCAAGCAGTATTGACTGGTATCATCTGTTATTTCAACAAATACTACGTGTCTGGAACTTTTATTGACACATCTTGTGCAGAATGCTTAAAATCGGATTGACTTTTGGCGTAAAGGAAACTCACATCTGGAACATTTTCATAACCATACCATTTAAGGGACGATAAAATTAAGAAGTGATAATACCTATGCCTCACTTTAAGAACTTTAACTAGTTTCATTATTTCAAGATGATGAACACATCTTAGACATTATCACATGGACATAATTAAATTTACAGTTTTTTTTCTGTTTTTTCAATATGGTTTAATATCATTCAATTAGCTAGTTAAATTGATTCATCATTTAATTATTTCATTGAACTTCTCCATGTATCATGCATCACAATTTTATTATCATATTTCATCATTTGACATCTCCATTTAGTTTTTTTTTCTCCATTTCTTGACATCTTTTCTATGGACAATTAATCATATCTAACATACACGACTTTTACTTCACGTTTTGTGAAATGGTCCAGGGTTTGTCATCCTCCTTTGAGGAAAACTTTCAGTTTTCGCTGGGGGGGCGGGGTAGTGTTACCACTCATTTTGCATGCAGGCTTGCTAAGGCATCGCTGTGCACAGCTGAGAGGTACACGCGACGGACCAGTGCTAAACGCTAGCAATTGGTTAAGGTGTGACCTATATGTAAATGAGTGTATGACGTAGGCAATGTCGGGGCGAAGAAACGAACGGTGAACGTTCGGGGTGACCGGCATTCGAGGTGTTTGTTCGTCCTAATGGGACAGTGTGTGTTTTTAAGAGTTCCATACTAGGGTTCTCATTTTTATTAAATTATTGTCAGATTATCTACTGACACTACTTCAAGAATGTGTGTTTAAGTGATGTGTGGCAAGACGGCAGACAGAAGGTAGTACGTAACTGTGTAATACAAATTAACATTCATGACAAGGTTGTTTTGGAATATTTGCAGACAGTTTGACCTCTAACGGCCAGCTGTACAGTTCATCAATTCTTACTGCCAGAGATAATATGGTTATTATGGAGCATCATTTTTATACAAATGTCTCAATGTGTGAAGTACTCAGTGTTGTGAATATCGTCAATTAAAATCGTGTTAATTGTACGATGGACTGAGCGTACTTATTTCAAGTTGGTCTGACTGCATTTACATGTGGATGTTATACATGCCAACCCACGACATAACATGTGTTACCGATAACATTCACAATTACACATAAACACGAGGTAACAGTTAACAATAAGAGATATAGCAAGAGTTAACAATAAGATATAGTGAGAGTTAACAATGAGAGTTATAGTGAGAGCTTACAGCAACTGATATAGTGAGAGTTAACAGCAACAGTCTTAGTGAGAGCTAGCAGCAACAGTCATAGTGAGAGTTAACAGCAGCAGTTATAGTGATAGTTAACAGCAACAGTTATAGTGATAGTTAACAGCAAGTTATTTTGAGAGATAACAGCAATAGTTATAGTGAGAGTTAACAGCAAGTTATATTGAGAGATAACAGCAGTAGTTATAGTGAGAGTTAACAGCAACAGTTATAGTGAGAGATTAACAGTAACGGTTATAGTGAGAGTTAACATCAACAGTTATAGTGAGAGTTAACATCAACAGTTATAGTGAGAGTTAACATCAACAGTTATAGTGAGAGTTAACAGCAACATTTATAGTTAGAGTTAACAGCAAGTTATATTGAGAGATAACAGCAGTAGTTATAGTGAGAGTTAACAGCAACAGTTATAGTGAGAGATTAACAGTAACGGTTAAAGTGAGAGTTAACATCAATATATATATAGTGAGAATTAACAGCAACAGTTATAGTGACAGTCTGACTGGGATCACCAACAATAAATATAGAGATAGTCTGACTGGGATCACCAACAATAGATATAGAAATAGTCTGACTGGGATCAACAACAATAAATATAATGAGAGTCTGACTGGGATCACCAACAATAAATATAGAGATAGTCTGACTGGGATCACCAACAATAAATATAGAGATAGTCTGACTGGGATCACCAACAATAGATATAGAAATAGTCTGACTGGGATCAACAACAATAAATATAATGAGAGTCTGACTGGGATCACCAACAATAGATATAGAAATAGTCTGACTGGGATCACCAACAATAAATATAATGAGAGTCTGACTGGGATCACCAACAATAAATATAGAGATAGTCTGACTGGGATCACCAACAATAGATATAGAGATAGTCTGACTGGGATCACCAACAATAGATATCACCAACAATAGATATAGAAATAGTCTGACTGGGATCAACAACAATAAATATAATGAGAGTCTGACTGGGATCACCAACAATAGATATAGAAATAGTCTGACTGGGATCACCAACAATAGATATAGAGATAGTCTGACTGGGATCACCAACAATAGATATAGAAATAGTCTGACTGGGATCAACAACAATAAATATAATGAGAGTCTGACTGGGATCACCAACAATAAATATAGAGATAGTCTGACTGGGATCACCAACAATAGATATAGAGATAGTCTGACTGGGATCACCAACAATAAATATAGAAATAGTCTGACTGGGATCAACAACAATAAATATAATGAGAGTCTGACTGGGATCACCAACAATAAATATAGAGATAGTCTGACTGGGATCACCAACAATAAATATAGAGATAGTCTGACTGGGATCACCAACAATAGATATAGAAATAGTCTGACTGGGATCAACAACAATAAATATAATGAGAGTCTGATTGGGATCACCAACAATAAATATAGAGATAGTCTGACTGGGATCAACAATAATAGATATAGAGATAGGACTTGGATCAAGAACAAACAAACAGCTTACATTGTGACCATAAGATCTTCATTAGGACACAAACATTAGAAACAAACACCGTCAAAAGTGCATCTAACAACACACAAATAGTATAGGATTTGCTGAAGATCAATGCTGTCATAACTCTGGTAAATCGAAGTTTGAAATAGTGCGAGAGTGCAAGGAAAAACTCAACCAGAAGAGTAAACTCAACCAGAAGAGTAAACTCAACCAGGAGAGTAAACTCAACCAGAAGAGTAAACTCAACCAGAAGAGTAAACTCAGCCAGTTAAAATGTTTGACAGCAATCACTCCCATAGAAGCATTAAATACTTCACTATACTAGGGCTCAGCTTTATGAGGTGGAGTGACGTGTTCCCAAACTCAAGAGCAGTGCCAGTGTCAGGTGTCCATTTACTGTTTCCCTCCTCTCAAATGTTATTCTTGTTCCTACTGTTTGTTTTACTCTTGTGATAGAGTTTTGTCTTGTATTCTCACACTATATCAGACTTCTCAAAGTGCAAACAAGTGATCATCTGTAGTGGTTCCTTATCCTTGTTGTACTCTTTGTATGCATTCAGATAGTTCTCTTATTTTCTTCACTGTTTTCAAATGCATACCTTGTGGCCATTTTGTAGGCTGCTACTTCCTTGTCCATTTTCCCAGTCAGTCTCACACCAGGTGCCAACATAACAAAATGAATTTGTCAGAATCAGTAATCATAATCTTCCTTTATTTAAGTTCCCTTCTTTCTCTCGTAATGTTTCTCTTCAACATATCTTTTTGCCTTCTCATTCTTCTCTTTCTGCCGTGTATGTCAATCAGATACACTAGATATTGATTTGTGAACTATGATTTATGAGGGAGACTGAGCACCTATGGGTTTGCCCGGAGTGCAGTGAGGTCGATTCTGATTAATAATAACAATAACAATTGTGAACTATATTTTGAGTTACACTGTACCTGCTGCTCAGTCATCAGGTCTGGCTGGGAAGTCCTAGTTTTTATTTGATGTGTTATTCTCAGTATATTTAAATTAACTATGCTATTGAAGGAGGCTAGATTATAACTGAAATCATGATATAATGTTTCATACATTTATAACTCATAACAGCTTGGAGATGCAGCTGAAACAAAAAAGGGTTTTAAGAAATGGAGAAACTAAAAAAAAAAATTCTTCTGACAAACAGTTTTAGACATATCAGGTGAACTCTATTACTTTAACTGACTTTCTCATTATAGAAATCATGATTGTCTCTTTCTCATTACTTGTAGAAAGAAATATTTTACACTATGTTTTAGATTACAGTATTATATCTAGCATAACATACTAGCAAGAATATACACAGCAAAACACTGAAAAAAAAACCCAAACTTATGTCATCTACAATCTCAAATACATACAATATGTGGTCGATGTAGTTACCAACAGTGAAAATATATCATAAGTACCAAGCGGTGGTTGAGCTTCCTGACACACACACACACACTACTACCATAACAGACAAATGCCATAACCAATAGTTATGACCACAACAAGATATCAAATGCAGCAATCATGGAGAAAACAAACATGCTCGTCCTATATCTGGAATGTCAACACTGTGGAACTAGAGTATAAAAATATCTCAATATAAACTCTCAACAAACTTAACAAGATCTGGCTACCACTTGGTCTGTGAACAAATGTCACAGGGCAGTATCATGTGATAGAATGTCATGCCACAGAACCATGTCACTCTGTCAGGTGCTGAGACACACAGATCACATCACAGCCTGTTTAAAAAACACGTGGCTTTATGTTAGCTGGCAGTTAATGTCTGGAGTTGTTAGGAACAGGCTGATCCTGTCCGTATCAAACGTCAGTCATATCTATGTCTCTTGGTGTAGCCAAGTTGGCATCCAACCTCAAATAATGGCAAAAAGGTTGAGAGGCCTCGTATATATACTGTATATATATATACGTATATATACTGTATATATACTGTATATATACTGTATATATACTGTATATATATATATATATATATATATATATATATATATATATATATATATATATATATATATATATATATATATATATATATATATATATATATATATATATACTGTATATACTGTATATACTGTATATATATATATATATATATATATATATATATATATATATATATATATATATAATATATATATACTATATATATATATATATATATATATATATATATATATATATATATATATATATACACATACACATACATTCATACACACACACTCACCCATAAAATATTCCAATGTAGCAGCTGAGGACACGGTTTTAATCTACCTGAGCTGAATGAATAAAATCTAATACTAATCAAAAGAATTACATAAACATTCTAGTACAAAAGCAGTCTTTAATTCTAACAGTTTGGTCAAAATGTGCAAATTTAAAACAGTAAATTAATATGAAACAAACATAAAGGTATAAACATTTAAAACAGGCGTGTCTCAAATGTCTGATTCTATGACAGTCAGATCTAACATTTAGTAAATGTTATCTTGATGCCTCATTCAAAACAAAAGTACAAATGTATTTCTGAAAACTATATTGGTTTAAGCTAAATACTGAAGCAGTAAGCTATACCAGTTTACAGAACAGATACCGAAACCTGTCAACTCCTAATGTTGATGGTTAAAAAACTTAAACCTATGAACTCTTAATGTTGACAGTCACAAAACTGAAACCTGTCAACTATTACTGTTGACAGTCAGATAACTAAAGCCTGTCAACTCCTAATGTTGACAGTCATAAAACTTAAACCTGTCAACTATTACTGTTGACAGTCACAGAACTGAAACCTGTCAACTCGCAATGTTGATGGTCACAAAACTGAAATCTACCAGATTATCATAAATTAACTGTGCCTGGATTGGTACTAATTCTAGCATACAAAAATGTCCCCTGCCAACTGCAATAGTTGACATTACAAATACTATGGCCTGTTAACTATCATCATCATTATGTGTCAGTCACACCTGGTGACAGTGAGGATCACTATGCTCCGCTCAGATCTTTCATCAATCCAGTATTCCAGGGGAATGCTCACCATTTTCCCAGTCAGCTTGACATGCCACTTATATCAATCCATTGCTCTCAAACCTTCTCCCTCTACCATCAAGTTTTCTCCCTTACCATGTCTGTGGCCAATGAATATAAATATCTATATACATATATATATATCAGTTTATATTACAGAAACTAACCCCTGTAAGCTATACCAGTTTATATTACATAAATTAACTCCCGTAAACTATTCCAGTTTATTTTACAGAAATGAGTGCCTGTAAACTATATCAGAACATATGAGCTGATTCAGAAACAACTGCTCTTTCATAATTACCCTCGTTCAATCCAAGTTAAAGATATGACTGATCTTGTGGCATAAATGCCACACAAGAAGTGAAGTGGGTACTAAGATTAATGAGACAGGTATGCAAGAAACAACTTTCTTTTAAAACAAGGAAGCCTGTTTAAGAATTACTGTAAATTAGTTCTACAGCATCTTGACAGAACCTCCACAGACCTATCATAGATTTTTAATACAGTCATCGTGTTACATACAACATGAAATATCACAGCCTAAATTAACAAGCATGTGTCACTACACAGGTACTGTTGTCATTACTAGCTGTGGTATCCTCTTGAACCATGTTCACTTCAGCTGTAATTTTCACTGTTGGAGGATTGTCTGCAGCTCTGCCTGTGCTGTCACATTTTGAAACAGACGCATGTGATGGTGTATCCTTATTGATATCATTTTCTTGCATGTTATCTTCAGTTGAGGTAATGTTATCTACACTCTCGTTCTGGTGAATCTGATTGCCTGGAGACTCAACATTATCAGGAGGTGTGGGTTTTATATATGGGGTAAGGTTCACAGGTTCCTCAAGAGCAGCTTTAAAACCATCGGCCAGTGTTGGATTCCCCTTGTCAGCCATTTGCAATGCAGCCCACTGAGCTGTTCTAGCCAGACGAGTATGGATGGAAAGATTGGATATACTTGTGGCCAGAGCTGCCACATCTGCAAGTGATAAAACATTCAAGTTATTAATGAACAACTAGGTCTAGTCTGTGTAACACTGACCCTCCAATGTTATATTTTCATATATGAACCTGCTGGCAGTTGTTGCATTCTTAGAACAAACCTCTATTAGCATACTGACAGTATGACAAAACAACAGTAACACCATTAGCAAAACAATTTTAATGCTTTGGTGAGCAGTCTATATAAACAGCTGATTCACTCCTCAACTGTGACAGAAATAATCAAGTGTTGTGTGCACATTGTAGCATTGACAACTGCTGCTGTTTCATCATGATCATCATCACCCTCACCACCATCATCAATTATCATCATCATCAGTTCTTGTCATGCCTGGAGGCTCACAAAGCACAGACAAAAAAAGTCTCCACCCATTCCGATCGTGGCTCTGTCTTTATCTCCTGTTTTGTCTTTCAGGTTGGAATTCTGCCTTAAATGTCACCTCCAGGTAACTGCCTTTCTCTTTCCAGGTAATTAATTTTCGCCAAGAAATTTAAGATCATGTCCTGGAAAGCGACATAAGAGGTGACATATATTTCAACCTCATATCCGAAGAAGACACTGTGTGCACTTTAGAAACCAGTAGAAACACTGCCCCAGGTCCTGATGGTGTACAGTATCACCACATAAAACAGCTCGATGACACGGGCATTAAGAATGTGGTGTGATTTCAACACCGGCATACAGAAATATATGGAGATCAAGAGAAATCGGATCCAACACGAAAATAAGAATCTTCAACTCAAATGTGAAGTCAGTCCTATTGTATGGCTCTGAGACATGGAGAACAACAAAGACAACAACCAAAAAGCTACAGACTTTCATAAATGGGTGCTTGCTAGAATAGAGGGATTAAAATGGTATGATAAGGTTACCAACGTGGAACTGATGACAAGAACTAGACAAGTGCCAGTGGAACAAGAGATGAGAAGACGACGATGGCGATGGATAGGACATACGCTGAGGAAACCTGTTGATAGCATTACAAAGCAGTCCTTGTTCTGGAATCCCCAGGGCAAGAGAGGCAGAGGTAGACCAAGAAGCACACAGAGAAGAGAGCTGGAAACAGAGGTGAAAATGATGAGGAGAACGTGGAAAGAACTTGAGATGATGGCACATGACAGGAGGACTTGGCATGTGTTTGTTGAAGGCCTATGCTCCTTTGGGAGTGGAGGGTTATGAATACAGAATGCCGAGGTGCCAGAAGACTGGCTACATAGTTACCTACGGCCACTTCCTAAGCCTGGTAAAGACCCCACACTTCTCAGCAGCTATAGAATTATCACACTACAGAATGTCTACAGTAAATTACTTGAATAGTTAGTCACGAGAAATATAATGAACCACTTTGAAAATGCACAGATCCTCCCTGATACCCTGGGAAGCTATAGGCCCATGAAAGTAACATGGGATAATGCTGGAAGGTTAGCTTATGATGTGTACAAGGGGTTTCAGGGTAGATGAGAAAGGATTGCTGTAGCAATTGACTTAGAGGATGCTTATAACAATGTGAACTTTGATACATTAATGAACCGCATAATTGCTTGCGGTATTAACCCATGGCTAACAAGATGGACAGCAGCTGCCTTATGGAGAGATCCATTGCATTTCGCTTGGGAACATGGATATCAGAACCAATGTGCATTTGCCAGGGACTACCCCAGGGTTCTCCACTATCACTGGTGCTGTTTAACATCTACTCGTACACAGCAAAAGTAGCCACCATTCGGCCAACTGGGTCAGGAAGAACATTAACTTTTGTAGATGACATACTCATTTACAGGACTAGCTCAGACCAACTGGAAATAGTCAGTATCGTACATAGGGCACACAACTTGAGGTTTTTAATGGTGCGAGGAAACTGGCTCCAAGGTCAATCTCAACAAGGCCTGCAAGATGTGGTGCTTCTTATCAAATCCATAGTGAAGGCAGACCTTTCAGATATTACTCTCAATGTACAAAAAATTGAAAGGCAAGACAGGCTGAAATATCTTGGAGTAACGTTTGATTGTGGGCTATTGTACAAGTTCCATGTTGAGCAAATCATAAAAAAGTGCAAGTATATTCTGGCACCCTTAAAAACCATGGCCACTGTGCACCTGCAGCAGAGATTACTATTTATAATGTTTCATCATCTAGTAATATCGGTAATAGAATATAAATAACTGAAATGCATTAAAAATGATTGGATGTGTATAGTCTTGGGATGTATGCGAGATGCCCCCATTGTGACAATGAGGTACATGCTTGGAGTGCTGTCAATTAGATATGTGATGACCAAGCAAAAGCCTATAACCACAGACAGAAGTCACTCCCTGCATAGGAACATGGCTGACATCAAGGGAGCAAGAATAAAAAGAGGGATGCCATGGAGGCACAGGCAGAGGCCACGATTAGATAGGTGACCACAGTTGAAAATATATCCAAGGGAGAAGAGTAGAGTAAATCAGATGATAAATGGACAAACTACCAGCAAGTCATCATCAGCCTTGGCAGGGAGTGCAGAGTTTAGGGCAATGGGAAAGAAGAGCTGGAAATTAATCAGCTGCTACATGATCATCTGGGAGACAATTTAACGATTGTCTGTTAGAGAATGACACTGAAATAGATGAATCAACGAGGCTAAGATTGCCAGAATTTGACATCAAATGTAAGGCTAACAGGGATGGACGTATGAGATAATGAATCCGTTGTGTATACAACCAGCGCGCAACAGGAACAGTCAGTATTCATACCCTTCGACATATGCTGAGGGAGTCTGAGTGCCTATTAGTTTGGCTGGAGTGCAGTGACGTCAATTCTGATCAACAATAGCAATACCTTTCTCTATGCTTCGGCAGAGCTCAGTTCACTTCTTGTCTTGGATGTCAACCTCTTGACTCTATATGATTCTGAACAGTTCAGTTCACTGCTTGTCTTGGCTGTCAACCTCTTGTTGTCTCTCTATGATCCTGAACAGTTCAGTTCAACGCTTGTCTTCGCTGTCGACCTCTTGTTGTCTCTATGCTCTGGCTGATCTCAGTTCACTTCTTGTCTTGGCTGTCAACCTCTTGTTGTCTCTCTATGATACTGAACAGTTCAGTTCACGTCTTGGCTGTCAACCTCATGTTGTCTCTTTGTGCTCCTGAACAGTTCAGTTCACTTCTTGTCTTGGCTGTCAACCTCTTGTTGTCTCTCTATGATACTGAACAGTTCAGTTCCCTTCTTGTCTTGGCTGTCAACCTCATGTTGTCTCTCTGTGCTCCTGAACAGTTCAGTTCTTGTCTTGGCTGTCAACCTCATGTTGTCTCTCTGTGCTCCTGAACAGTTTACTTCACTGTTTGTCTTGGCTGTCAACCTCATGTTGTCTCTCTGTGATCCTGAACAGTTCAGTTCACTTCTTGTCTTGGCTGTCAACCTCATGTTGTCTCTCTATGCTCTGGCTGATCTCAGTTCACTTCTTGTCTAGGCTGTCAACCTCTTGTTGTCTCTCTATGATACTGAACAGTTCAGTTCACTTCTTGTCTTGGCTGTCAACCTCATGTTGTCTCTTTGTGCTCCTGAACAGTTCAGGTCACTTCTTGTCTTGGCTGTCAACCTCATGTTGTCTCTTTGTGCTCCTGAACAGTTCAGTTCACTTCTTGTCTTGGCTGTCAACCTCATGTTGTCTCTCTGTGCTCCTGAACAGTTCAGTTCACTTCTTGTCTTGGCTGTCAACCTCATGTTGTCTCTCTGTGCTCCTGAACAGCTCAGTTCACTGTTTGTCATGGCTGTCAATCTCATGTTGTCTCTTTGTGCTTCTGAACAGTTCAGTTCCCTTCTTGTCTTGGCTGTCAACCTCATGTTGTCTCTCTGTGCTCCTGAACAGTTCAGTTCTTGTCTTGGCTGTCAACCTCATGTTGTCTCTCTGTGCTCCTGAACAGTTTAGTTCACTGTTTGTCTTGGCTGTCAACCTCATGTTGTCTCTCTGTGCTCCTGAACAATTCAGTTCACTGTTTGTCATGGCTGTCAACCTCATGTTGTCTCTCTGTGCTCCTGAACAGTTCAGTTCACTTCTTGTCTTGGCTATCAACCTCATGTTGTCTCATTATACTCCGGCATCTCAGTTCACAACTTGTTGTGACTGTCAACCTCTTGTTGTCTCTCTATGCTCCTGCACAGTTAAGAAAATTCAAACTATCTAGGTATCACTTGTAAATGCTGATTAACTAGGAAAGTGTAGAGTAAGAAAACCCAGCTATTAATGGCAATTATAAAAAAAACTCACTGGCGCAACCTAGGGAACAACCGAGAATATACTAATGAAGCCATAGCTTGGATGCAGTATTAGAATATGGCAATGCAGCATGGGCAATATCAGCAAATCAAACTTTGATACAGTTAACCAACAAAGTTAAACCATGAGAATCATTTCAGAAGGCATGAAGACAACACCCACTGATGAAATGGAAAAGATGACATGCTTACAACTAATGGAGAACAGAAGGGAAACCAGGAAATAGCAACAAGCAAACACTCTAAGAAGAATTATAAATCATCCAATGTATATGATGCTGACGATGAATTTCTTCAACTACATTCAAGCTGATGTCTAAAGGTGTTGAAAGAAGAAGATAATCAAATGATTTTCTATGTATAACAATTATATGATCTGGACTACTCCTGCAGGCTTCCCTCCCCACTGGTCCCAGGTATAAAAGTTTAAAACCACTGGTGTGTATATTAACCTTTGTCATCAGGTTGTCTAGGTACACCTGCCCGCTGTCTATTTGCAGAGTTGACAACCTCATCTTTCCTGCTTGCCTGCACCTTCTTAATGCTTTCAAACCAGGATTCCATAGCGGTGTGAACATTAGGATGAATGCTGAGTGACCGCAACTTTTCCATTTTTTCTATAAGTGTTATGATCTAATGGAGAAAAAAAAAAGGCATATTACATAAGAAGCAAAATACATCTAAAAAACTATCATTTTGTGTGTCAGATCACCTCTGCAGGTTAACTATCATTAATTTAAAACAGTATTGTTTTACTGAAAGCATTAATGCATAGAGTTGATATAATGTAGCCAGATATGGAGGAAGTGACATGCTAGACTCAGAGATTATGGAACTATTCTCTCTTCATTGCCCATCAATAAGGAATTGATTCTGTCTTATATAACATTTCAATTACACATTTAAATGCCCCAAGCCTCAATGCCTGACATCATAAAACTATAATATCAAGTTTAACACATTAACTACCACAAGCCGGTGGGACTGGCTTTTGAAATCCTATCGTTTGGACCGCAAGCCGCTCAGAGCGTCGATATATTTTTTAGTAATAAAACGAATGAAAAATGTATTGAAACACTTTCTGATCTGGTTCGAGATTTTAAGTTGCCACCGGAAAACAAATTCCCAAAGCATGGTTGTTGTAGAACACTGGAAAATTGATATTATGTTCATATTTTTCAGCGTTTTGGGTTAGTTACCAAATCATTTAAAACTGTTTACCGTGGCAACTAGTGATAGGACCACACAAAAATGCATGTACATCTCGTCTAACGACTGAATAGGGTAGAAAATTGTTTTAACAATTGACTGATAGATCTAGCGACGAGGACAAGAGTGAAAACGTTGTACACATTGATTGAAATAGTGATTTTGATAGAGATGGGGCGCAAGCAGTTATAATTGTGAAAATATTGCAAGTCCTCGGCCATCAGAGGGCTGTTAAATAGCAACAACCTCTATTAGAGTTACAAATGGTATTTATTGTAATAGTGCATTCATTTATCTTTAAAATGACGTGTAATTCATAAAAATCTGTAAACAATTACGAAAACTACAGCTTACTTTGTGCATACGCCTACAGGATGAAAATGGGAAAAAAAATTTAATTCGGTCACAGTGTGTTTTTCAATTCGGTAGTTAATGTGTTAAGAAAGAAAGAAGACAACTGTACACAAACAACCACATTATGAAGTCTATGAACATACATTCATACAAGAGTAAAAGTCTGATATAAATCAGACCATATAGCAATGTGCATTAACAGTAACTAGAAATACTGATTTTCTGTTTGAAATTATGTCTACTTTTAGACATGAAAGGAAATCAAACAAATCTGCAGCCATTTTGTTTGTTTGTTTGTTGTTTTAATTTGTCTGAATATGGTCATTAGCATTTGTTCACATTTTGCCAACATTAAAGAATATCATACCCTGGCATGTTCACGGAAAGAATCCACAATCAGTCTGTCGACACGGGATGGGCTATTGGGTAGTCTGGGCACTGGTATGGTGTTAGTGCTGGAAACTTTCTTTCCTGGGTTCTGTCTAGCGAGCTCAGCTTCAGTCTATTAAATCAAAGAAGATGATATTGGTAAACTGAGATTATTTTAAAATAAATAACATTAAAGATGAATTATCCAGCTATTTAGAAAATGTAAAAACAAAAACATTTGTCCAACCCAAAGCTATGAAAAACATTTGCTAAGACAAAAAAACTGTAATATCATTAATAAAACTGCCTGTGTCTAAGCAATTACTGATGTATTCCCTTTGTCTTAACAAGTACTGATACATTCTCCTTGTCTTAACAAGTGCTGATACTGTCCCTCTGTCTTAACAAGTACTGATACATTCTCTTGTCTTAACAAGTACTAATACATTCTCTTGTCTTAACAAGTTCTGATACATTCTCTTGTCTTAACAAGTACTGATACATTCTCTTGTCTTAACAAGTACTGATACATTCTCCTTGTCTTAACAAGTGCTGATACTGTCCCTCTGTCTTAACAAGTACTAATACATTCTCTTGTCTTAGCAAGTTCTGATACATTCTCTTGTCTTAGCAAGTTCTGATACATTCTCTTGTCTTAACAAGTACTAATACACTGTCCTTGTCTCAATAAGTGCTGATACAGTGTCCTAGTATTAACAGGTACTGATTGCCCTTGTTCTAACAAGTACTCATAGATTTGACTTGTCTCAATTTAAGTTTTAGGATATGTCTATTAGAGTAAATCTGTATATGAGGCAAGTTATACATAGTAAAACTCCACATTGATGCAACAACTGAGGTAAAAAAACAACAACTCAGTAATGATAAATTGTGGGGCTGTGTTATTGCAGAGTAATGAAATATTACAATTTCTAGATGGTCCATGTCATAACATGAGCAAGAAACTCCGGAATAGCCACGTAAACTAGTGTCTTAATGATAGATTATGAATTGCACAACATAAAGTATGTTGTAACTTTATGGTTAATGCTCCAAACAGGATAATTCTTCTGGGATTTGAACTGAAACTACAATCACATGTAAATATGGCAGTGGGAAATCATTATCTTTGGTACTTGTTGAGGAAATTATGATTTTGTTTGTAAATTCACACAACACCATTGAAATCCCATGGAAGTTTACAAAAGAAAAAGTGAACTCATGTGGTTGGTTGTTCGTCCATCACGGGTGATGAAGACCACTCTGTTCATCCAATTATTAAAGAATATGTTAGGTTATATGGGTACGAAGGTGACTGAAGAGCCTGATGCGGGCCTGGAAAGATCTTGGACAGTGTGGGCAGGGAATGTTTGCTTCATGTGAAGGTTTTATTTCACGGTCCTTTCTAGCTTGTCTCCGCTGTTCCGCTGCTGCTCTTCTGGATGATTCGCATGCTGCTGCACCTTTACGAAGAGATGTGCACCAAGCAGTTCGGTCTTGCGCAGCAGCTTCCCATGTGTCTGGGTTTATGTCAAAGGTTTTCAATGACGTCTTTAACGTGTCTTTGAAGCGCTTCTTTTGGCCACCATGGGAGCGTTTACCCTTCTGCATCTCACCATAAAAGAGTATCTTTGGCAGTCGATGGTCTGGCATGCGGACTACATGACCTGCCCAGCGAATTTGTGACTGCATCAGAATAGTATCAATACTAGGGATACCAGCTCTGTCAAGAATGGCGGTATCCGGGATCTTGTCTTGCCATTTGATGTTCATTATCTTCCTGAGACAGACTGTATGGAAGTGGTTTAGCTTCTTTACGTGGCGCCTGTATACAGTCCATGTTTCACATGCATATAGCAGCACTGGAAGCACCACAGCTCTGTACACCTTCAGCTTTGTCTGTAGACTAATGCCACTTCGATGCCAAACGTTGGTGTATAGTCTGCCAAATGTGCTGCTGGCTTTGGAGATCCTGGTGTTCACCTCATCATCAATGACAATGTTCTGGGATAGTGTGCTACCAAGGTATGTGAATCTGTTCACAACATTCAGTTTCTCACCATTAACCTTGATGACTGGCTCAATATAAACTGTGCCAGGAGCTGGTTGGTACATGATTTCTGTTTTCTTCGTGTTGATGGTAAGCCCAAAGTTGGCGCAGGCTTCGGAGAATCTATCCACACTATGCTGCAGATCAGCCTCTGAGCCAGCATTGAGGGCACAATCATCAGCAAACAGATGATCTCTGATGGTGTGTGATTTGACCTTGGTTTTTGCTTGAAGCCTCCTAAGGTTAAACAATTTTCCATCAATACGATAACTAATGTCGATTCCTGTGTCCCCGTCTCTAAAAGCATCAGTCAGCATAGCAGAAAACATGATACTGAACAGAGTCGGTGCAAGTACGCACCCTTGTTTAACTCCATTTGAGACGGGGAAAGGCTCTGATAGCTCACCGTTTTCCTGAACTCTAGCCTGCATTCCATCATGCAGTTGCTGCACTATTGTGATAAATTTCTTTGGGCAGCCGTATTTTGCCATGATCTTCCATAGACCCTCTCTACTGACCGTGTCGAACGCCTTTGTCAAGTCGATGAAAGCTGTGTACAGGTCACAGTGCTGTTCTTGGCATTTTTCTTGTAGCTGTCTTGCAGCGAACACCATATCTGTGGTTCCACGTTCTTTCCGGAATCCACACTGACTTTCAGGTAAAAGACCTTTGTCAAGATGAGCCGTAAGGCGATTCAAAAGGATTCTGGCGAATATCTTCCCAGCGATTGATAAAAGAGAGATGCCTCGATGATTGTTGCAGTCTTGGCGATTACCTTTACGTTTATATAGATGTATAATTGAGGCATCTTTGAGATCGTGTAGGATGGTTTCACTCTGCCACATTTGCTGGAAGATCATATGAAGTTTCTCTATCAGAACTGCACCGCCATCTTTATAAACCTCAACAGGAATTGAATCGGAGCCAGGGGCCTTTCCACTAGACAGTTGACGAATCGCTTTTTTAGTTTCCTCCAGAGTTGGTACATCATCTAATGCTTCATTTATAGGAATTTGGGGCAGGCGGATGATGGCTTCGTCGTTAATAGATGATGGCTGGTTCAAGATATTATTAAAATGTTCAGCCCAGCGTTGGAGCATTTTTTCCTTGTCTGTAATTAGTGTTTTTCCATCTGCATTAAGGAGGGGAAATGATCCTGATGATGTTGGACCATAGACCGCTTTGAGTGCAAGGTAAAAGTTTTTCAAGTCATGGCTGTCAGCAAAGCCTTGGAGCTCATCTGCTTTATTACTCAGCCATGAATCCCGCATCTGGCGTAGTTTATGTTGGACGATTCTACGCATGTTGTTGAAAGCGTCTTTCTTGGATGTAGATTTTGGATCATTTAAATATGCTTTATGGAGATGGTGTTTCTCAGCCAACATCTGCTTTATATCATCTGAGTTCTCATCAAACCAGTCATTTTGTTTCTTGATGGAAGGACCCAGGGCCTCTGTAGCAGTGTTGTAGATCTGCTCACTTAGGGCTGCCCAATTTGTTTCCACACTTTGGCCGTCTAGCGAGATAGATTTGAGACGGTCTTCTAAGGTGTCAGTAAATGACTGTTTGATTTTTGTCTTCTTTAGTTTGGTGACATCCAGCCTCTTTTGAGTTTTCTTCCCCTGAGAGCGCCTGGCTGGTTGGATACGAATTTTAAGTTTAGATACAATGAGGCGATGATCAGTCCAGCATTCGGCACCACACATGGACTTGGTCACCCGGACATCTTGCCTGTCCTTCTTCCTAACAATTACATAGTCAATTAGGTGCCAATGCTTTGAGCGAGGGTGCATCCAGGAGGTCCTGTTGCGGGTAGGAAGTCGAAAAATGGTGTTGGTGACAAGGAGGTCATGTTCTGCGCAAGTCTGGAGGAGACGAAGTCCATTACTGTTACAGCGACCCACGCCGTACCTACCAATAGTGCCATTCCAGGAGATGTTATCTGAGCCTACTCTTGCATTAAAGTCACCAAGAATGATGAGCTTATCTGCTTTAGGAACTGATGCAATGACTGCATGTAGTTCTTCGTAAAACTTATCCTTGACATCATCCTGGTTTGTCATAGTTGGTGCATACGCGCTAATGATGGTGGCATGTTTTCTTCCATAGAACAGAGGGATCTTGACCGTCATGAGTCGGTCATTTATTCCCTTTGGGGGCCCCGCTAACTTGCTGACAATTGCTGTTTTGATTGCAAATCCAACCCCTGCTTCTCGTCTTTCTTCAGTTCCTCTTCCTCTCCAAAAGAATGTATAACCTGCACCCTTTTCGCAAAGTTGGCCCTCGCCTGCAAGTCGAGTTTCACTCAGTGCTGCTATGTCAATGTTGTACCTGGCCAGTTCTCTCCCAATCAGGGCAGTTCGTCTCTCAGGTCTGTTTGCGTTAAAGTCTTTGTCAAGTAAAGTGCGCACATTCCATGCGCCTAGAATGAGGGGGGAAAATCTGTCCTTTCTTTTTCTTATATGTCGACCGCCGAAGGAGGGTACCCACCAACCGCGGTAAGCTGGTTAGGTAATGGTGAAGCAGGCAATGTTTAGGGCACCTTTTCTAGCCCCTTCCTCTTGCCATGAAGGTGAGCAGTGCTTTCCTAAAGAGGGCTGCTCAGACACTCAGGGGGCTGCCGAATCCCACTGCTGCTCCGATCAGTGGAAGACGACCATATGGCCTGAGCCGCCTGTGTGTAGGTCTGCGACTACGACTGCCAGCGTACCCACGCCTGCCGCTTCGCCGCTCGCCCATCGCCACAGGACTTGTTGTGAGTGGATGGATGAATGGATGAATGGATGAAAGCGTGACTTGCGCGGTGATTTGGATTAAAGTGAGGAAGAGTTGCGCAATTCGTCGACCTCACTCTCTCGCCTGGGTCCATCTCAATCCAGTGGCAAGACAAGTCAAGACGACTGGAGATGAAGTCAGGTGCAGTAGATGACCAGGGCTTTCTACGTGCCTCGCCATGCTCCTTACGCTCCACAGCGCGTTGCTGGTAATCGCCGTCATGCCCGTTGAACCAACAGGTGGTTTCTTCCGCGCAGTCTATCGAATCCAGTCTTCGCATGCATGGGTAGGCAGACCCTAACTCACCGAAGGTTTATAACCATTCAGCTACCCTCACCTAGTTTAGCCGGCCTGTAAAAGCCGTTGTCCGGGGGTGGCCGCTGTCGCATGCTGACAGCTACGAGGAGCCACAGGTGAGAGCTGGATGCCAGGTTTGGACCAAAGGTGGCTGAGCTGCCCTGAAAAGGGCATGACAGCTCCTTCACCAGAGGTACTACCAATACCTGACTTCCCAACACCCCCGACCTCATGTACAGACCTCTGAGAAAGCAAGGGTTTAGACCTGAGATTAGGTGTATAAGGCCATCTCAGACACAGTTCCATACTTTCCTAAATCACTTCAAGATCTGACAGAGATGAAAAGATATCCAGAGGGCTGATTCTAATAGTTAGAAGTCTTAACCCATAACACAACAAGATAACTGAGGAGAAGCCACAACTGACCACTACTGTGAGGGATTTGTAAATCAAAGCTTCAAACAGCCACAGGTTTCAAAGTACTACTGTGTCTGAGGGTATGTCTGAAAGTCTAGATCATTTCTTTAACAAAATATCTTAATGACATTTAAAAATGATGAATATTTATAATTAATGTTATGTTTAACATAAATCCTCATTTCTATATTGTGCCTTGTGCCTGAAGGAAGATGGCTTCCACCACTATATAACCTCAATCCTGGACAGCATTGGCTCAGCTAGAATTCCTTGTTAGGACTGACCAACACTAGCAATAAAAGCTTACAGTCCTTTTTAGGGGTTTCCTTTTGGGTGCTGTGCTCAAAGAGTTTGTCTCTCTTTTTTCTTGCTTGTCTTTTATTTCAGCACGTTTTGTTGATGTATTGTATTGGAAACAATTTTGCTAACTTTGGCATAACATTTAAGCTAAAGAGGAGTAATCATGACTGGGTTTGGAAAATGTCTTTAACTAATGTCAAAATTCTTAAATGTATTGTTATGGTTATATGATGTCTCTGTTTTTGACTGACTTAACCACACCCTCAAGACAGTGTTGTCGAAATGAGGAGTCTGATCAACAGTGGCCAGGCAGCATCAGAGGGGCATCTTGGTTATTAACCACAATACCATTACCTGGTCATATTTTGCAGGTTCAACTAGTGGTGAAAAATGTTACACAATTTTGGAAATTATAAACTGTTTAACAGTGTACCAACACTGTTCATGGCATAAGCATAGCGTCTTCTATGTCCAGATGTTTTAACGACCAAGGGAAGTCAGCTACTACAACATGTCAAACAAGATAAGTACGGCTCATCATGAAAACACAAACCAAGACATTGTGACAATATCCATTTGCCTATCTACATGTTTTCTGTCTATTAATTTATTCTACCATTTAATTCCTTTACTTTGTGGGATGAATTCTTTTCAATTCTCATGATATCTGTAAACTTCTACAATACCGCTTTTAAAATCTCACACAGGCCCTCTTCTTTTCTCTTTCCTTACTCTCTCCCTCTCTTGAAAACAAATGCATCTACGCCATACACAGGTGTGTACAGGCAACTAGAGAAATCCTATCCTTCTGTATGGGCCATGGCCAGTCCAGAATTATTCATGTGAGAACGCCATGCTCCAGACAGGGTGACCTATGCTACATCACGTTATGCGTGCTGGTAGATATGGGCATGCCTTGTTAAAAATATATCTAAAATCTGTTGGTACTCTGGATGGCTTGCTCTAGTTTCATCACAGCTCTAGTGGTCCTCTATTATGTATGCTTGCTTTTACATATAAGGTTGTGACCACTAGTCTACTCTGTCTCTTGTGAAGGCACCTAAAGTTGATTAGGCGTTAGCAGTTGCTAGGACCTTGAAACGCCTATCTTCCCAATGAGAGAAGGCAATAGCCATTTATTGTTGTTAGCAAATACTGCTATAGTCATCTTCACAAACAGTTACAGCTCTTCTACCAGGCTTTTTGGGGGTTCTTCTTTTATACTATGTCTTTTGAAAATTCTATTTTATATTTATAGAAATTCAAAACATCGAGTTCATTTTATTTTACTTTTGTCGCATTTATGTTGAATGAAAACTTTTGTAATAAGTCTAATAAGATAAAGTCGTTTATTCTTTTACCTGCGGGCACGGGCTAAATCACTGTAACTGTAATTGACAAAATAATTACAGAAATCAGGGAAGGGATAAAATGTGACAAAAATGCCAAATCTGTTGCCTATATTCTACTTTCCGTTGATCTGTATTTCAAATTCACTAAGAGGCAAGTTTTAATATTCTTATAACATCCCTTTACACATTCACAAGAGTGAACTGCCCTGATAAAAATAGAGAAGTGTTCTTTCATGTGTCAGCAGACAGCAGGCATCCGTAACAGAATAGTGCCTACTTCTTTCTTCTGTCACTCTTTCATTCACACACCTTCACTTTCTCTTCTTTTAAAATCAATGTCACAGACACCCAAGCCAATAACATGATGAAACTGACCAAACAGTGACAATGTAATTTTTGTAAATTGTGTAAAATCTTGTAAGATATTGATATACCAAGGTGCTAAATTGTTTACTATACACCATTAATCAATAAAGTGCACCGATTTGTTTATAACTGCAGTTATTGAATTATTTAAATTTCCAGTTATAATTTTGTTGTATGGTCAAAGAAATATTAATAATTTAAAATTGGTAGGGAATAAATACAAGCTGCACTCACATATTTATAGAGACACCCTTGGAGCATAGGATAGGTCTAGCGAAAAGGTGACTTACCTATCAGTTCTCTTCTACAGCTACCATCTAGAACTGCGCAGTCAACAACCTGACTTGTCTGGCGCCTTCCCTACCACTAGTTCACCAGCTCTCTTCTTCATTTCTGGGAACTATACTTTCTAATTTTCAATCCAGCATCCATCTCGCACAGTCCATGGAAGTGTTTGTAAAGAAAACTGTGTTATTATTATTTTATCACACATTTTGAAACTTTCAATTGGAATGTTACTTACTTTATTCTTTAAAATTGTTATGCCATAAAAGTAAAAAAGCAAGCATATAAAGACAACACAAAAATTTGAGGCAAAAATAAAATTATTTTCATGGCATTTTTCTTCTATTTTTTTAAGAAGAAAAAATATCCCATTCAACCTCAGATGGTTTATAGTTAGGATGTCTAGGGGCTGTAAATTCTGCTAATACATTTAACTGTCTTTACTTACTTTTGGCATTTATCCTGCATGTTCAATTATTGTAAACAGAGTAAATGAAACTTTCCAAATTGTGGGTGTGCTTTTCTCCTATCTTCTAGATTGGCAGAATGCTCATACTTGTTATGGTGTAGAAAAAAATAATCTTGCAGGGCTTTACTATGTGTGTTACAACAGACAGATACAGATAACCATACACACATATTCAGATAATCAGAGTATCATTCTATATGACTCTTTCTCACACAATCAGTAACATCTCACTGACTAAGTGATTGATTTTCTTGTGTTCAGGCACAAATACAATTATCCTACATTCAGACTGACATTCTACAACATACTACTGCAGTCTTTTAGACAGTTACTACCTTCTTGCGCTCCTTCTCTACTGCCTTGAATTGTTCATAACACTCCTCCAGCCTGGCATGGAGTTCATTAGATGGACCATTTCTGCAAGATTGTGACATAGAACCATGTTCAAGGATGCAAATATTATGTACAATTATCTATCTTTGTGTTAATAGCTGGCTTAGATGTTGCATTTTCATGTGTGTGCTCCTGCACAAAGGAAGGAATGTTTAGCACTTTTTTGTTTCAAATCATGTGTCCTCTCAAAGGAGGTAAGTACCAACGGTGGATTTTCCTATTTCTATTGTGTATTTCCCTCAAAAAGGGAATCCACATCCCTTACGAAGTGTTCACCTTTCTTAAGGGATGTGGATTGTATAATAGAAAGGGATACTCTTGGAACAGGGTTAATCCTGTCATGATGATGTTCTGTAAATAAGGATCAATCTTTACGAACGGATATGTATGCTACATTGGATATAAGTTTATTAAAGAAAATCGACTTCGTTTATGAAGGAAAACTGTCTTATTTCCCTATCGTTGATTGGGTCAGTTAAAGAGCCCGTTTTATTGCTGTGGAATGTGGAAGAAAACATATAATCATTAGGAGATCTCACCCTAGACATAACAGAGCATCGAGCAGTAATATGTAACAACAGCAGGAGCAATCAAATACAAATTATCATATTGAGTATAGGTTTCGAGTGTGGACAGGGGAAGCTATTTACCTGAAATAATAATAAAACAAACACGCAATATGTTCAAACAGCGCCCCACCACAATGTTGAAGCTTGTACATTTTTTTATTTTGGTCAAACTATCTTTTTTCTTACTCCCAGTATTCTCTTCTTTGTTTGATCACAAAGTCAAACATTTTTGGCTTTTATTGTGATCATCTCCATTGGCCCTTGTTTGTCAAACACCACTGTTCAGAAGTTTGTTGCTGGTTATCTTTCGCTACTTTTGTATACAGTTGACATTCACAAATCCGGCAACCTCCGGACCTGAGGAGTGCCGGATTGTTGAAAATGCCGGATTTTTTATGGTTATATATGCTGTATATATTTAACAGAAAATGACTACCTGTACAGTCCTTTAAAGAAAGAAAATTAAAAACTAAATGAAAAGCAAATGAAATATTAACGTTCATCAACTAAATAAAACAGTTCTACAGAATTTTAGTTCAACAGCTGCATCAAAACATAAATGGCTCCAGAAAACAGTGGCGCGCCAACGCGGTAAATTAAAAAATGCGCTCCGAAATCCATGCCGGAAATCTGAAGGAACCGGATTATCGATGGCTGGATTTTTGAATGTCAACTGTACTAAGTAGTCATTTATGAGCTCAGAGTAATTATGAAACAAGCCCACAAAGTTAAACAGCAGTCAATACTAATAAAGTCAGACAGAAAAGACAATTAAGAAATAATGAGCAGAATCATCACAATTTTCCTGTGTGCTCCTTAAGGAGAATGGAGCCACCACTACAGCTGGTCTTTGTGCAAGAAGCTTGTAACAAGCATTTACATGATTGTGTTTGCTGTGGTTTATGTGGCAATTTGTTTAACATGATGAGGTTGACAGCCTCATGTACAACCTCATATTAGTCACTATGTACGTCACACCTGAGGGTGAAGTAGTCCTGTACTTTCATAAGCAGAATAGCACATGCAAAAACATTTCAGACATGGACAGGCTCCGATGTAACATTTCATATGTCAGTAGAAGTCAGATTCACAGTTCTTCAGTACTGACACAGCCAGTCCTGTCACACATTGAAGAGGATCAAGAACATCAGTAAATAATTTTTTTAAAAATCATTGGAGGCCACAGGGATGTGGTTTCACAAAATGTTAAGGATGTTACCAAGACCAATGAGAATGTTATAGAAAAGGCTGATATGATAGGAAACAGATTTACACACATAAGAAAGAAGCAGTTCACGCCTTCTGGGCATGCTGTGTGGAGAGGAAAGTTGGAATAAGTTGTGACAACTAGTACGACTGTGACAACTAGTACAACTGACAAAAACAGGGGATGAAGATCAATAAAAACCAGACATTTCCCCATTATTCAATAACTTGTCTTTTTTGCTTTCTAAGGGGAGAAACAGCACTGCATAAAAACTGAGATTAGCCTATTTTAGAAGAAAACTAGCTGTAAGTACCCAGTGTCGCTCGTCTTTTTTTCCCTTGCAAACCTTCTCTCTGTTTCCAATTTGACTACCTTGATCCTATCCAGCATTTACAGCCCTGTAATTCACCTATAACTAAAGAACAGGTGTTAAAAACA
Organism: Oreohelix idahoensis; assembly: GCA_024509875.1. Lineage (NCBI taxonomy): Eukaryota > Metazoa > Mollusca > Gastropoda > Stylommatophora > Oreohelicidae > Oreohelix > Oreohelix idahoensis. The sequence continues at coordinate 724,748 of JAMPIV010019117.1, forward strand.
CTTACAACAACAATCATGTATTAAGAATAGACACATCTACAGAACTGCTCAACAAAGTTGAACAGCATTCAACAAGAACAATATATATATATATATATTTTTTTTTTCCTTAACCAGCGGCTCTTGAGCTTTCAGCCCTTCGGCCCAATGACATGTCATTGCGAGGCTGGGGAACCTGAGGACTTTCCTTCCAACCCGGTCAGGAGCTTCGCTCCTTCCCATCCACAAAGGGTTTATCACAGGAGCCGTTCAGGTTATTCAGTCAAATTTCTGGCCGTAAACATTTCTTCAAACGCTGACGCCCGGGTTTGAACCATGAACACCTGGTCGCCAGTACAACGCCGAAGCCATTACACCAGCGTGGCTCCCACATATATATATATATAAAAGGATGGTAAGAACAACTGATGGACTTACTTATGCATTAGATTTAACTACAGGAGTACAACAGGGCGGTGTGATATCACCACTGTTGTCTTACATATACAAGGATGAAACAACATGAGAAATAAACCCAGAAGCAAGCCCAGTAGACAAAGTAATCCCACAGAACAAAGAACATGACTGGCTGAATGAGTTACTTTTTGCAGATGACCAAAGTCTAATGTACAAAGATGAAAACATATTCCAAAACCATTCAAATGCACTGAATTCAACTTTTGGAAGATGCAACAAGAGATCTGCACATTAATAAATAAATAAAAGCTATAAATATCTGAAGGTCACTAGGTCGACTTAACAATCATGTCAGCAACATTCAGCTCAAACAGGTTCTAGAGTTTAAATATCTTGGAAGTATTTTCACAAAAAATGGTAGACCTGATAGAGAAATTGAAACAAGATGTCAAAAAGCCAGTGCAATGACTTACCAACTGTCACATTACTCGAACATCAGTATGGAAGCTATTTGACAATTGATAAATAGTATAGTCTTACCAACTCTTTGCTACCAGTATCAAACATGGTAGCTGACTAGAGCACATGATGACATCAGAAAAGTCGTAGGAACTAAATCCCACATAAAATACACTGAGAAAAAACAAAGTGGTCTGGCAAGCTTATGAACATGGGGCCTGGGCAATTACTATAATGTGCTAAGAACAATAAAAGATCTGGTTTTAGAGCATGAGGAAGTCCAAGAGGCAGATGGATAGATAAAACTGCAGAAATCTTACATCAACACAGGCTCAAACCAGCCTACCAGACATAACTTGGCTCAAGAATGAAAACTTCAGCTTCCCACAATGCTTCAGTGCAAAAGTAGACAGAAAAATGTAAGCAAGTAAAGTAAGATACATATTACTAGTGTCAAGTTAAGCGTATTTTAAGTATGAAAAACTTAAAATAAGACCCATATTACTAGTGTCAAATAAGAATAAATTAAATCTGACTCATGTACCCCACATTTTCCCAACCTCTCCCCTCCACACAACACAACAAGTATGAAGAACTTACAAATAAGATACATATTCATAACCCTCCACTCCCAAAGGAGCACAGGCCTTCAACAAACACATGCCAAGTCCTCCTGTCACGTGCCATCATCTCAAGCTCTTTCCACGTTCTCCTCATCACTTTCACCTCTGTTTCCAGCTCTCTCACATATTCCCAGAACCTCGATTTTATATTCCCTCATTTCTGCTGCTACTTGTGCCACTTTCCCTTGTTCGTTTAATGTCCGAACATTCCAGGTGCCAAATCTGGAAGTTCTCCTAGAAGAAAGAAGGTTAGTCAGCAACACAGACTCCTTTCAGCTTTCTCTGTGTTGCATCATACACCTCCCTGCGAGAGGACCTTCCCCTGTCTTGGATGGCTGTGTTTTATTTTCCTTATTTGACTTGTCCATATTTGTTGAAGTTTTTTGTGGTTTAAACTTTTTACAGGATGGGGTAACCAGCCCCATGCCCAACCCTCCTTAGTCGCTTTCTATGACATGCATGGAAGGGAACAGTGTTACTATTCTTTGCTCCCCTTTCGGGCCCCGGTAACACACGGGTGAAGATATATATTACTAGTGTCAAATTAAGAGTAAATTAAATACTAACTAATGTACCCCACATTTTCCCACCCTCTCCCCTCCACACAGCACAACAAGTATGAAGAACCTACCGTTTTAGAACAAATGATTAAATAAAATACATATATGCAAACAGGAAATTTCCAATTAACCTATATTCAATAACTGGCCAGCAGGGTTAATGACATAAACAAATAGTGGTAAATGAACATAATAGTCTAAGAATTTAGACACTATATATCCTAATTATAACCCACCAGATGTTGAGCAGGTTATTTTTCTTAATTAATTTAAAAAAAATAATAATAATAGCCCCTTCAGTCATAAATGACTATGGGAAAAAAATTTAATATATGTATATATTTAACTTTGTTCAAATCTCAGTACTGTTTTGTGCAGCCATGTTTGGTTTTCTTCTTGTCAGTTCTATCTTTGAAAAGGTTTAATGTGCTCATTCTTTGTGCAGCCACTTCCTTTTGCCACTAACCTTTTCATATGTATCCTGGAATGTATTGGCACAAAAGCTGTTAACGCCTTTATTCTATGAGGTTGGTCAGGATTTCAAGCATCTCAAATTAAGTCTGAAAGTATCTCTTGTTTAGATAACTATGACTACAGTAAAACTGATATTAAAAAAAAAAAAGAAAGTAAAATGCCAGTTTAATGAAAGACTACTACTAAACAGACAGGATGTTTTAGAAGGCAACAGCTACAGTGACAAACAAGAGATACAAAAGTGGCATACAAATATAAACATGGACTATGTCTAATCATGTTTATCACTTATCTTTCACTGCTAATCACAATGTTTTTATATACTAACCTAAGATGTCTGAAATTTGGTACAAATGGATGAACCCCCAGAAATGGGAAATTTGGTGGGTCATACACAACATCCTGCACATATGATGGAGCTAAGTGAGTCATGTGATCCAAAGGAATGAAATCTAGGCCATCTCTCCGTAGTCCTGCACTGTGAACAGCAGCATTCATCAACACAGCAGCTGCTGCAGGATGAACTGTGTTCATTAAAGCAGCATTACTGTGTGCAGAATTCAGCAGTGCTGCGTGATAACCTAAATAGATAATGAAAGATTCTACTAGCAATAAATACAAGAGAAATTTTGCAAGTGGTGAATGCATTAAAAAATTCTCATATGATGAAGCCTAATACTGTAACATTTTTTTTTCTTTAACCAGCGACACTCGAGCTTTCCAGCCCTTTTGGCCCAATGACTTGTCATTGCGAGGCTGGGGGGGTCAGTGGACTTTCCATCCAACCCGGTCAGGAGCTTTGCTCCTTCCCATCCACAGAGGGTTTATCTGCAGGAGCCGTTCTTCTTCTTCTTCCTCTTCTTCTTCCTCGTTCGCCCTGAAAAGGACGGTGGTTGCGTTGTGTCTGTTTACAACGTAGCTGTGATATCTGCACCTTTCGGTCGACACATCCGACTTCTGCACTGCATTTTTTAGGACCGGGTTTGCCTTCCCACTGCGATCCGTGCTCGCTCAGCCAACCTGCACTGCTGCAGACTGTTTCCAGGACCACCACGTGGAGGTGGAGCACGGTCTTGACCAGCTCTGGTTCGCTGGTCCTGACGCAGGCAGTCAAGCTATGAGTCGCTGACTGCGGTCTCTATTGCTGCGTCTTCTGGTCCCCAGGAGCCGTTCAGGTTATTCAGTCAAAATCCCGGCCGATGCCACTCCTACAAATGAACCCGGGCTTGAACCTTGAAAACCTGGTCGCTAGCGCAACGTTGTAACCATTACACCAGCGCGGCTCCCAACTGTAACATTTACATAATGTAGCTGTTTCTAAATAATATGCATGATGTCATGTATCTGTCATTTCAGTACTCAGCCTTTTTATTAGGAAGAAAAAGCAAATAAACACTACTGAAATTAAGGGAAAAGCCAAAGAAACAGTAATATAGTTATTACAAAAGCTAAGAATAACTAACACAGTAAAAAAAAAAACCAGAAACATTTTAAAAAAATGACAACAGCCATATAAAGATGAGCTTTGTAAATATCATCATCATCATCATCAGCAGGTGCCATCTCCACATCAAAGGTCGGCTGCAATGGATCTCCAACGTCTTCTGTCTCTTGTCTTGATAGTACACTCTGATAGACTCCTGTTCATCTCCTGATGTTATCTTCCCATTTACAGCGCTGTCTTCCTCTTGCACACTTGCCTGCAACTCTGCCTTCTATTATGGTCTTCATTAACGTGTTATGTCGTTTTACATGGACAAAACATTTCAGCTGTCTCATTTTGATCTTCTGCATTAATTCTCTTTGCATTCCTAGGTTTTCTAGGACCTCTTTATTTGTTTTCTTCTCTTTCCATGATATGAACCACATTCTTCTATATATCCACATCTCAAATACCTCAGTTCTTTCCTCCTATTGTGTGTTAATTGTCCATGTTTCAACACCATTCAATAATTAAGAATATTTATTCCATTTGATGATTCTCAGTTTGAATTCTGAGTTAGTTATTTAGATGCTACTATCTGTATCATGTTGTTGAATGTAGCTTTGGCCATTTCTATCTTTTTGATTTCTGTTTCAATATCTGCCAACTTCTGTTATGACCAAGATGTGACTTGACTTGTTCCAGGATTTTTGTAATATATATTTATCTTTCATGTTGGCTTATCGTCTGCTTTGCTAATTATCATAGTTTTCGTTTTCTCAATGTTAATGTCCAATCCATATTCATGTCTGGTGCTTTTACTTGCTTCACAAGCTCTTGCAATTTCCTGTTCACTTTCAGCTAGCAAAGCTGTATCATCTGGATATCTAAGGTTGTTTATTGATCTTCCACCGATGTTCAGTCCTGGCATTTCCTGTATCTGTTCAAAAATTGTTTCTGTGTAGATATAAAATAGGCGAGGGGACAATATGCAACCTTGTCTCACACTTCTTTTTATGTCTATATGTCGTGAGTAATTCTTGCAAGATCTTACTGTCGCAGTTTTTTCCCAACAAAGGTTACTGAATGTTCTTTTCCATCAATACCTATGTCTTTGAGACATTCAATTATTTTCTCATAATGGACTCTGTCAAAAGCTTTGTTATCGTCAATAAGGCACATGTAAATACTTTTTTGGACTTCTAAATATTTTTCTGCTAATATTCTTATACAAAATATTGCTTCTCTTTGTTCTGCAGTTCCTTTTAAAACCAAATTGTTCTTCCTGGACTTCATTGTCTGCCTAATTTTGTATTCTCTCCCCTAAATATGACCGCTGTCTAGAAAAACTTGTGTTTATGATGACATTAACAGAGCTCAATTTACAAGTAATATTGATTTTTTTCACCGTTTCTCTGCATTTTCATTTATTCTTTTAATTATAAATTAATTTTTTTTTCCATTGGTTTCCAAAGACAGCTGTTTTCATGTGTGTTCCAACAAAGCTTCAAACATCTGTTACTATATTTATGTAAGACTGCTGTAACTGTATATGCATGTGTTTCAGTTTTAATGCCCCAACGACTGACCTTTTTATTTATTCCATGCAAGTTTCTTACAAGTCTTCCCATACTGCTACATTAAAAAAAATACACACAGACATACACACATGAACACACAAAGTGTAAATGATCAGTCTCAACCTGACATATATTTCATTACCTTTTATCAGAAATAGATATGTAGTCTAAAGAACCAGAACAAAACTATTTAAAATGAAGAACACAGTGTTCCTGTCCCTTTATTATGAGAGAAAAGGAAAGCATTTAGCAAGCAACACATTTGTTGCATATCATCATGTCATCAATGAATGAAGGCCTTCAGCACAAATATCAAGCTTTTGCTACGAGTACCTTTGTGTGTCAACTTCTTTCACTGCTATACCAGTGGTGTGTTTTTGAAATCTAGGAGGATAACATGACCTTGTCTTAATTTAAAAGCACTGACCAGCAGAGGTTTGCAGCATGGCCTGCTGGAGTATGTGATGGTAGACAGCTTGGGTTTGTGGATCTCTCAGCAAGATTTCTTCTATTATGCGCTGCTTTTCAGAAGCTGCTTTAGCAGAATCACCCACATCAGCTTCACTTGGCACCTGGGTTATATGACTCAAGTTACTAGCTGAGACAAGGTTTGGCCCTGATGAAGAAACAAACAAAAATGTCAATGTTAAACCACAGAGGAACAACTATTCATACTCAATTTGTGGCATGACAACAAAGATACGGATCACTGATGAAAATGAGACAAAAATAGGGAAATGAAAGAGGCCAACTCAAAAATAGAGTGACATAAAGAAATTAATACATTCAGGAGAAATAAAATTAAAAACAATGACATGCTATAGTGAAGACACAGAAAGATCAATCAAATTAGCAGTTTTCAAATGTGACATGTACATAATATAAACCCCTGGTTGTATCGAATTTTACATTTGATAAAATAAAAAAAAGATTATTACAAATGTTCTTTCCACTTTCTGCTGTTAAGAGTAGTGGGGAGACATATTTCCTTTTACTTTGCAATATAAGCATTCACTAACATTCATAAGGTCTGTCACAAATGATTCCTGGCCAATAAGTGCTTTCTTAACAAATTGTCAAAAGTACTATATGAAGTCAATGTGTACTCTACGCACAGTTTATTAATAACACTGTGTAAAGCTAGTGAGTACTCTCTTAACACTATTGACAGTCCCTGTGAAACCAATATGTACATCATCAACACTTTACTAACAGTAATGTGTCAGACTAATAAGTAACTCATGAACACTTAAACAACACTCTGATGGATGGATACCTTCTTGATGCCTTTTTAACATTTTCAGCTAACAATAAATTATTTCTCAATAATTTGCTGCCACCACTTTGTGAGATGAGTAAACACACTTTACTACTAATGTGTTGTGAGATGAGTAAACCCACTTTACTACCAATATGTTGTGAGATCAATGTGACATTATGATAATAGCTTTCATATATCTATTTCATTATCCACATTTTTCTTTCACCTGGCTTTCACCTACGCACGTTTTGTTAACATAAAACCCTCCTACACTCAGAGGTCTGTCTCTTTTCTTAATTTAGCATGCCTATTTTCTTTTCTTTTCTCTATTTGCCTTAGGAATGTTTGCAATCAGACAGCTAAACGAAACGCGTAGAAGGGGCGACGGGATGGTGGATTTGTAGAGAAGGGGGAGTTAAGCTAAATGTAGAAAAACTAAGGGGGCGATAAGTTGAAACATATTTTTCGTTAGACATTGGTCAGGGGGACTTAATCTGAAACCAAGGGCAGATAATCACAGTTACTCCCCCTCAATCCGTTCATTTGGAAGGTAATTAAACACAGTGAGAATTGCCAGATCAAAGGACGGGCTTCGCTCGATTGCCAGAGTCTGCAAGCGGTAATAGTGTGAATTGTTCCTCTGATTCACAGATTGACCGAAGAAAAGCCCGAAATCTGAGCGAAGACGTTAAAAGTAACAAGTCTGAGCGAAGTTCTGCAAATTTAATATATATTCTCCAGTTTTTAAAATCCATTAATCAGTATCCACAGAAGTCCTAGAGATTACTAGCTGCGATTTCTAGATTCAATATACCATTTGGAATTACTTAGTTTTTCGTTGGAGTAGTCCTAATTCTGTGTTCGTGGTAATTATTTTATTCACTGAGATTTTTCTGTGTAGAGTGATTTAATTGTTAAGTCCGTCATTTTTATTTCACTAGGAGTTTTGTGCAAAGTGACTAGCGAATTAATATAATCTATAGCTAAATTGTTCCGGCTGTAGCGTAAATCTAACTAACTGATATTAACCAGTAAGAGTTATTTTAATCGTCTAGTAAACGCACTATTCATTATGAGAACTGACGAAATATATATTTATTTCTAATTCATGATGATTAAAATTATAAATGACTAGCGCTTATTTCACGGAGACTTTTATTAAACGATTCAATATGAGATACACGTGTAGTTCTATTTAAAGTTAAATAACTGAGTGTATGAATATATTATATTTTATGCGGGTTAAGGATAGGATTGAGAATACTATATTATGGTTAAGTATTTTGTACTTTTTTCTTCCTATACACAGTACTGGGTCAAACTCAAAAACCTTACCAGCGGCTTCCATATAAATCTGAGAATAACCATATAAAGATTATTTCTCAATAATTTGCTGCCACCACTTTGTGAGATGAGTAAACACACTTTACTACCAATGTGTTGTGAGATGAGTAAACCCACTTTACTACCAATATGTTGTGAGATCAATGTGACATTATGATAATAGCTTTCATATATCTATTTCATTATCCACATTTTTCTTTCACCTGGCTTTCACCTACGCACGTTTTGTTAACATAAAACCCTCCTACACTCAGAGGTCTGTCTCTTTTCTTAATTTAGCATGCCTATTTTCTTTTCTTTTCTCTATTTGCCTTAGGAATGTTTGCAATCAGACAGGTAAACGGAACGCGTAGAAGGGGCGACGGGATGGTGGATTTGTAAAGGGGGAGTTAAGCTAAATGTAGAAAAACTAAGGGGGCGATAAGTTGAAACATATTTTTCGTTAGACATTGGTCAGGGGGACTTAATCTGAAACCAAGGGCAGATAATCACAGTTACTCCCCCTCAATCCGTTCGTTTGGAAGGTAATTAAACACAGTGAGAATCGCCAGATCAAAAGACGGGCTTCGCTCGATTGCCAGAGTCTGCAAGCGGTAATAGTGTGAATTGTTCCTCTGATTCACAGATTGACCGAAGAAAAGCCCGAAATCTGAGCGAAGGCGTTAAAAGTAACAAGTCTGAGCGAAGTTCTGCAAATTTAATATATATTCTCCAGCTTTTAAAATCCATTAATCAGTACCCACAGAAGTCCTAGAGATTACTAGCTGCGATTTCTAGATTCAATATACCATTTGGAATTACTTAGTTTTTCGTTGGAGTAGTCCTAATTCTGTGTTCGTGGTAATTATTTTATTCACTGAGATTTTTCTGTGTAGAGTGATTTAATTGTTAAGTCCGTCATTTTTATTTCACTAGGAGTTTTGTGCAAAGTGACTAGCGAATTAATATAATCTATAGCTAAATTGTTCCGGCTGTAGCGTAAATCTAACTAACTGATATTAACCAGTAAGAGTTATTTTAATCGTCTAGTAAACGCACTATTCATTATGAGAACTGACGAAATATATATTTATTTCTAATTCATGATGATTAAAATTATAAATGACTAGCGCTTATTTCACGGAGACTTTTATTAAACGATTCAATATGAGATACACGTGTAGTTCTATTTAAAATTAAATAACTGAGTGTATGAATATATTATATTTTATGCGGGTTAAGGATAGGATTGAGAATACTATATTATGGTTAAGTATTTTGTACTTTTTTCTTCCTATACACAGTACTGGGTCAAACTCAAAAACCTTACCAGCGGCTTCCATATAAATCTGAGAATAACCATATAAAGAACATTTTTTACGTCGTATCTGGGTCTTCAAGGTAAACCTGTCTGGGGTTGTGTTTACACCCAGAGAGAGACAGAGTACCAACCCAAAGAACATTAAGAGTGACTTTGTAACTGGGCCTATAGATCCAGATTTCTTTTTCCTAATTTCATTTACATTCAGCCCGTCATGGTGACATCACCAACATTAACATTTCCCGACGTTTGACCATTTGTGGTGTGACAAGGAATTTTTATACTGAGAGAAGTTACCGACCTGACATTCCTATGTACTGGAAATCTCAGGCTACTGACACTGTGAGCACTGTTAAATTTCTTACCTGGACTAATTAATGTGACATAAACAGAAGTCCTAAATAAAAGTAACAAAGTGAACGTTCCCCGGAGAATTGGATTCAATCTGTCTTTGAGGAGCTGGGGTTTTCTTTGCCAAAATAACACTGGATTTGCTGTGTGCGTGTGTCCTAAAGATTGTTCCAGAAGTTGCAAATCAAGTATTAGGTAAGAAAGAATGAACGTGGCCACGGCTGTCTGAGATGAGAGGAAGGATGAATGAATAATTCTCATATATATATATATCTTGTAGAATCCATGTACTCACGTTGGTTATTTTTTGTGTGTAAGTTTTGCTAATACTGTCCCTTTCAGAACAGATTAACGTATAAACTCTGTTCTTTACTGTATAGGGAAAATCCTAGACCATAGCGTATAAATCTTTGACCTTTTGGGGGTTAAAAACTTTCTTCTAACGGGATCTTGTCTCAACAGAGGGAGGGAGGATTCCACCTATGAGTCTCTTTCTTTATTAATTCATTAACCTATGTTTATTTGTATTTGATTGATATTCAAAATATTGCTGTTGTAGAGTTTCTTTATAGTAAATAAAATTAACATAAAAAACTTTATTTACATGTGTTGGTCAGCTCGTCCCAACATATCCCTATCCCATTGATATAGTTTTCACGTTTGTGCATCTAACTGTCGTCACTTATGTGTGTGTGTGTGTATGTGAGTGGTTGATATATATATATATATATATTAATATATATTTAGGTATACTGTCTGACAAACAAAGTTCTGTTGCAGAGATAGGCTGAACTAGAGGATCTTCTCGAGTCCAGGGACAGACTCTACCTATTTTTCCACCATTTCACTTGTGAAAAAGCTATTTCTTTCTTACCTCTCACTGAGTCACTACCTGTTCTAGTTCTATTCAGAAGGGACCAAACTATGTCTTAATTCCCCTATCAAAAAATCTACGACAATCAATAAACCCACTCTACTACCATTGTGCTGTGAGATCAGTATACCAACTTTACGAACAATACATTATGAGATCAGTAAACCCATTTTACTAACAATACATTGTGAGATCAGTAAACCAATTTTACTAGCAATACTTTATGAGATCAGTAAACCCAAGATATTGGTGAATAGCCAAAAGAAACATGTTCCGACCAATATTACGTTAAATGGGCAAACGTTAGAAGAAGTTAACACCTTTAAATATCTCGGGTCCACTATATGTAGTGATGGAAGATCAAGTAAAGAAATCAAGACAAGACTTGAGATGGCCTCAGCTGCCATGACAAGGTTGAATGTGATCTGGAAAAGTAACATCAGTTTTCCTGTGAAGATCAAATTATAAAATCACTTGTATTATCTATTCTCTTGTATGGGTGTGAGGGCTGGACACTCACTGCAGATATGGAGCGAAGGATTCAGGCTTTCGAGCATAAATGTTATAGAAGAATTTTGCGCATTTGCTATAAAGAGCACAAAACAAATGTCTATGTTAGAGAGAAGATAAACACCTATGCAGGCCACCAAGAACCACTTTTGTCAATAGTGAAATGTCGAAAGCTTGCCTGGTTTGGGCATGTAACTCGTCATGACTCCCTTTCGAAAACGATCCTCCAGGGAACAGTCGAAGGTAAACGGAGAAGAGGAAGGCAAAGAAAATCCTGGGCTGATAACATCAAAGAATGGGCAGGACACGATTTTTCCACACTTGTACGCATTGCTGAGAATAGAGAGCAGTGGAGGACCATGTCTGCTGATGCTTCCACCATGGCACCCCTACGACCCATGATGGGTTATGGGTTGAGATGGTGATGAAACCCACTTGACAAACAATACATTGTGAGATCAGCAAACCAATTTTACCAGCAATACTTTGTGAGATAAGTAAACCCACTTTACTATCAATACATTATGAGATCAGTAAACCCATTTTACTAAAATACATTGTGAGATCAGTAAACCCACTTGACAATCAATACTTTGTGAGATCAGTAAACCCACTTTACTAACAATAGATAGTGAGATCAGTAAGCCCACTTTACTAACAATAGATAGTGAGTTCAGTAAACCCACTTTACTAACCATAGATAGTGAGATCAGTAAGCCCTCTTTACTAACAATAGATAGTGAGATCAGTAAACCCAGTTTACTAACAATCGATAGTGAGATCAGTAAGCCCGCTTTACTAACAATAGATAGTGAGATCAGTAAACCCACGTTACTAACAATAAATAGTGATCAGTAAACCCACTTTGGGCCTAAATAATGTGCAAGTGCTAAGAGGAGTGGCGTCACAACGAACAACCTGGTAGCACTGGTTTCTGCCTTATGCGCCGTGTTTGGTGCTTAAAGAATTTATTATTATTATTATTATTAAACCCACTTTACTAACAATAGATAGCGAGATCAGTAAACTCACTTGACTTAAAATACAATGTGAGATCAGTAAACCCACTTTACTAACAATACATTGTGAGATCAGTAAACCCACTTTACTAACAATAGATAGTGAGATCAGTAAACCCACTTGATTTGACAATACATTTTGAGATCAGTAAACCCACTTTACTAAAACTATTTTGCAAAGTAAATTATCAGTAAAGGCCATGACTAACCTGTGTTGCAGTGATGTCCACGGACTGGAATATGTGGTCTTGGCTGGCTAATGTTCATCATTCCCATGGCACTGTTCAATCCTGTGGCAGGAAATCTACTATGACAAGGATGATTGGGGAACATTGGTGTTCCTGGGTTAACAAATGCATATGGGTTAAGTGCTGGATTGTAAGTGATTGGACCATGGTTGAGAACATTAGGCACCTGAACACCACTTCCCAGGTGTAAAAACTGTTCAGGGTAAAATGATTTTCGTAACCCACTCTGCTTCAAGTGGTGCTGCTGTAGCCGTATCTGCTGATGCACATTGTTGCTGAACTGCTGTTTCTGTTGCTGCAGCTGAATCTGTTGGATCTTCTGTTGTTGTTTTTGCTGATGCTGCTGCAGTTGACATAATTGCTGTGTGCCCAGTCGCTCTTGTAGAATGGCAGAAGCCTGATTGTTACAATCCAGAGGAGCTTGTAAGAATGAGGGCATGGGAGTATAGCCTCTATGACTGAACACAGATGAGGTTCGTATGTTGCATGCCAATGAGTCCTGCTGTTCACCATTAATATTCTTGTTCATATCAATGTTTTCATTGTTGTTACTGTCCCCAGTAACAATACTGTTCAAAACTTGACTTCCAAGTGACAAACGCTGCACATGCGCATGTTCAAGCTGTGATGAAGAAACATCAGAGTTTGGGAACATTCCAAACAGGTTGTTAACAGGCTGATTTAGGTCAACACAAGTGGTCTTGTTGTTATTGTTCTTGTTTGCAGCAGTAGTAAACACTAGAGTGCTTGAAGTGCTATTATCAGGCCATGAGTTGGCCACAGCATTCCCATCATGAATAGCAGGAGAGACAATGGAAGGTGATAACTGACCAGTGTTGACGTGCAAAGGCTGCAAGCAGGATGAGGATGACTAAAAATAAAGAGAAAATCATGTTTCATACTGGTTAACTTTAAGACAGGGATCTGAGGAACTCTGAAATTCCATTGAGCATTATCAGTGAGTTCAACGAAACTAGAGGAATAAAAAATTAACATGTAAAATAACATGGGGATTTTTATTCTGTGAATGTCAATGACAGAGTAATCTCACAACTGTGCCCCCACCACATTTTTGGTTTGTTTCTGTTTTGTTTGACATTTTGTATTTCAGGTTAATCGCAAAAAAGTGGGGACAGAATTTTTTTTTTACCTCCAGGAGAAAAAGAATAGTCAAATCTTTTCCTGGAACTGGTGTTCTTTCTGCAGTTCAAGGTAGGACAATCCCTTCCCTGATGTCTTCTTCTTCCTTCGTCCTTAGCCACCGACCGTCAAAGCAGTCAGTGGCCATTACGCCTAGTGGCGTCTTAGGGCAACAGCAGATAGGTTTTCTTTGCCATTGTTTCCCATCACGCCTATTGGCGTCTTTAGGGCAATGGCAAATCAATCCATCTGCCGTTGTTTCCGTAATCGAAGTGACTGGCAAACGGGTGATCAGCCCGTTGGTACCTGATGTCTTAGTGTGCTCCATTTTTCCTACTGTTTCAACTTTTAAAAATGTCTTGAGAAAGTTTGCCACAAAGTGACACTAAGTCTTTTATTTCTCCTTCTCATCTTTTTCAAGCCCTTCTTTTACTTTCATCTAATATGGCATTCTTTTTCATTTTTCTCCCTACAGGTTCACTTTCCATGAAGTAATTTTTAGGATAACCTCATATTTCTGGGCACTGCTTAATACCCCTCTATCAGAACTTTTATTCTTATTCTGAACAATGAGTTAGACACGTGAAAGTAATTCAAAGTTCTTAAGTCATGTTTTCGAGAGGCTAGAGGCAGGATTTCCAGCTTGATTTCTCAAACTTAATCCTGCAATTAACTTACACCACCTCAAGGCCAGTTAGACTTTTTTCTGCTCAGCTTACAACCTATGACATGACACATCCTACTTTTACCAGACTCTCTAGTGCTTTTCACACACATTTTTTCCTCAAGTATGGCTTTGTTTGACCTGAGGATGAAACTGTATGGCTTCACCGGGAGAAAACCAAAGTTTTCACAGCTTATGACCTCCGAGTCATGCATATGTAGTCTAAACCTGCTATAAGCTACTGTAACAGAATGAAAAGACCAGGAAATTTTAACTGGTAAAAGTGACAGTAAATCTAGGGATATTGAAATGAATTTTGCATTTGGAATGATTTAAGGTGTGATAACTGTGCTTCAGAGAATGAGGCATGTCATGGAGTGTTTTTAAGGTGTGATAACTGTGCTTCAGAGAATGAAGCATGTCATGGAGTGTTTTTAAGTGTGTTTTCTTGTATGAATGGTCCTCTGCTCCAGGAGAAGCTATATTTGGTTTTAGCAAGTATTCGTGGATCAGGGTATACTTCTGCTGTTGTGATTTAAAAAGTGGTGCTGTGAGCTAGAATTCTGCAGAGAACATATATTGTGATAGTAAATGATGTTCAGTGAGGTGTGTGTAAGATCACATGCTTTGGTGAATGCTGGTAGCAGGGAATGAATGTGGAACAGGGGTTTTTGGAGAGTTAGTTGATGGTGAGTAGCAAGTGGGAACAGAGAGATTTAGAGCGAGATAAGAGAAGTGTTTTTACTAGGAGCCAGTGGTTTTTGTTCTGAAAAGAAGATTGTTGAAGTTGTTTCAGGACAGCTGATGCTAAGGATGAGACAGATATTAGATTTGGTATTTGTATGGAATTATTTTACATGCGCCATCCTCTAGAGAGCGAGCTCAATGGTGGAGGTGTGTGACTGTTGCTGTGACATCTACACACTTTCAGATCTACCTACATACATCCCATCACAAGGAGGGACCCTCATCTTGAATCTCGCTTCTCAGAGGAGATGGCAGGGCAAGACCTTTAGTGAAAGAGAAAAAAAATGGCCTAATCTTTTGTCCTCAGATGGAAAGAATCAGTGATCTCTTAAAGTGTTTAGAAAATAGCGCATTTTCGAAGCTCTCTGCATAATAAATTCACAGTCCCTGTCTTATCAATCCTCCCCTCACCTCAGTTTAGCCCAAATCAGCATTGGAGTTAATACTTGTGTATTGATACACACTGTTCTCATATTTAATTAGCACTGAACTAAATCTTTCAGTTTGGGGACAATTGTCTATTGAGCCATGTAACTTGATTAATCTACTTCTTCTCTGGCGATAGGTGGCTGGGACAATAACCTTGTGTAGCTATTCCTCTTTCCTTCAAGCTATCACAGCTGCTGTCTCATCATCCTGCAGAACCTGACTATGCAGGAATAGTCTTCTTTAATCTGTGAATCTATACATATTTCTTGTGTATGACAGGAAACTCTATACAGCAGGGGACAATCTGATCATCAGATATGGTCTCCAATCGGACAAATGTTACAGTTCTTTAATTTCCTTTACACTCTAAGGAAGGGTTTGGGAGAAGCGGGTCCACTTGGGTCATGAGTCCCAAGTTTCAGCCTCCTGTTGTCTTTTCCAACTTTTCCAACCTGCGCTGGTAAGTGAGCCCACTCCCATCTTGACTGTCTGAATAGGTAATTCTTTAACACATTATCTTTATTTCATCCCCACTATCAATGACTCTATCTTGTTTATTTAAAGCATAACGGTGAGGCAACAAGTCAGTTTAGAGAGTTGTTTCATAGATTTCAGTGACACTGATATTTGATGTGGTTTATTTTTGGGTGTGATTTCACTTGTTACTTAGTGCACATTTTAATCTACTATTCTGAAGAATTGTAGACGACATGTTTTTTACTTTTCTGATGTATAGTGTTCTACTTCTTGCTTATGAGTGCCTGCCACATACCCATTTTCATTTATTATTCACAGGCCTTGGGTTTTCTTTATTTCTGTGAACATTCATGCATTACTCTAAACCAACTTATGATATTCTGTACTATTCATATTCTTATACAATTTACTAAGTATATCACTGCTCCCTATGTTTTGTGTTATTTGGCCTATACTGGTGAATTTGAAAGTTACAGAGGTGACTGAGTCTATAATAAGCCTGGGATGCTTCAGAGTCCTATAATTAACATTGAGGATAATAGTACACACCCCTGATGCACTCTATGATAACCTTCTACAAGTTTGTGTAATCTTACCATATTCTTATTACATTTTTAAACTATTCAGATACAAAGCTCTCATATTGTCTAAAGGTTGTCCTTGTGTTCAAGTTTTCTAAAGCATGCCTAAATTTGCTCCTGTCTACTCTGTTGTAAGTTTTCTCCTGATCTACAAAAAATGTATTGAGTGGACATCTATTATGATGACTTATGGCTTGGGTTGTTCCTTATTATGGGTTTGGATCTGGTTAACAAGATGGATACCTGCTGCCTTAACAGAGAGATCAACTGCATTTCGCTTGAGATGTGGACATCAGAACCAATGCACATTTGCCATGGCTTCCCCATTATCATACACTGTTTAACACCTACACAGCAAAAGTAGCCATCATTCAACCAACAGGGACAGGACGAATATTAACTTTCACAGATGCCATGCTCATCTACAGGACTGGCTCAGACAGACAGAAAATGGCCAAAAGCATATATGTGACAACGAGTAGAGGTAGATCAAAGAACACCTAGAGAACAACTGGAGACAGACATAAAAGTGATGAGGAGGACATCGGAAAACCTTGAGATGATGGTACAGGACATAAGAAGACTTGGTATAACTTTGTTGAAGGCCTTTGCTCTAAGCACGGTCCGGCAGCACTAAAAACAATGGCCACTGCACAACTGGAGCCAGAGCGGATAAACAATCATGCTGAGGATGATGATGCCATTGTGTACGCTGATGGGTATGTACTCTGTGATGAAAAATCAAAATATCGATCAATTCAGAAAGTAATTTCAGAAAATGGAAGCTTCTCTCATACCAGAAATACTCGTCTCACTAAACAGTGTTCCCACTCTCAATTTTGGATGACAGACTTTGTGCACTGGCGTTTTTGGTCAAATCAAATTGTAAAAGTTAATAATTAGGCAAAAACCTGTATGGAATGTATTTTCAACCATACAGATCTGGAAACAAAAAAATCTGTACAGATTACGGGTAACTTGTACTACTTGGCATGTATGAAAGGGTGATTTATGTTACATTTCTTCAGAGTTAAGCAATAGATATAGTGTAGTGCTTACAATTTTTCAGTGAGATGCACTACCAGAAAGTTTGTGCTTGGTGGATGCCAAAGATGTTTATAGATGACCTGAAAGCAAGCAACATGATGACCTGCCTTTTAACTTTGCTGCATGACAGTTCAACTCAACAGACAATAGTCTTAGTGCAGCATTTTGGTTGGACGTGCCTAACCCAATCATGCAGGCAGGACCTGCCACCCCAATCATGCAGGCAGGACCTGCCACCAAGTGACTAATCTTTTTCAGCCTCAGAAAGATGCTATTTGGTGGCTAACTATTTCAAAATGATGAGGAAGTGCCAGAAGCTGTCACAAAATGGTTCTGTTATCTGCAAGAGCTTAATCTCCTGGCTAAGGCAAACACATTGTGACGTGATATATGTTTGAACTTCTAGGGTGATTGTGAGAAAATTACACATTTTTTGTTTTCTTGCAAGAAATGTTGCTTCCAATGAAATGCTGCCAAGTAAAGAAATATTCACCTTGCACCCTTACATACTCATAGATAATGCACATTCATTGTAAATTGATTGTAAATATTTAACTAAGTGTATCAATCATTGTCTCTGTTGTTACTTGTTTTACACCTGTGCAACCCTGAGTACTGAACTGCTTATAGTATAAACTAACTTACCTGTGATGGAACTGTTAAGTTTAATGGGGACGTTTTCCCCAGACCCATCAATGCATAAAAGCAGATGTCGGTGATATGCAAGAAACAAGTGAAAGATACAAAATATGAAGGACCCAAAGACACAGCAACAGAGAAAGTACAGATTTTGTAGTTATGATCTGATGTCAAAATATCAAACAATTTAGTACGAAGGAGCAAAGAAAATAAACCAGCAGAAAATAGACATTATGTAATTATTGTTTTGTTGAGACCAAAAAAAACTTGGCTTTATATTTTGTTTCACTTACAGCAATCTTCTGCAATTTTAACAACCAAATAAGTTTTTACAGGCAGTAAATAGCTGTAAGGTGCATATAAAAAAGGCTGCAAAGTAGTTACTGAACAAGGTGATGAGCAGAAAAACCCTAACCAAACTAAACAGTGTATAGAACAACACATAAGGCAGTACAATGAAAGAATGATAGACAGACCACACACTCTATCAGAACCAACATCATGGCCATCCTCTTAGCTTCTGAAGAATACATTCTCTAAGAAGGTTCTCCAGTGTATTTGTTACAAGTTCAATCATTCATTCTCTAAAAAGGTTCTTCAGTATTTGTTATGGGTTCAATAATTCATTCTCTAAGAAGATTCTCCAATGTATTTGTTACAGGTTCAATCATTCATTCTCTAAGAAGGTTCTCCAGTGTATTTGTTACAAGTTCAATCATTCATTCTCTAAGAAGGTTCTTCAGTATCCAGTGTACTTGTCACAGGTTTAATCAATTATTCTCTAAGAAAGTTCTCCAGTGTATATGTTATGGGCTTGATCCATTAAGAAAGTTTTCCAGAGTTTTTGTCACATGCTTAATCAATCATTCTTTAAGAAGGTTCTCCAGAGTATGTGTCACATGTTTAATCAATCATTCTTTAAGAAGCTTCTCCAGAGTATTTGTCACATGTTTAATCAATAATTTTCTAAGAAGGTTCTCCAGTGTACTTGTCACAGGTTGAATCAATCTTTCTCTAAGAAAGTTCTCCAGTATATATGTTATGGGCTCAATCAATCATTCTTTAAGAAGGTTCTCCAGAGTATTTGTCACAGGTTTAATCAACCATTCTTTAAGAAGGTTCTCCAGTGTATTTGTTACACGTTTGATGCGTGATGCCATATGATGATGGATGGCATCCGCATGTCTGGTTTTGTGTAGTGTGTAGATGTGTTCAGTCAAAACAATGTTCATGCAACAATAACAGGGCAATCCACATAGGACGTCAGTAAACTCACGACGTATAAAGTCAATGAGTCTTGAAACAGCCGTTGACGTTTTTTCTTCATTATTTATTGTGGACGCCACAGTGACAAAATGGTTACGCAAATGTGTAGGCACATCAAACAGTCATTATCACAGCAACATTCAATACAGCAATAAACGGTAGACAGCATTACAATGATGAGTCAGATGCATGTTATATTTCAAAGTGCTGTAAATGTAGTCAGATGAACAACTCCATCCTTTTCTATAACAGCCAGGAGATAACCAGATGTATGAGATCAGTTCACTCTCCTTAGTTTGACTTCAGCAAGACAGACACGTCTGCCGAAGTATAAATAATGTCCTCAAAAATATCCTCTAGATAATAAAGGTTTTCTAAACCTAGTTCATTTAACAAAGTAGCAAGTAATGGTCCTTGGTACCTGCATCAACCGATGCAGTACAATGCAGCGACATGTGAGCTGGGAAAGAACATCTCGTGACGACGACTTTCGGAGACAGGCTATGAATCGAAATCGCTCACGACCCAAAAACGATAGAGTTAATGAAAAAGTCAATTTACCTTGCTTTCATGAAATACACAGAAATATCACGCCTCCCGACATGTGGGAAAACACTAGAGGTATTATCTCGACTAAACGAAATATCCATAAGAGGACTACACATCCCTGACAGAACAAAAAAAAGCGGAGATCCCCTCTTCAACGAGGCATCTCTTTCGCCATTCCAAATCGCTCACTCCCACTAGTGGTGGGCGGAAACCGATCGACCCAACAACAAGACAAGTCATGCGCAGTCCAGCGCAAAAATGACCACAGCTCAAAAGTTAACTGCATTCGATACTAACGCGAGAAGACAAATGCTTACCGAGAAAAGTGACTATAGATTTCAAGCAGTTGTTGCCCTTGCGTTATAAAACAGATATTGAAATAAAACGATGTTGCGAGAATTTATCACGCAACATATCACCACCTCCTCCCGATAAAAAAAAATGTGGAACATATTTTTTTTTCCAATATCAAAGAGCAAGCGATAAGCGGCTCAAAACGCACGAATTATGCGCTGATAATTAATTAAATTGCCAAACAATAGGCTAATTATAGAGTGTCTGGTGAGGATATACCTCAACAGAAAAATAAATATGTCTCAAAAAATATTCACATCGGGGAGGTGTCACCAACACACATCACGTTAGCATGTAAACACAATATACGTATGCAAGTTACTATAATCATCATTAAACAGCATACTCTAATATTGTCTTTAAAAATGGATGTACAAATCTGATAAGAAAATTTAAATAGTACATTCTTTGACATGTAATGACATAAGTACATAGCAAAGTTAAACTACATGACGATCCAGGACATATGCTCTGGTATTCCGAGGGTAAGTACACAATCTAGAACTCGTAAGGTAAGTCCTCAGCTCAACAATGACATTCTGAGAAAGTACAAGCAATATAATGCTAATTAATAACTAATATGCTTCATAAGGTACAATACATTATTAATAATTGTGGCTGTTTAGTAAACTAACGGCCCTTATATTAACTACTCAGTCCTCCTCTATCATTTAAAAAAAACGAACAGAAGAAGATGACAACAAAGCACGATAGTGTGTACATATAAAGTAAGTACAGATGTGCTAATCTATTGTAGAAATATAGGTGTGTTATGACTCTGTAATATATAGAAATATAGGACAGAAGTATTAGTTGGAGTCATGTGGGCATCTAGACAAAATGTCAGCCATCACATTATCCGCACCATGGATAGCTCGTACCGTGAAGTGAAAAGGTTGAAGAGCTATAGCATATCGAGTGGATCTCGAACTCTTCAAATTCTTAGTCTGAATAGCTGTAAGAGCTTTCTGATCAGTCTCTAGAATGAAATGTGCGCCCAGGAGGAATCTTTGTAGCTTTAGAATTGACCAAACCATCGCTAACAACTCACGGTCTAAAACCGAGTAGTTCCTCTCTGCCGCATTTAGTTTTCTAGAAATGTACATAACAGGATGCAGAGTATTTGCATATTCTTGCATCAGTGCTGCTCCAATCCCAGTGGATGAAGCATCACTCCGAAGAACAAAAGTCCTATCAAGAGTAGGTAATCTTAAGATGGGAGGAGAAGAAAATATATTCTTGATTTGGTCTAATGAAGATTGGCATTCTCCAGACCAACGGACCAGATTAGGCGAACCTTTCTTCAACAATGTTGAGAGAGGTGCCATGATCGAAGATAAATTTGGAATAAATCTCCCATAAAATTGAATTAAACCTAAGAGACTCCTAACTTGTTTCTTCGTTTTAGGAACAGAGATGTTCAGTATTTTGGAAGTATTGTGGTCTTCTGTCTTCAAGAGACCATGACCAACACGATGACCCAGGAAAGAGATTTCACCAAAACCAACAAAAGCTTTAGAAGGTTTTGCTGTCAAATTATTCTCACGTAGAGTGGACAGTAAGTCATATAACCCTAAATAGTGATCTTCCCAGGTATCACTGAAGAGACAGATGTCATCTAAGTATGCGATGACATCCGAACGATGTGACAGAATTCGACGCATCATGCGAACGAAAGTGGCAGGGGCGTTCATGAGACCAAAAGGCATAACATTCCATTGAAATAGACCCCTAGGTGTAGAAAAAGCAGTAAGAGGTTTGGCATGCTCTGCTAAAGGCACTTGCCAATAACCTTTAGACAAGTCAAGTTTAGTGAAGAATCTAGAATTAGAAAGTCTAATCAGTAGATCTTCTAACAAAGGCATCGGTTCAGCGTCGAACTTTGTGACCTGATTCAATTTGCGATAATCAACGCAAATTCGTATGTTCTTATCCTTCTTCCGGACAATAACCATGGAAGAAGAATATGGTGAAGTCGATGGTTCAATTATATTTAATTGAATCATTTCATCCAATTCCTTTTCCACTTGCGACTGAAAGTGTATAGGAATAGGATACGGCCTAACCCTAATTGGATTATTGTCGGTAAGAATTATGTCATGTTCTATGACATCTACGTGTCCAGGAATGTCAGTGAGAACATCCTGAAATGTTTGTAACATCGACGAGACTTGTCGATGTTCGTCACCAGAAAGATTAGGAGAAACAGAAACGTTTTTCCAAGATTCCGTAGAATGTAATGGAACCACTGGAAGGGGAAGGTTGACATCAGAGAAGGTAGCTTCCTCATCCTGAATGACAGACAGGGATGAATAATGACCGTGAGGTGCAGGAGCATCATCCGTTGCCTGGAAAATAGGCAGCAAATAGTCCGGACGTTCGTGAAATTCCGAAAGCATGTTTATGTGGAAAGTTTTATGCTTTCCATCAATATCGACCACATAGTCAACATCGGAAATCCGAGAGACTATTGCATACGGACCTTTCCATGCAATAAGAAGTCTATTTTCCCTACTGGGGAGTAGGACGAATGCTTTGTCACCTGGACAAAGTTGTCATAGACATCTATTCTTGTTAGCAAACTGCCTTGCCTTCTCTTTAGCAATTTCTGATGAAGCAGTTGCTAGCTTACATGCCTCAATGATCTTTTGTCTAAGAGCAATGACATACTCATATGAGGATTGAGTTTCATCGCTAATATCATCGGCAGTGATGAGATCGTGTAATAAAGACATAGGATGGTAGATACTACTGAGAGATCGTTCAATATGTAAGGTAGACATTACCTGTGACATAGTGTCAGATATGAGTTGAGTGCCATGGTCTGACAATATTTCTCTGGGGAACCCCAAGCGAGAAAATATCAACCAAAGAGCATCTGCGATATCTGTAGTAGATATGCTCTTAAGAGGAATAGCCTCTGGCCAACGTGTGCACATATCGACACATGTAAGGATAAACTGATGTCCTCTGGCCGACTTGACCTTAAAAGGGCCAATAATATCTATGGCCATTTTCTGAAACGGCCGAATAGGAATGTCAGCAGCCTGGATAGGCGCAGCATGTCGTGGTCCTCTAGATTTGACCTCCTGACATACCTTGCATGATCGGCAGTAAATACGAATGTCCTTATTGACAAAAGGCCAAAAGAAAGCCGCAAGGACTCTCGACTTCGTACGGGCAAAACCCATATGTCCAGCACATTGCGAGTCATGAGCATGTTGTAATATTTGGACTCTCATGCTCTTGGGAACAAGAATTTGCGAATGTGCCGACGTAGTCGAATCTTGTACCATACGTACAAGTACGCCGTTTCTCATTGCAATCCAAGATTTTCTATTTGTATCCTGATTCGGATCACCTTTCTTCGCAAGAACGAAGAATTTTTTTAAAGAAGGATCTTCTTCTTGCAATTTTATGAAAGAGTCACGAGTAATTACTAAGTGACTATCTTGGCTATCAACTTCATTATCACTATTCAGTGAAGTTTCGGGTGTTTGTAGAGCTTGTGCTCTTGTAACTACTGCATTTGTAGCTTGCATGTTATTATCTTCCCAAGCAGCAATCTGCTGTGGGGTACACTCCCTAACTCCGTGAATACGACCAATAATAAGGTCCGCAATAGGATTAGGTAAGAGACAAGCATGCACATCTCCAGTAAAGAAAGGAGTGGCAATGCGAATTACAGCAGTAGGATATTTTTCTAGAGTGCCGCCAAATGTGACACATTTAATAACCCTTCCTGTAGCACAAGATGGATCTACAAGCGATTGTCTAACACCAATAGTGGTGCATCCGGAATCGAAAAGTAGTGAGACCGGAGTATCATTAACAAGACCCTTATGTAGAATTAAAGAACCCCTCCCGTCATGCGCAACAGCAGCAGGAAGAGCGGGAAGTGGGTGACCACAACTCAAAGTAGTTATGGTACCCGGTTCGAATAAAGTACTGCATTGGGGGCATTTGTTTGCTCTCTCAAAGTCAAAAGCAGAACTAGTGACAGCGTCAAAGTTTTTACTATCAACAACATGATTACAGGCTCCCTCAGTTTCCTGTTGTACAGCATTAGCCTGCTGATATCTCTTTTTTTTGTGTTGAGATCTACCCCGACTATTATTACCTCTGAAGTTATCAGAGTTATTATTATCTCTGCAGTTATTATTGTCTCTATTGTAATTGTTATACTGGTTCGAATTCCAGTTTCCACGATTACTATCATGTTCACATTGATGCGAACATCTATTTGTTTGGTTCTGAGGTCTTCGGCAGGAATAATCTCTATTACCATATCCTCTTTTGAAATGCTTATAATTATTAGGGTGATAGTAACGACCACTATCAGGTTGTCTCCAATTCTTCGAAGAAGAATCACCATGAAATTGGTTTCCATGATTTTGACAGAAATTACCGCTGCCCTTTCTATCAAAATTTTGTTGGGATCTACGAGCAAAGTTTTGACCATACGGAGCTGCCGAAGCAACTGGTAAACCTTCTTTCACCTTAGAGTTACCCATGGTTATGTGTGGGTGCGCAGTTACGTATTGGCAACAGAAATCTTCCATTTCTCTTATTGTTTTAGGTTTACGTTCATGAAGGAAAGCAAGGAAAGACTCATTGACAGACGACATGACTTTGTCTCTAAGTATTAAGTCCATAAGTCCTTCATAAGTTTTTTCCGTCTTAGATAGTTCAACCCATCGTGAGAAAGTAATGCGTATTCTTGCAATAAACTCGGAGAATTCAACTCCATTTTCAGGTAACATGTTTTTAAATTGTAGACGATAGCCGTCTTCGTTAAGCTGATATTTCTTTAACAAAGCGGCCCTGACAACCTCATAATTGCTCTTGTCAGGTTCATCCACCATATTTAATATACTTAGAGCTTTACCTGTCAGTATCCCTGATAACTGATAAACATATTTTGCTTTGTCTATGTTATGAGCTGTACATGCTTGTTCAAATCTGTCCAGATAGAACATTATGTCATCACTGGAAGGACTAAATGTTGGTAACTTAATCTTAAAAGTATCATTATTAGCCTTACCAGAAGATGAACCCTTGTTTGAATCATTACCATTACTCATGCTCGTCAATTTCAATTTCTCCAACTCTAAAGCTAAGAGTTTTTTCTTCATGTTCCATTTTTGCTTTCCTCTCATCAGACTCTCTTTGTAACTTCCTTTCTTCAGCTTGAGCCTGCATTTGAAGTCTATCATTTTCAGCTTCTTTTTCAAGTCTTTTATTTTCAGCTTCTTTTTCAAGTCTTTTATTTTCAGCTTCTTTTTCAAGTCTTTTATTTTCAGCTTCTTTTTCAAGTCTTTTATTCAGCTTCCATTGCTTTATCATATCGAGCAGTTGCAAATTCTTCTAACTTATCACCAGTCTTCCCAAGCAATTTACCCTGCTCAATAAAGTGCTCAAATGTAGACATGTTGTCTAACATATGAGTCCAAAACCTGAAGTAATTAACTAATTTATTTCAAACCTAAGTGTAACAAGTCTTAATTAAGCACTTGTATATTCACATCACATTATATTATCCCAGTCTCTGTGGGAAACAAGTCTCCAATCAAAGAACTTGTATATGAAATATCAGCACTCAAATCTTGATCATAAGTGCACTTCTCATTCAATAGTGCACGACACTATTCATCATTCATTTATCATCAGTATAGTAGTAACAGTGCATTAGCATAGCCCATTAACTAATTACTATAACTGTAAACAATGACTATGTAAACACATGCAGAATGTAAACATTGAAAATGTAAACAATACAAACAATGTAAACAATAACAATGTAAACAATAACAAAGATCAGCAACAATACAAAAACTTTCGCAGAAATCAACTAAAAATAAAGCAGAAATTAATGAAATATCACAAAAAATGTGACGATATCTGCGATAGAATTAAACAAAATACATGACACCACAGTGTATAAACAAAAATGTTGTATGAAACTAAATTATAGACAAGAGTAGGCTAACAAATACAAACAAATCACAACAAAACTAAAGAATGTGAAATAATAACGAAAACAATATTAAAACATGTCATCACAGCTAACATAAATAGCAACAGAAGTCGCTTAGCAAATTCCAGTATCGGAAATTTGCAAACCCTACAGAAAACGCTCACAATAGACGACCTCTATGACGTGGCATAATCTAACGGAGACACCACCCAACCGAGAACCCGCTGAAATATAAACATATAAATATACAAATAACATATAGACATATAATATATAGAATGAGATGATACACAGAAGACTCAGCAGAAGTATAAGGGCACAGTTTACATACAAACAGGCCACTTAACTTAAAGGCTTCCAATCGTAGAACAGCAGAAAAACGGATGTCAATCAACGTCCTAAAGAGCGAAGCTCCAACGATGATGGCACATCTGAACTGCTTCCACTGCTAACACGATGGTACAAGAGCTTCTGAAATACTGTGTGTTGAGTTGTTTCGGCACTTGACCTTCTAATCCAAAAGTAAGTTGATGGAAATCGGTACTTGGCCTTCTTCAGAAAACAACCCGTTTCAACCGGCACTTGACCTTCTCAAAAAACGACAGCACTGGAACCTTGACAGCAGCAACTTGCTTGACTTGCGTAAAAGATAACAGCAGTCCGAGTTATCCGGCAACATGTAACAACGCCGGGTACTGTCAAATTCTTGTTTCCGTCAAAAAATTGAAATTTGACTTTTACCGGGCAACGCCGAGTACTTTGAAAATTTTGAAGATGTTGACTGTATTGAAGAATGTTAATTTCTTGAAGGATGCTGATGAATTCTTGTTGAAAATGAAGTGGGTAAGGGACCCCGTGTTTGCTAGTACCAGAATCAAACCAGCTTATGGCCACCAAATGATGCGTGATGCCATATGATGATGGATGGCATCCGCATGTCTGGTTTTTGTGTAGTGTGTAGATGTGTTCAGTCAAAACAATGTTCATGCAACAATAACAGGGCAATCCACATAGGACGTCAGTAAACTCACGACGTATAAAGTCAATGAGTCTTGAAACAGCCGTTGACGTTTTTCTTCATTATTTATTGTGGACGCCACAGTGACAAAATGGTTACGCAAATGTGTAGGCACATCAAACAGTCATTATCACAGCAACATTCAATACAGCAATAAACGGTAGACAGCATTACAATGATGAGTCAGATGCATGTTATATTTCAAAGTGCTGTAAATGTAGTCAGATGAACAACTCCATCCTTTTCTATAACAGCCAGGAGATAACCAGATGTATGAGATCAGTTCACTCTCCTTAGTTTGACTTCAGCAAGACAGACACGTCTGCCGAAGTATAAATAATGTCCTCAAAAATATCCTCTAGATAATAAAGGTTTTCTAAACCTAGTTCATTTAACAAAGTAGCAAGTAATGGTCCTTGGTACCTGCATCAACCGATGCAGTACAATGCAGCGACATGTGAGCTGGGAAAGAACATCTCGTGACGACGACTTTCGGAGACAGGCTATGAATCGAAATCGCTCACGACCCAAAAACGATAGAGTTAATGAAAAAGTCAATTTACCTTGCTTTCATGAAATACACAGAAATATCACGCCTCCCGACATGTGGGAAAACACTAGAGGTATTATCTCGACTAAACGAAATATCCATAAGAGGACTACACATCCCTGACAGAACAAAAAAAAGCGGAGATCCCCTCTTCAACGAGGCATCTCTTTCGCCATTCCAAATCGCTCACTCCCACTAGTGGTGGGCGGAAACCGATCGACCCAACAACAAGACAAGTCATGCGCAGTCCAGCGCAAAAATGACCACAGCTCAAAAGTTAACTGCATTCGATACTAACGCGAGAAGACAAATGCTTACCGAGAAAAGTGACTATAGATTTCAAGCAGTTGTTGCCCTTGCGTTATAAAACAGATATTGAAATAAAACGATGTTGCGAGAATTTATCACGCAACAACGTTCAATAATTCATTCTTTAACTCTTTGACTCCACAGCAACGCTCTGAACGTTGCAAAATTTAACACGCCGTGCCACAGCAACGCTCACAGCGTGGTTTTTAGTTTATCACGCATAAACCTTAAAAATCGTCCGTTTAATGCAGTTCATATATTGAAATTCGTAGAATGACTTCCGCTACTATCTAAACAACTAATTTGACTGTAGTTAATCAGCACGTGTGCGTGTTTTGATGTTATTATCACAATTTTTGTGAAGATTTGCGTGTTTGCGTTTTTCGTCGTTATTGCTAGAGAAATATGTCACGCTTTATATTTACATTTTCTAAGTCTCCTAAGCAAATAATTGTGTCAAACTACTTTGAAACATTGCTGACATTGATGATGATTGTTTGGTAGTCACAGTTTGTTGTCAAAATACGGAATCTGTGCAGAAAAGCTAGACACACTAGGTTTAGTTGATGAGTTGGCGTAGTCGTATTCTGGCCGATCAAAAAGCAACAAAACTAGACCTACCGTAACATCTAATCACTAGTTCTTGGTAGAAGATGAAGCTAGGGATACTATTAAAACATTAAACAAGAGTAAAAAAGTTTTTATAAAACGTTATTCTCCTTTATTTGTTTGAAAATTACGTAATGCACGATTGCATAATTTGTATTTTTCTTACAAAGGACCACGGAAAAACTGGTGTGAATAACACTAAATGTACTAACTGTGGCCATAAGCATGTTTTCTTTTACTTGTATATGGATTAACTTGATGTTTGAAGACTAAAAAGAAAGTTTTATTGTCTACAACAGTAATTTGTCTTTGGTTAGATCGTATTCTACAGTCAACTTTTTAGCGTTTTTCAATTTTACATGCAAAATGTTTTAAGTATACCGAACATACTTGTGTTAATACTACCAAAGACATTATATATTTGAATTCTCTATCAATTTCCCTACAGTTTGGTATATAATAAGTACATGTTCAAAGGAAAATTCACAAACAAATTTAGACTGAAAGATGAACACTTCACTCTATAAAATTCTGTCCACAAAAAAAGTCTGGCACAGCATGCAAAATAACTCTGGAATGAAAGAGCTAAGAAGGTTCTCCGGTGTATTTATTACAAGTTCAATAATTCAGTCTCTAAGAAGGTCCTCCGGTGTATTTGTTATGGGTTCAATAATTCATTCTCTAAGAAGGTTCTCCAGTGTATTTGTCACAGGTTTAATAAATCATTCTCTAAGAAAGTTCTCCAGTGTATATGTTACGGGCTCGATCAATAATTCTTTAAGAAGGTTCTCCAGTGTATTTGTTATGGGTTCAATTATTCATTCTCTAAGAAGGTTCTCCAGTGTATTTGTTACAGGTTCAATCATTCATTCTTTAAGAAGGTTGTCCAGTGTATTTGTCACAGGTTTAATCAATCATTCTCTAAGAAGGTTCTCCAGTGTATTTGTCACAGGTTTAATAAATCATTCTCTAAGAAAGTTCTCCAGTGTATATGTTACAGGCTCGATCAATCATTCTTTAATTAAGAAGGTTCTCCAGAGTATTTGTCACAGGTTTAATAAATCATTCTCTAAGAAAGTTCTCCAGTGTATATGTTACAGGCTCGATCAATCATTCTTTAATTAAGAAGGTTCTCCAGAGTATTTGTCACAGGTTTAATAAATCATTCTCTAAGAAAGTTCTCCAGTGTATATGTTACAGGCTCGATCAATCATTCTTTAACTAAGAAGGTTCTCCAGAGTATTTGTCACAGGTTTAATCAATCATTCTTTAAGAAGGTTACCCAATGTATATGTAATGGGCTTGATCAATAATTCTTTAAAGAAGGTTCTCTGGAGTATTTATTACAGGTTCAATAAGCAAACACTTACAGTGTTTCTGTAGCCCTTTACAGCAAATCCAACAGATATAATTGCTTTACAAAACAGTTTAAAGGCTTACCTCATGAGGCAGGGGAATGCGAGGAGGGATTGGAGATAACATCTGAGGGCTGGAAATATCTAGTGATGACAAAGATAAACTATGGTGTCGACTGTGTGTGAAGGTTGAGGAGTGCATAGGTGACACATGTGCTGAGCTTGATAACCTTTGAAATGAACCCAAGGGGTCAAGGCCTTCATCAAGAGTCAAGTTAGATGACAAATGGTCTCCGGTAGAAAGAAATTTATGGCCTGAAGAATTATGGGAACCTGACTGACTTATCCTTATATGACAATCTGTCCCAGTCTGAGGAGAAATAGGCAATGGCACAGAAGAAAAATCTGTCTTTGAGAAATGATAGTCTGGTGACTCTATTCCTCTAGAAAATTGCTGTTTTGTAAAACTGTTGACAGCATTGTGATTTTCTGGTGCAAGGTGAGAGAATAAGCTGTGCTGTTGCTGACTTGAATAACTGACTTGCTGCTGAGGATGAAGATGTTGCCACTGCTGCTGAAATTGTCCATGTTGTTGCTGTTGGTGAAACCCATCCACAGTAATGTTTGACTTGGGAAGAGATGCTGCCATGACATTTGACTGTCTACTGTCAGTGACTGTTTGATTTTCTTTGGGCTGGAGGTTGAGCAGTGAAAGATTATTCTTTGTTAAACTAATGTTTTCAATGCCATAACTATTAGCTCCATTATATTCAGGGCTAAACTTGTGCAAGTCTAATGCATTCATGCATGTGTCTCCTGACAGATTCTCTGTCTCATTCTGAAGTTGTATCTGTTCAATGCATTTCTGTAAAACTTCCTCATGGATCACAAAATCTGGGACATTAAGTAAGTAATCTGCAGTCTGAGCATCAAGAATAAGCCCATCTCTAAATGTTGAACTGTCATCAAGATTTAGAATATTTTGCTGCTTGATATTTCCTTCTGTTATACTGTTGCTATTGCCATTGTTATCACTGCTTAACATGTTGTTGCCCGCAATAAAACTTGTCGCTGTTGGAGGTTCAAGGGTGCTGAATGAGCTCAAACTGTTGTAACGCTTGTTTCCATTATCGTCCCAAAGTTGTGAAGAAGATTCTGGGCAAACTGGACTTCTCTCAATGGGGTATTTATAAGGGCTTGTCGGGGTGCTTAGAATACTGAAATTTTTATACGGAGCTGATGATGATGAATCATAGCGAAAAGGTGAACTTGGGCAGGAAGCCGGGTATGTGGTGTTCAGTGGTCCAGAGTTGGGATGCAGGAAACAACAATTATTGGACTGTGGTGACAATGAAGACATTCGAGTGCCAGAAGCAGTTAGCCATCTGAAAAAGAAAAGAAAAAAAAATGTAATTTAATACATATAAATTGTATCTGTTGAAAGTGCGAATACAGCTCAATTAACAATATAGAACGTAATAAATGTGAGCATGTGAGGTTTTAGAAGAAAATAATAATTTTTCTTCTGTCAATTTTTGACAAGAAAATTATACTCAACGAAGACAAAAGAATGCAGACATCTTTACAAATTGTGGAGGTAAAAAAAAAAAACAACAAAACTATTTACTGGGTCTTTTACTACCATTACAAGAATTTTGCATGTTTAACAGAGGTGTGTGTGTGGGGGGGACATCCAGTTGTGAGAAAACTGAATTTTGAGGCGGTTTTTTTTACATTTTTTGCCTGTGTACTTCGTGAGAACAGCGTATGGTATAGCAGAAATGTTTTTAATTAATGTCTGCCTAAATATATCAGTGATGATTTTCAGGTAAATGACTTTTCTGACCCCTCAAGATCTTTTTTTTTTTTTAATGTATGTGTAATAGATCTGCCCACTGCCCTAAAAATACTAATAAGTGTGACTGTGTCACATATCATACCTGCTGTAAGTATTTTCTGTTAAAAAAAAGAAATGCATAGCTATCCGAGGGCACGTTTTTATGAGTTTGTAAGTAAAATTTGGTGCTAGGGTATATAAAAGCCAGCCTCAAATGTTCTTTACAGTGTCAAATGCACGTGTTGACCTGAATTGCGTTCGTTTTTGTAACCGTTACAACGCAGTGGTCAATAGTGTTTATGGAGGATCGCTTTATTCGGCTTCGTCACCTCAGAGACAGGTTTACAACAGCTTCCTCAACTGCTCAGTCATTGCCTGCAGGACGTCATGTGTCTGATCAAACTGTCCGGAATAGACTGCATGACGCTGGACTTTGGGCACAACGACCTCACCGAGGACCTGTCCTTACTCGCCGCCATCGCCAAAATCGACTTCTTTGGGCGAACCAGCATCGTCCCTGGGCAGCTGACAATCAATGGAGACTTGTCTGGTTTAGTGACGAATCTTTCTTTTTGTTGCAGCATCATGATAGACGGCGTAGGGTCTACCGTAGGCGAAATGAACGTTTTGCCCAAAATTGCGTTGATGAAGCTCCGCCGCACGGTGGTGGAGGTGCAATGGTGTGGGGAATGATCAGTTACAATGGAAGGAGTCAATTGGTGCACATTGAAGAAGGCTTGAATGCGCAACGATACGTCAATGAAATTCTTCGACCCCATGTCCTTCCACTTTTGGCTGCCCAAAGGTCTGTGTTTCAACAGGACAAAACCAGACCCCATTGTGCACGGTTGACCACACAGTTCCTGACTGCCAACAACATTCTCACCCTTCCCTGGCCATCCCTGTCTCCAGACATGAGTCCGATTGAGCACCTGTGGGATGAGCTGCATAGACGTGTTTGTCACCGAGACGTTGCTCCAGCCAATCGTCGTCATCTGTTCCAGGCACTCCAGGAAGAGTGGGCAGCAATCCCACAGACCTACATCAGATGTCTGATCGCATCCATGCCCAGGAGATGCCAGTCGCTGATCGATGCAAGAGGAGGCCACACACCATACTAACGGGAAAGCCCGTACGCCAAAAAACTCTCGTGACCCAGATGCAAAACAACTGTCAATTGATTGGTTGAACCCTAAGGTATTCTTGAGTGCAATTTGAACAATTAACTCATTAAATTAAAAAAGTTATTGAATGTCAAAATTATGGCTATGTGTGTGCCTTCAGTAGCTATGCGTTTCTTTTTTTGAACAGTATATTTACTAATGTTTGGAAACTTCAAAACATGCATATAACAGCATCATCAATTTCTGTACATGAAATAGTGGTCAGACTGTATGTAATAAACTTAATGAATGTTCAAAGAACAGATAACACTGAATTTTGGTTTTTTTATTCAGTTACAAAAAGTATTTTTTTTAAGCAAGATAACAATTACATACTCAAATTAGCTTGGGTCCTCTATGTCACTTAACTGGTCACATAACAGCATAATATTTCTGCTACGTAAATAAAAATGTAGTGTAGACATGGTATTTTCTTTGCTGTGTGATATGTCTTTCCAACAGCACTTTACCAGTGGGTTTGCTTCCTTAAAATATACTTGTCTTTAATCTACAAGTGACTAAACGTATTTTAAATGCCACAACTACAAAAAATAATTTTAAAAAAAAGTTAGTAAAGCATTTACCCAAAAAAATATGAAAGTAAATCATTTTACCACAACACAACTCCAAATGTCCCTGACCAGACCAGACATCAAATTTGATAATGGACATGATCCTATTAGCACAAGTAATATTAGTATGAAAGACATGGGAAGGCAGAACTGAAGAGAAGCAGTCTAGATTAGTGTAGACAATCAAATACTGACAGCTGAAAATCACTGACTTGACTGTAAAACAAGATTCCACTTACTGGTTCCCAAATTTAGTTCCACTAATGTCCATTGCTAATGTTGCATCCTCTGCTCCAAAAGCACCTTGTTCGGGTATCTGCGCATCATCATCCACAATTTTGTTCACAAAGTCATCAAAAGCTGCAAACTTGTCACTCGATGCACTACTTCCCATACCAAAGGGGTCAGTGCCTGCAGAAGTAATGGCCTCAACCCCATCTAATCCTCTGATATAATCATCCATTTGTTATGAAGAATTAATGTTTAGCCTGCTCAGTTAACTTCAGATCTTCTGTGCTGCTGCTGGACGTGGCTACCAAGTTACAAGACATCTTTCATGGCTGCGTTTTCCTACCGTGTTCTCCCACATATGAAACCTTGAATGAAACAAAAGAAACCTTTTAAAATAAACAGATACATTTTGTGTGTTTAGTGCTGATTCCATTTTTCATTGTTAGTCTCATGGTCTTAAAATGTCAAGCATTTCATTTATATTATGGCACAATGCTAGATGATGAGGATGGTGTTATGAGACCCTGGTATAGTTTATATGTTAAGATAAAGAGAAAAAAATGGTGTGGGCATGAATAAAAATTAGATTCAATCTCATAAATTTGCTTCCAGTTCATCAATGAATAATTTTTTTAAAAATCACCAAACGTGGCCCTGCACATCATAATTCAATGATCTATATGTGTATTTCTATCTATGACATTACCATTTAACCTCAAACTAAAGATAACAAATTGTCTTGAGATCTACTGTATCCTTTGTAATAAACAAGTACTGATGCTACTAGTTTGACACAGCTGCATGTCCAGCACATCAGTAAGCATATTTACACAATGTCAATTTGTTTAATGAAGCATAAACCACAGTAGCTGTGTCAGTGCAAAAATAGCTCTGTTGGTCAGGATAATGGTCACCATGAGGCAGTGCAGACATAATAAGGAACGAGGTAGTGGTGATGTGAGCAGGTAGGAAGATTATGTGATGATAATGATGTTGGCTATTAGGAGAGAGAGAATTTATCCCAGTGTTTATGAACAATGGGCAAACATCGCTGAAACAAATCATTCCATTCAACAACATAATAGCAATAGTAAAAGATATAACAATGGCATTTAGCAGCTGATATAAAAGTCTGCATAAGACTAAATAAGCTTCACATTAATAACAGAACTCTAAAGTTGTGCAGATGACTGAAAATGTAGATGTGAAAACGTAATAATTAGATCTGGCAATGAAAAGAGAGAATATGAATACCTGTGCTACAGATGATTTTTAGGATAGAGAATAGATCAGTCTGGAAGTATAAATGCCTATAATAATGTTAGGATTATTCTGGTCCTAATTCCAGTGTGAAGAGAACTACCTCAGTGAAAGCAATCTTTTTTTTTTTAGGGGGTGTGGGAGGAATTCAGCGTTGGTCACTGCCTAAATACATTTACTTCAAGCAACGAGACTATGGCCTTGTTTGGATGGTCAGCAGATTAAATCCTCAGTGTCTATTACTTCTCTTTCTTTTCTGTCAATTAGTGCCCTCTTTCTATCTTCCTTATACGTGCCTACAACTGACTTATTTTTGTTATGTGGTTTTGGTAGGTGAGGTGAGCAGACCACAAAAAGATCTGGGATATTTTCTGCTATGATAAAATAATAAGGAGGCCTATTGTTGCATGAACCACAAACTGGGATGAGGGGCATCATTTACATGTCGCTTGTGAAGTGTTCAGGAAGAAAATCTGTTAATGACTGCAAATGTGACACAGGGTCACTCTCTTATTTGATCCTGCTTTTTAAAATAAGTGTTCTCAACTGTGCGAGTTCTACCATCTTAAAATACAACATGGACTAGGACCAGGCTATGTTATGATAATTAGAATCTCAAAGTATAACAACATCGATACTTAATAAAATTTGGACTAGGACCAAGCTATGTCATGATAAATTAGAACCTCCATGTATGTGGTGAAGTGGGATGTTATAAATACTTATAGGGAACTTAGTGTACTGACTGAGATCAGCTGTGAAGGTATCTATATCTATTAAGAGTAGTGTATTATAGATAACCTTACTTGCTACCACATATCTATATATCTCAGTCAGAATTATTCTGGAATAGTGTGATGCTACGTTATGTGTCTAGGGTATGTGTATGATGAAGTGTAAGTCACAACAACAGACAGATAAACAATTTAATTTAATCCACTACTCTTGACAACACTGTGACACTCACATACATATAACACTCTACAAAGATATCTTAAAAGAGTCACTGATAAACTTTCAAATAACAATATGTATTCATTACTGGCATGAATGAATATGTGTCCTGATTCAACTACAAGGGAACCAGGAATCACAATCAATTTAAATTACAAGTTATGTACAGAATGTATTTAATATGAATATTGTAGTGACATATATTATTACAAATGTTCTATGTGTGTCAGTTGTGTAGTAGTAAAATGAGGTAATACTGGTTTTGTTTTTGTTCAAGCTCTGTTGGTATTTGTCATCATGACTTCAATAGTTTGTCTTTAGGGACTAGTATTGGAGATGTTCACAGTTCCTGATTTTAAGACAAGTAAATTCCCCTCTTAATGTTAATTTTATAAAGTCAGTTCAAGATTAGGGGACATAATGTTGAGCTCAGCTGGCCAAGTTAGCTTATCTGGCGTGATGGCGGCAGGAAAGGACTCCTCTGCTCGAATTCTCCTCTGGGCTCTGGAGACACCTCACTGATAGCTAAAAGGACCAAGGAGTATGCTGTCCGACACTGGATTCAGCAAAGCTCTGACCAGGTGCTGCTCAGTACCATCAAGACCACTGTCCCTGAAATCAAGAAGGATGTACCTTCTACTTCATAACTAACTTAAACTCTCTTGTTACATTGATCACAACACAGCACAAACATTGAGTTCAGAGCATTAGGCCAACTGTCAGCTTCATTTGAAATACTTTATTCCAGTATTACCCTTCTTAATGGTTACTACGCCTCTGCACTTCCAGCATTATTTCTTTCTAGTCAATCATCCAGGTGTCAGTGTACTGTTTGGCCATTCCATGCCGTTTTACTTCTCTCCGACACCCTCTGTTCAGGCTGGAGCATTACAGGCTTTACCTCACGTTGGCCACTGAACTACACATATATATACAGGCATAAATCAACAATTCACATTCAATTTTCATTAAAAGATATTGAATGGTTCAAGCTTACCACAATTCATACGAATAAACACAGATACGTTGATTAGCAATGAATTCTGGCACAAACTGGCACAAATTCCCATCTGCTTATCTTCCAGGCTTTTATTTAGCAAAATATATGCTGGCTTCAACGCACTGATGCTTTATCAAGCTATTTTAAACAAGTGGTCTCGAACTAACGCTCCCAAGTGTGTATATCAGCGAGTCTGACCAATGAGCCCCGTTTCGACAAGTGTTTGAAAAAATGTTACCTTTCCCCGTTTCCCCTAACAACCAAGATAGTATTTATAGCCCGACCAATCGTGGTTAGGCTTTCATTTGTTGCGCTCCAATCAATTTGGAGTTTACATGGTAGGCTATTTCTGTAACGTAAATTTTTTTCAAACACGTTAAAAAAAAATCTTATGAGCAGAAATGATTTTATGCTGTCAGGCACCCCCAATATTTTATTTTGGGTATAATTTATTAATTCCTGGACTATTTGCGTAACGTTTTACATATTATTTGTCAGCAAGCCCTAAGGAACCCAAAAATACAAATTTAAAGGA
The DNA here is from genome assembly GCA_024509875.1 of Oreohelix idahoensis. NCBI lineage: Eukaryota > Metazoa > Mollusca > Gastropoda > Stylommatophora > Oreohelicidae > Oreohelix > Oreohelix idahoensis. Next base: position 762,433 of record JAMPIV010019117.1, read on the forward strand.
GCTACGTGGCTGCATTCAAAATATGCAATTTCTTCTACCTCCTGTTTCGAAGATGTGCTGTCTGGGTACTGTTATGTTCTCAATCGTAAACCCATCTAATGTTATCTTTTCTAATAAGAGTTTTTTATGATTTATAAACCTAACTCTGGGAAAGGGTAGTGTATTTTATCACTGTCCGTCTGAAAAAAAATTAGTGCATGTAGACTTACACGCGTGATGCATGCGTTCCTGATTTTCAGCCCTCCCCTCTCTCTTTATCCTTTTGTCCATCTGTTCGTTCGTTTTGGTAACGCAGTATAATTAATGTTAGGATTAATTTAGGTCATTACGCAGTACGTCTCAATGTTTTTCTTAGAAATGCAGCACACGTTTCATTGAAGAAGGCGGGTAATAATACAGTAAGCTTTTATATCAACGTGAAAGCGTTACAATTTGCAGACGAAGCAGAAAACAAGGGGGATTTCGAGTACATTCTTTGTGACAGCACTGTTATTTTACCATTGCTCTTCTCTTTATTAATTTTATTTGTTAGGCTTCATATTTACCTAATAATTTATATATGTGGATTAGAATATTTCATGACAATGTATAACAATGTCAAGAGCTAAATACAACTTGGACTAGGACCAGGATTGGTTTGGTTTGAAGGACTATCTTCATTGCACATGGATAACTCCATCAGTGCTCTGATCTCCTCTCTTAGATCACACAAGGAGGATCTCAGCACAATGCACGAACTCCGTAGCACCGGCAAGAATCCCAATGTGTGTATATAGGAATCACACATTTTATAAACATTTTTGTGGTGGGTAAGTTTCTTACTTTTAAATTTTGCCAGGGCAGTGGCCGTATGGCCTACTCTCTATGATTTTCAACTGCCGTGGGATTTTTAACGTGCGCCACTTGCACACAGAACCTCCTATTTTTTCGCCCGTATCCGAGAAGGCTAGGCATCCGATATCACTACCCAGGAGACCAGGGGGGAGTATGACATCATTAGGACCACTAGATGTGAAAAAAAATTTCCATAAATTATATTCCCTAAACTGGGAATTGAACTAGCTACCTCTAGAAATCGAGGCAAACGCCATACCTCTTAGCCACTCCGACCCCCAGGGTCAACAATGTCAAGAGCTAAATACAGCTTGTCCAGGACTAGGCTATGTCATGATAATTAGAACCTCCATGTATAACAACTAAATGCAATATATGTTGCCTGATTGCAAGAATAATAAACAATACAGATTCATCCTAATTTCTTCTTTCACTCCTTATAGAGCCACCAATACAGCTGGTAACTTTACAGCCTGTAAAAATGCATTCATGTGCTGTTGCTAGGGTGGATTCTGCAGCTATTTATTTTACATGACAAGGATGCCAGGTCCATGCCCAACCTCACGTTAGTTGGTTCTTACTACATGCCTGAGCCAGCTGTTACTTTATTCTATCTCTGTCTCAACGGAGACATCCATAAACTACACTGGGCTCAAACAGAGATTATTACACAAAATATTTCAATTATCACAATGCAGAAATGGTTATAGAAAATCCCGCAGGTAATACTACAACTAAAGGTTGTCATAGTGGGGTAGTGGGGATAAGCTCCCACTGCAGTTCAATGCTTCTAAGGCATGCGCCTCAAACAGCCTCTGATAACCAAGTCCAGCTCCCGTCCTTCACATGTGGCTCAATTTGAGCCCAGCAGAACTACTTCTACTGACAGGAGAAAGGGCGAAGGCAAGCCTTTGGCGCCTTAAAAGCAGCAGCTTCAGGAAGATAGGGCTCGTGATCCTTGGTTGGTAGCCTATCTAGAAGAAGGTGAAACTCGGATTTCAAACCTCCGCTGCCTTGCGGGAATATCTGTTTACGGGAAAGGCTTCGAGAGTAAACCCCGAGGATAAATCTGGAGTCCTTAAGGCAGTCTAATCTTGATTAGACATTATTCTGGCAACTCCTGCGAGGTGATTGGTACCAAACTGTTTCAGCTACTGCCATTCCTATGGACCCACAGGCTACATGGAGAGGGGGAACATGCTGTGTGAGCAACAGCTTCATCTCCATATAATTGCCCAAGCTTGCACCCTGGAGAGGCAAAAAAAACAGCTGAGGGCTATCATCTCAGGGGCACATTCCCATAGTCAGTTAGGACTGAAGGGGGCTACTAAACTAATCCTACAACTCACAATGACTTCAAATGTTCCTGATACAATTTATCAGTATGGTGAGAATCACAGTACAATTAAACTAATGAGACAAGCACTATGTAAACATAGCCATTTATATATTACCAAGACATGACACTGTCTAACAAGTGTCTCAATTAGTGATAAAAGCAAAGGTACATTACATCAGTTATTGTTTGTCAGATGTATCTTTCTTATTGCTTATATAGTGATGCCACTAATTCAGGCACATGGAAAATACTGGCAGGTCTTGGGAGTATGTAGCCAGCCATGATGTAAGTCATCAAGTCTTTCAAATTTACTGGCCAAGTACTAATATAAGAACAGCAAGAGAATACATTTTTAAAATGTACACGTAAACAACTGCAGACTTGGAGTAACCATATGACCACCATATGCTGAAAAAAAAATACAGAACTGCACAACCGACTGGGCAAGAGCCCTGCATCGACTGACACCAAATTCACGATACTCTTTTTGTGCCCAGGTAGACTGCTAATCCATAAAGGATCTATGGTCACACTCGCAAATCTTCTCCATCTGTGTTTTTGGTCTCCATCTTTTTAATTTGCCATGAAGATTCCAAAACAAGTACTGCCCATAATGTTTTCAGCTAGTTTCCTCCATGTGTAGCCTATTCAACTCCAACATCTTTTCCTCACTTCTTGTTCCACAAGCATTTTACTGGTTCTTTTGATTAGTCCCCCACTGATGGCCTCTACCCCTCTATAACCTGGTAGATTAGAGATGTGAACAGGTTTAGGGACAGTTCAGAAACATGAGATAGCCAGTGACCTCGACTGATTTAAGCATCATGTCTCACCACCCTATTAGAATCTAAAACTAGGCCTGCCAGCAATACACTCATGCCAAAACACCACTCAGTTCCAGAATAATCAGAGTAAGCAACCTCTACCTAATACACCAACATGGTCTGACCAATCTCCAGGAGTCTGAAAGTAGGACAGGCTTCTGCACTAGCGATGTTACATCATACGTGCCCAAGCAGTGTAGACTAGTGAGCATTCTGGAACCTTGGGGGGCAATTATGCAGATCTGCCATAATCAAGGGATGAAAGAATGCTATCACATGATTCGCAATGCATTGACAGTGGTTTAAATACCCTCTTTTCCATATTTGTCTTATCTGTAACATCTTGTCCTGTCTTTTCCACCAAAGTTGCAATATTTTCATGGTGTGTTCCAGCCTGTGAACTAAATAGTCGCCTGCTGAAAGAACATGCATTTTTACCCAATATACTTCATGGCGCTGGACGTTTTTCAGAAATAATCCTGCCTTTGTTGTGTTCTGGTGACAACATTTATATAATTTCTCTAATTTATATTAAGCAGTTCATGTAAGTGTGAATAAGTGTCTCCATCATATATTTAGCCAGTGAAGCCTCATTGCTCATCATAGATAAATCTTCTATGCGTTCATGCCACTGTTTTTGTACTTGTGAAGCTAAATGGAAAGAAATAAATTAACCACAGGAGATTTTAGCATACATCAGAAAGCGCTCAACATAATTATTTTCTGCCATGTTTTGATGGGTAACTTGCTTGCAGGGGGACATTAGGCGTGGTCACTAAATCTCAGAAAACTGCTGCTGGAAGGTATGGTAGTGATGTAGACATCACTTATAATCAAGAAACTGTGTGTGGGGCTGAAGTGACTCCTCCAAGGTAAGTGCTCAATGTTGGGTGCTCAATATGTTTCACCACAGGGGGAATCCCTGGAAGCGTGTGGATGATTTCAAGAGTCAATGAGAGTGTAATTAGCCTCACAGAGGTTCACTTCCACATATGTATACTATAGCACTGAACTTAGCTGGTGGTCATGAAAGGATGACTCCAGATATGCCTCCATGCATAACTTGATAGGTAAATGTAAAAAACCCAGCAGCCCAGACTGTGGGGGAGCAAAAGATAGCATGGGAATCGTAGACTAAACAGATAATGTGAGACTTGACCACACTAACTATCACAAGCTTATTACAAAACAGTGGCTACAAACCACTGGTGAACAACTACACTGTGTGGGGTAATAACCCATAACCTGACATGACTGGACCAGACAGGTAAACAGGCTATATATCTTCCTAGCCTGACCAAAGGTTAACAGGTTCATTCCTTTTCTTTAACCCCACCTTCTACTATAGATTCTAATAAATGTTCAAGTGTTGGTTTTATTATCCCTGTTGGATGACACAGCCTGAACCAACACTGCGACTGAGGAAGCTATGCTCAACTGAGAACACAACAGCCTAATCTACTCTTCTGTCTGCCCCAAGAGTTTGATAAACCAGACTTGTGAGCCAGTCGCACTGTCACTATGTCCTGACAAATAAGCAACATTAACTGAAAAAATCATCACCAAAGAGTCTACTACACTCTACCAGCTAAACAGATCAGCTTGGGACAACACCACCCCATGAGAGCACTCATTCCCAGTCTAGTGTTCAACTAAGTCTTCAACTTAATGGGCATGCAGTGCGAGAAGAAAAAAAACACTGACATACCTAGGTATCACACTGGACTGCTGCTTGACATGGAAAACACAGATAACAAAAACACAAATTAGGGCAAAACAGCGCATGGCCATCACGAAAAAGTTAGCTGGTCCCACATGGGGTGCTGATGAAAACATCCTCAAAAAACTGTAAACAGGCAGAGTCAGGCCTGTTATGGAATATGGCATCACAGCCTGCTCCACAGCAGCTAGGTCACATTTTGATAAAGTAAACAAACTCCAAAACCAAGCAGTGTGTATCAAAACAGGGGCCCTCAATTCCACGAACATCAACCATATGGAAAACATTGCACAGTCAATGGTGTACAGACGAGACAAAAGAATCTTACAAGCTGAAAAATTTAAGAGACTTGAAGGACAACCCATGTGCAAGAGAATAAACAGGTTAAGAAGAGGCAGGCTCATGCGAATTAATTTTGTTGCCCAGGCAAAAGAAAAATTAACAAAGATACCATGCTAGCAAACTCAATCGCAAAGAAAATACAACCAAGCACAATTATCCCACTGTGGAAAAGATGCTTTCCTGATCCAAAATCTGATATTCCAGGCATTGAAAGTAAAGGAATTCAGGCATAAACTCAAAGAAAGCTTATAGCAACCATGTATTTTGACCAAAAATTTCCAGCAAAGCTCTGGACACATGCATATACTGATGGTTTGGCAAAGAATGCAATTTAAAATAGGGGAAGCTTGCATCCTCATTAAATTAAAGAATAGAATTCACTCTATGGCAATTGCCACTGGCAAATACCGCAATAACTTCAATGCTGAAGCAGAAGCCCTGAAACAGGCAGTGGAAACTCTTATTAAGTATAACGCACATGCAGAAAGACAGACAGTGATCTTTACAGATGCCCTCTCAGTAATAACCGCCCTGAAGAGCGACCTTGCTAAAGGATTAAAAGATCAAATAAACTCACTTGAAAGCCAGGCCAAATGCTTCAACAAGCGCATAGTCCAGTGGATACCAGCCCACTGCAGCATTCCCGGCAACGAAGAGGCAGATGGCAATATGGACTCGACATTAATTGTGAGAAAACAAAAACTATGATAACTAATCAAACTTACGAGACGTCAACATTAAACATATGAATAAATGGACATCTTTCTCCTATTAGGTACACATAATAAAGAGAGCATGACAGAAATGAAACACCAGGTCAGAAAAGAAAATGGATGGCTACAAGAATGCATTCAACAACACCTTGACACAGATTTTACCGACCAAACAAATGAAAAAAGGAACCATCAAGTGTTTTATTGAATGGTGCACCCAAAAACCTAACTATTGTGAAAATTAAAATTTTCTTTGGGCTCCTTTTCTATCGCAATTGGGCAACTTTGGGCTACTTTTCTATCACAAGTGGGCACCTTTGGTCTATTTTTCAAACGCGATCTGCGTAACATCTGTAAACCAAAAAAAAAATCCAGTTTCCAAAACAAAGCTCCCTCCGAGGATTTCGGATTAAAGAGTACAGACCTATATATGTGTGTGTATATATGTGTGTTTATGTATGTATATGTGTGTGTATGTATGTATATATATATACATACTGCCATCGTCCGCAAACCTTGTGAGATGGGGAAAGTCTGATGATGCTCAGTGCCCCCTGTGCCATGAGAGGCAGACACTTGAACACATGCTCTCAGCTTGCAAGGTGGCATTAGGGCAAGGGCGACACACATGGTGCCACAACAAAGTACTAAATGAGCTGGCTGCTACAATAGACCTGGCAAGGGTGAAGGCGAACAGCAATGTCAGACCGAGCACCGCAAATACATACTTTATGAGAGCAGGAAAGTCAGCACACCCCAAACCAAGTAAATCAAGTAGCAGTTTACCATCCCTTCTTGACTGTGCAAATGACTGGGAGATGGCAGTAAACCACCTGGGCTAGGGGCATATCCAAAAAACATCAGAAGATCTTGAAGATGGCCAGATATAGTGCTGCATTCCTTATCATCGCCCCAGATTATAATGATTGAGCTGACCGTGCCATGTGAATCCAGACTGGATGAGCAACACTCGTTCAAAGTAGCCAAGTATAATGATCTGGCCACGGACTTGAGACATGATGGGTTCACTGCAAGGGTCATGGCTGTTGAGGTGGGTGCAAGAGGTCTTGTGGCGGCCTCAGTGTACGATCTACTAAAACTGTTGGGGTTCAGGGGACAGTCAAGAATAAGGGCACTCAAGAGGCTCAGCAAAACTGCGGACAAGGCATCGTGCTGGCTGTGGAACAACCGAAATGGGATATGGAACTCGGGACAGTAATTTGGTTTCAACATAGGGGTTACATTGACAATTGCCCCCAGCTGGTAGAAAATGGAATTTGAAAGCTGCAACCAAGGTGGAGTGGGTTCCATTCACCGCACAAGACAACAGGAGGCTGACACTTGGGAGTCATGACCCAAGTGGGCCTGCCCCCGCTTAGAATGTAAAGGAGATTAAGGGGCCGAAACACTTGATCGATGGGGGGTGGGACATCTTCTGATGATCAGAAAGCCTCCTGTTGTATCGCGCTGTATAGAGTTTCTTATCCTCGTATATATATATATATATATATATATATATATATATATATATATATATATATATATATATATATATATATATATATATATATATATAGAGAGAGAGAGAGAGAGAGAGAGAGAGAGAGAGAGAGAGAGGGGGGGAGTCAAAAAATAACCTTAATATGGCAATAAAAAGTCAAAATCACGTAGTAGACCATTGTACAACAGATATGTTGTGCCCTCCCCCTTCAGGTACCAGTGCGCGCAGTCTTGATGGGAAGTACGACATCAGCAAACCATAGCCAAGATGGCCGCCCCCTTGGAAGCATGCACGAGAGAAGAGCAGTGTGCAGTTATCCGTTTTTTTTGGGTAGTGAGGGTGAGAAACCAGCAGACATTCATCGGAGGAAGAAGAGGCAGTATGGGGACGCTTGTGTGTCGCTTCAACAGGTTTATGTGTGGCACAGGAAGTTTAAAAGTGGGGTGTCAACTGTGACTGATGCAGCTCGCTCCGGCCGGCCTCACACTGCGACTGCGCCTGACGCTATCGCTGCAGTGGAACGAGTGATATGGGAAAACCGGCAGGTAACAATCGACGAGGTGGCTGGAGAATTGAAGATCAGTCATGGCTCGGTGCACCACATCATTCACGACGTGCTGAAGTACCACAAAGTCTCCGCTAGGTGGGTACCAAAACAACTCACCCCCGAACTGAAAGAACGTCATGTGGATGTTTGTGATACACTGTTATGACATTATGAAGCTGAAGGAGATGGCTTTCTACACCGTATAGTCACTGGTGACGAATGCTGGGTCCACTACTTCCAGCCAGAGACTAAGCGAGCCAGCATGGAGTGGCGACATTCATCATCGCCGAAAGCAAAGAAGTTCTGTACAACCAGGTCGGCCGGCAAATTGATGATCACGCTCTTCTGGGACTGTAAAGGCCAAATCCTGGAACATTACATGCCCAGGGGACTTACTACCAACAGCGAATCATACTGTGATCTGCTTCAGAACCACTTGAAACCTGCAATCAGGTCAAAACGTCACGGCTTGCTCTGATGTGTTGTTACAGCATGATAACGCGCGGCCGCACACAGCTCGTGCGACAGTAATGAAAATCATGAATCTGCGTTTGGAATGTCTTCCACATCCTGCTTATTCACCGGACCTCGCACCGAGTGATTATCATGTGTTTGAACCCCTCAAGGAGGCACTCGGTGGCAAGAAGTTCAGTACAGATGATGAGGTGAAAGAGGCGGTGCATACGTGGCTACGCAGTCAGTCAGAAGAAGTTTTTTCTCGCAGAATCCAGGCATTAGTGAAGTGCTGGCACCTGCATTGAACGTGGTGGGGGACTATGTTGAAAAGTGATTAAGTGCTTTCATTCCTATTTGTGCATATTCTGTTAATAAAAAAATATTAAGGTTACTTTTTGACTCCTCGTATATATAAAGTAGAAAGGGAACTTCAAGAGGCTAAAAAGGTACTGTATCTCAACAACAACTCTGTAAGTGAGAAGGGAACATCAAGAGACTAAAAAGGTACGGTAGCTCAACAACAACTCTGTAAGTGGGAAAGGTACATCAAGAGAATTTTTTCTTTAAAAGGGTATTGTACCTCAGTCTACCCAGCTGGAAATAAATACCTGACTATGCTCTTGAGTTAGGGAAGGAAAAGGCAGCGAGGAAAGGAACTGGTCACCCCATTTCTCGATGCTGGGCTAAGTATGATGAAGTCTCTAGTACTCAACTCCGCGACGGCAGTATCTGCTTTGGGACTACTTTCACCTTTTTTTACCTCAACAAAAGCCCTGTATGTGGGAAGGGAACTTCAAGAGACTAATTAAAAACAAAAAGCACTGTTAACTCAACAAAAGACCTGTATGTGGGAAGAGACTAATTTTAAAATAAAAGCATTAAAATCCAATAAAAGACCTGTACGTGGGATGGAAACTTCAAGAGACTAATTTAAAAAAAAAAAACACTATAACTCAACAAAAGCGATCGTCCTTCTCTTATTTCATTTTCAACGTTTTGCTTGTCTTCCTAAACCTACAGCTGATCCATTTGTTTCAAGTCTACTGGCGTAGGCGATCTTGTCTTCCTACAAACCGTACTGTTAAACTGCCACATACATTCTCATTTGCCGTCCTCTAGAGGTTTGTCATCAATCACCGATCTGACTTTCCTCTTGTTCTACTAGAGATTTCCTTTGTTATTTCCTGAAGAAAAAGAGCTCTTTCAACCTCTAATGGGTTATAATTAGGATATCGTCATCACGTGTGTTTGGGCTTCCTGCAGGGCATGGAGCCACTACTGTAGCTGGTCCCCTTGCAGGAAACCTGCACCAAGCATTCTAATGCCCCTGTACAACTATTAGGATGTATGGTGTCTCCAATTCCAGATAACATGTTCTATTGCCGATACTCGATCGTCGCATCACATATCCTGCCCAATCATTGTAAACAATGAATTAAAATTGTGAGTGTGTGTGTGTGTTTTTTCTCCTTCCTGTTGTCATAAACAAGGTAATATCTTCATTACTTGTTATGGCGTAATGTAAAACACATTAGAAACAAATCAAATCAAATCAAAAAAGGAGGAAAGGTGTGTGACAGCTTGATGTGTATGGTTTGATATTTAGTTTACTTTGTTAATAGTAACATGTACTGCTAGAACCTTTCTGTACTCACTTTCCCGCCACTCCCTCACTAATCATTATATGCTAATATCTTTTACCTTGTGAAATACTGTTTGATTCATGTTAAATTTTCTATGTGAGTACCAGTTCTTATGCTACTGTACGAGTATGTTACCAATACATTTTCTATGGGAGTACCAGCTGTTATGCTACTGTACGAGTATGTTACCAATAATTTTTGTATGTGACTACCAGTTCTTATGCTACTGTACAAGTATGTTACCAATAAATTGTCTTATTTGATTCACGTTAAATTTTCTGAGTGCCAGTTCTTATTTTACTGTACGAGTGTGCTAATATAAAGTTTCTATCTGGGTACAAGTTCTTAAGGTACTGTACGAATTTGTTACCAATGAATGTTCTTAACTGTTCTCAAGTCTGCTTTGTCGACAGTTTTTCTACGCTGACAGACCACAACCACAAAGCAGATCTTTGAACGTATGTAAGTTACGGCAGTGAATTTTAGTTGAACTCTCTTTTTTTTGTCTGTTGTCGGCCTATCCCAGCCTCCCTATTTGTATCCTTCCTATGTCCAGAACTGAACCACCCATCAATGTAGTTATCTGTGAATGAGCACTCTTAGGCTACACAAAACCTGGAAAGACATGTGATTGATCCGCGTGCCACAAACCGCCACTATGAGGACGATCGAGCTATTTTTAGATTCTTATTTGACGTTTCCACCTCCTTCCACACCCCACCTCCGGTATAGTCCACGGCGCTGTGCCCGCAGATAGACGTGTCAAACTACAAGTTTTTGTGGGAGTATTCCATCCGATCAGGTTTTCATTTTGTATTGATCTGTAAGTTGCAGTTTCAGTCACAGCATCATCTTTTACTTGTACTCTTTCTACCTAGCGTTCAGACGTCCTGTTATAGGCCTACATGGCAAACGATGTTGATTGATCTATTATTTGATCTATTATTTACTAGCGGTCATACCCGGCCTAGCCCGGATCCATGCTGGAATGGGTGCAAGTCGGATTTATTGCGAATCGTGTTAGGAAGGTTTAACTTCTTTTGGTTTTAATTGTACTATTGCATTGAGGTGTGCTTCTAACGCAAAAAATGTAAGTAAGGGCTTCTTTGTAGACGACATTGGAAGTACAGTCACTTGGTGACAACACGTATAAGTGGTCCGGTGTGCTAACTCGGGAAAATGCCACATACAGTTGGCCATGTGAGAAGTACTCATCGCCCAAGTCGACGCCGGCCACGTGAAGCGTTTGACCTTGTGCTTTATTAATGGTCATTGAAAAACAGACTTTTATAGGGAACTGGAGTCTCTTAAAATTGAACGGCAGATCGGACGGAATCATCGGAATTCTTGGTATGCAGACTTTCTTCCCGCTACCACAACAGGTCAGGATGGATGCCTCTACAATGTAGATCTAGAGGTTATACCCGGCTTAGCCCGGGTCCATGTCGGAATGGGTGCAAGGCGGGTTTGGTGCGAATCGTTTTAGGAAGGTTTAACTTTTTTTGGTTTTAATTGTACTATTGCATTGAGGTGTGCTTCTAACGCAAAAAAAAATTAAGTAAGGGCTTCTTTGTAGACGACATTGGTATTACGGTCACTTGACGTGTAAGCGTTCCGGCGTGCTAACTCGGGAAAATGTCGCATTCAGTTGCCCACGTCAGAAGCACTCATCGCTCAAGTCGTCGCCGGCCACTTGAAGCGTTTGACCTTGTGCTTTATTAATGTCATTGAAAAACAGACTTTTATAGGGAATTGGAGTCTCTTAAAATTGAGCGGCAGATCGCAGGGAATCATCGGGATTCTTGGAATGCAAACTTTCTCCCCGCTACTACAACCAGTCAGGATGGTGGCCTCTGCTATGTAGTTCTTCATAGATGTTATTTAGAGTATAGTGCCATTACACAGTTTGGGTGGGCTAAGATTTCAGAGTAAAATGATTGGTGCACCCACTTTTAAACGTAGTTCGTGAGACAGTAACCCTGAAGGAATTAATGAGTTTAAAAACTCGACTGGGTAATGTTGTGACGACATGTCTGTACGTGTCCTTTTGTGTGATCTCTCACCCCTTCTTTTTCCTTTCTTATTCTTCATTTTTCTCACTCATCGCTTTTATTTGGCATAAATCATGCCTTTTAATTCGTATTTTCACTATTTTGCTCTATGCTGGACATAGCATGGTGAATTCTCGAACACGCCACTCCCCTATGGCAGTATTTGCTTTGGAGTAATGCATATCTTATTGTTTCACACTCCACTCCCAGACTGTTGTTACGATTCGCCAGGTTTGGTGACCAGGCCAGCGATAATATTTTATCGCCTAATCTGTCTGACCGCCTGTGGAAATGGGGCGGTCAAACATTTATTCCCATTGGAAAGCTGTTGATCATGTTGACACAAGCCGGTATTGTGATACGATGAAATAAATCAATATGGTTTGACCAGACATATGTCTGGCGGAGGCACGCAGATAAAGGTGATAAACAGAGGTGCGCCGGAAGTCTTATATAACGATATGGCATCACTGTTGTAAGAGGTCACGCGTGGATATTAAAATTAATATTTTAAATACGCGTGGGATGAGTAATGATAAACTTCCCCACCCAAACAGTGCTAGATAGATTGGATTGGTTCGCCAGAATCTACTATGATTTGATTGGAACTTTCGACGGAAACACAGCTGGGATCTGAAACTAAGAATTGTGAGATATAATCTAACAAACTCAGAGTCACAGCACACAGACAGACTGCATCGCAGCGGCAACTAAACACCTCCTACAAGCCAGAGGAAAGAGGATAGGACTTATCATTCCACAATTATAAGTACCAGATCGAGTATTGGGCAACTTTGGAATTTACAAGTAAACCCGCAATTTTAATGCAAGACTAGAAACTTGGGAATTTTATCACAAGGAGTCATAAGAGGAATTATAGATTTCCAGACCAAGTGTTTTACCCGTCATAAGAGGAATTACAGATTTCCACACCAAGTGTCTCACCTGTCATAAGAGGAATTATAGATTTCCAAACCTAGTGTTTCACCCGTCATAAGAGGAATTTCTCAGACTTAAGTGATTCGAACAGCATCTAAATACAGGGCTGTGGGCCCATTGTAATCTGCGCCAGGAGAAGTGTGTATTCCCAAAATTTTGGGGTAAGTGTAAAAAATTTATTTACTAATGTAAATTTTACAGGTTTCTTGCTAAGTGGTTATGTATATGAGGCTGGCAACCTCAATATATGAAAATAGTATATGCATGAATCACTACTGCAAGAGCTGATGATCGTTTCTGACTAGTCGTGCAGGAAACCCGACAGCAGAGATGACCCCAGAACTCAGACGGGTGTAAGGATGAGTAATGAGTGATGATTACATCACTTGTGCCTAAAGTGTATGGAATTATGTTGTGAGATTTATATACTTTGTTTTAATTGTAATTCAGGCAGATCATTATTCACGCACTCCAGACGCAATTTCCTAGTTGACACCCAGAAGGATATTGGTGAATTTTCATAATATTTCCTGAGTTACATTGTGTGCTCGGGAATTTAATTCTTCTGAGAGGTTAACATTCGTGGGTGGAGCGCATGAAAATGGGCCTGTTAGTTTGCGGAGAACAAATGTACTGAGGCATTTGTTTCTTTCTAATTTGTCACAGTTCGTGGTTACAAGACATCAGACTTAAGTACTGAAGTTCCTACGCCACTAGTGTGAGAGAAGAGTATCAACACTGACCGCCTACAGTGGACGAATTATGTGGAGAAGTGTACTCATCACCAAAAAGAAGTGACGAAAACCACAGCTGCAGGACTCATCTGGAGCTAAGTTTTATATAACAGGCTACAGCAAAAATACGGGCATTATTATTAACGCCCTACCAAAACCTCAGTGAGGAAAGTTTAATTTCAATTTTAACAAAATTTTCCATATTTATTTTCCCATATTAAAAACTACTTGACTATTAAATTTGTTGTATGTTATTATTAAACTAAACAATAATAGTTGATTCCGTTTATTTGTACGAAAACAAACGTATATATATATATATATATATATATATATATATATATATATATATATATATATATATATATATATATATATATATATATATATATATATATATATATATATATATATATATATATATATTTATATATATATTTATATATATATATATATATATATATATATATATATATATATATATATATATATATATATATATATATATATATTTATTTATTTATATATATATATATATATATATATATATATATATATATATATATATATATATATATATATATATATATATGTGTGTGTGTGTGTGACCGTGTGGCCAGAAAGGTGTAATCTTCTTCTTCTTCGATCCTTAACCACCGACCGTCAAAGCAGTCAGTGGCCATCACGCCTAGTGGCGTCTTGTAGGGCAACAACAAATTGATTCCACTTTGCACGGTCGGTGGCCATCCTTCGTACAGTGCCCCAACTCTGGTTCATTCTTTGCATCTCAGCCTCCACAGTCCTCCGCCAAGTTGTTTTTGGTCGGCCTCTCTTTCGCTTTCCTTCAGGGGTCCAAAGCATAGCTGTTCGTGTGATGGCATCGGGGTCTCTTCTGAGGACATGACCAACCCAGCTTCAGCGTCTGCCAGCTATGATGGTATGCATGTCCTCTTGCTTGCTACGAGTAAGCAGATCTTGGTTGGTGATGGTATTCGGCCAAAAGATTCGGTGAATTTTTCTTAGGCATGTTGTGTGAAAAGAGGACAATTTTGTCATTTCCTTCTCTGTGACTCTCCAGCATTCCGCACCATAGAGAAGCACAGAAAGCACGCAACTCTGGTATAATCTTAATTTTGTGCTTGTGCTGTATTGGGAGGACTTCCAGATGTTATTTAGGCTAAAGAAGGCTGTTCTTGCCTTATTCATTCTGATGTTGATGTCTTTGCCTGCCCCACCGTCTGGTGTTACTATGCTTCCTAGGTATGTGAAGGTATCTGTCTGTACCAGTTGCTGATTCCTTACTGATATGGGCTCAGGGTTGCTCACATTGAGCGTCATGACCTCAGACTTCTTTAAATTGATGTTCAAGCCCACCTGCTGGCTAAATTTATTAAGTCTATCCGTTTTTTCCTGGATGTCTTGACGTGAATGTGCCAGCAGTGCAATGTCATCTGCATATTCCAAATCTTCCAATGTTGAAAATGTAGTCCATCTTATTCCTCTTGGACTGCCCTCTGTTGTCTGGCGCATCACCCAGTCTATGACTGTTAAAAATAGAGTGGTTGATAAGGGGCATCCCTGTCGTACTCCTGTCTTCACCTCGAAGGTTAGGTTGCTCTGCCCAACACTACACGTAAAGTTGGCATAGAGGCTTTTTATGATTGACACTATGCCGCTTGGGATTCCATAAGCCCTCAGTATTTTCCATAAACTGTCCCTATGTATGCTGTCAAAAGCCTTTTCAAAATCAACAAAATTTATGTAAAGCTGTCTTTGCCATTCTGAGCACTGCTCTATAATGTTCCTGAGAGTGAATATATGGTCTACACATCTTCTGTTCTTTCTAAATCCTGCTTGTTCTTTCCTCAGTTTGTAGTCTACTGCCTTTGAAATTCTCTGTATAATTATCCTGCCTAGTATTTTGCTGGGAACTGAGAGAAGAGTGATTCCTCTCCAATTATTGCAGTCTGAAAGATCTCCCTTCTTGGGCAATTTGACAATTATTCCTTTGTTCCATTCTGATGGTGTTGTCCCCGTTTTCCACACTTGTGGAAATAGTGGTTCTAATAGTTCTGCTGCTAGCTCAGGGTCTGTCTTAAATAGCTCTGCATTTAAGTTATCATGGCCCGGAGCTTTACCGTTCTTTAACCCTTTGATTGCTGTGATGATTTCTTCTTTTCGTGGAATGTCTGTATTTACATCTAGATCGTTTTCAGCCTCAGGAACATTCAATTGTGTCTCTGGTATTTCCTTGTTCAGAGTTTCTCTGAAGTGCTCTGCCCATCTTGTTTCCTGTCCCTCTACTGTCTTGATGAGATTTCCTTGCTTATCTCTTACTAATGTAATATTGTTTGCACCTTGTTTTCCGCTGATGAATTTAGTTATTTTGTGTACTGTGCTTTGTTCATTTCTCAGTGCTGCCTCTTCTGCCTGTTTTGCAAGATCGTCTAGGAAATTCCTTAAAGGTGTAATGTTGACTGAATAATTAGTTGTCGATCTAGTCTACGGTGTGAATTTGTGCTCATGTTGGCATTCTCACCCGGTAATGGACGATTTTAACGAAACACACCTTCGACATCCGTGAAGAAGACAGACGTGTGAAACGTGGGAGACAACCATCGGTTGTTAGACATCTTGGCGCGGTCTGACACCAGAGGGAAAACACCTTGTTGAGCACGAAACCGTGAGGTGTGACTCCAGGCAACGAATATCGTGGGATGTAACAGCCCATTAGTGGGCGGACTTTGAGTTGTGTCGATTAGGGAGATACTTGATTAAGATGTGATCTCATGTCATCCATACTGAGCATAGGACTCCTGATTTGCTCCCTAGAGGGATGGGTGGAGCTTTCCCCGACATTTTGACGTGGCGGCTATCATGTGGTACAGGGATGGAGATGCAGATTTAAAACTGAAACAGTGAGAGGCTTCAGTGAGAGAGCTGAGAAGTAGCCAGATCGTTCTTGTGCAAAATGCGCCTTCGTACGATAACCAACTGAGGCCTTGGGCTTTTGCATAGTTGCGTCTGTGCTAGGAGAACTAACGACATAGAGGTATGCTTGCATATAAGTACATTTTTATAATACTTTAGATTTAGTAATATTAGACTTTCAGGTTTAAAAGTTAATGCTTTGTAGCGTTTGTCTATCTATAGCTTGATATAAGCTGACTGGCGATTTATGTGTATTTAAGTGTAATTTCACGTATATCTCATCGCTATTTTCAACAGTGAGACTGTGTGTTAAATGTGTAAAGTAAAGTACTAAGTGAATTTATAAGAGGAATTCTAGTGTCGCATTGCGCTGTATACAAGTGTGTATTTATTACCATTATTATTATTAGTGTGTAGTGTTAAATAATGGTTATATTGCATTCTTGTGAGCCGTAAGTGTGGTTAATGTTACATCAGTGATTATTGTGAGAGAAAGATTAGCGTACCCTCTAGCTCCGTGAGTAGCCTATGCCTATTACATTTAGTACAGAGCTGTAAGAATAGAGTATATATCTCCTTTTTCTTTAGAGCAGCTAGACCTCTAAGATACTGATAAATTGATGTCATTTAGACCAGTGCGCTGTGTGGAATATTTCATCATAGATAGAAGTGCCTCATTTAAGTTTTATCTCGCGTGATGATGGAGTTAGTATCTAATATGCGTATGAAGGCATTGTTGTTGATTGAGATATGTTTATTATTGATTACACATACATACAGACTTGCATGACCACACACACACACACATGGTCATTTAAGTGCATGTACTTGCATAATTTCACACATATGTATGTATTATTAAGTAGATGATGTTTGTCCATTAGTACGATGCTAGTTTATTTTGTGTCATTTTATTTCAGAGAGTCCAGCAGTCTGTGCTGGGTTATTAGATGGTGTTACCTAAATAGCTAGGTTATATGGTGTTGTGCTACCTGATAGGGTTTCATTAATAAAAGTGGGACCCCTGTCATCAAGAGTGTTTCTGTGACTGCGGAACGTGTGTGAAAGTAGGCCAGAGAGAGTGACGACAACATCACACGCAAATCCT
This sequence comes from Oreohelix idahoensis, assembly GCA_024509875.1. Taxonomy (NCBI): domain Eukaryota; kingdom Metazoa; phylum Mollusca; class Gastropoda; order Stylommatophora; family Oreohelicidae; genus Oreohelix; species Oreohelix idahoensis. Next base: position 780,115 of record JAMPIV010019117.1, read on the forward strand.
TATTCTCCTTTACACATCGTCTTCGCACCGTCACACATGGCGTCGTCGGCAGGATACTGACAGACAGTGTAGTATAGAGTCATACGCGGAATGTTCAGTGTTGCAAGAGAGCACTACAACCAGTGAGCACCAAGGATACCTGAGCTAAACCTTGCAAGAGTATTACAACACCCAGCACAGACGGAGCAGCACATCTGCCTAGTACATCTCCCCAGTGAAGATTCGCACCACCATAGGCCTAGCAAAGAATCGCACCACCGCATGAAGATTCGAAGCACCATAGGCCCATTGAAGAGTCGCACCAACGTAGACCAGGTGAAGAGTTGCACCAACGCAGGCCGAGAGAAGAATCATACCACCGTACATCCATTGAATACCTTATCAAGCCAGGGACCAGCCGTTTGCAGTTATATCAATTTTCCTGCAATAGTATCCTTGCTAATGATACTCCATCACAACAAACAGGAACACTATTGCTACGCCAGTGTTATTATGCCAAACCAGTGGCCGACCTACCACGACTGACATTCAGCCAGGGACTCAATCGTATCACCAGGCAGCACCTGAAACTGCTACAAGCCACAACAGAGAAGAGAAGACAAGAGCAAGCAACAAAAAAAAAAAAACAAAAAAAATTAGAGACACTTTCTATTATTTATTGTAATATTATAATAAGTGTTTTCTTTCCATCTGTTTTTGCATTGTGTTGTACTAGGTTAGGGTAGAGCAGAGATGTCAACTCAATGCGCAGACGCAACATGCCGGTTAGAGCCTGGGAGCACCTCGACAGCTGAAGGTGGCTCCCGTGAAGAAATCCTCACACCAGGAGAGAGCCCGAGCAATGCGCATGTGAAGGTGATTTTTTCTTTTTTTTTCTTTCTTTCTCGTTCGTCCTGAAAAGGACGGTGGTTGCGTTGTGTCTGTTTGCGCCTAAGCTGTGATATCTGCACATAACAGTGCCGGAGGTAAGAAGATTTGGTGAAAAGGCAGGCCCAACTTGGCAAGAGTTTGTGAAGGAGGTAAAAGTAGGTACCACAAACTGCCTCTTGCGCGGCGGTCGAAAAATTCTGTGACGCGCAAGCGAGGCCCAATTTGGGCCCTTTTCAACCTCACTCTGCCTAGTAATTAATTTGCCTTTTCTAAATAACAATTATATCTTCTGGTTCCTTGATCTTTCTTCTTTCATAATATGTCAATTATAACTTTCTGCGTGTCATTGAAATTGAGTGAGACAAAAAACAAAAACACCATTAAAACTGCTCTTGCCGTGCGCTAGCTGACTGGCGCTCAAGAAAGCGAATTTCCCAGAAATGACCCCCACTTCATTCAAAGCGTCGGCGCTGTGTCCTCAAACATGCTACATTCATACGGTTTTCACCAATGAGAAGAGCGGAAACTGAGCTTTACACACATGTAACACGAGGCACAGATTTGTTATAGGAAGATATCGTAAATTCAAAGTGAATGAGAAAGTTTGGATTTTAATACACATCTGGGAGGCCTACCTACACTCGTGTTACATCAAACAAACGAGCAACCATTCTGCTAAAATCGTATTAAAGTTTTAAAGATCAGAGTTATTTGAGGAAAGAGCGAACGAACGTTAAAAGAGTACACCTCCGATCTTTCTAGGCGCGGAAACGCGCAATGGCGGCTGTTCCAATTGACAATCCCGATAACGATGGGCCGGCTGTAGGGGACACAGCACGAAATGACTCAGGCGCTGAATTGAAAGTTTCACCAATGGAAGTCGACGCAATATGTGTTCTGAGTAAGTTTTGAACTTTGTTTTATTTCTATTCATTTCAGACCTATTTTGTTTATTTGCAATATAGCAACGGCAAGTGATGGAGGGTGGATGTATTAGTAAAAGAACAGCCAAATGTGGCTGCTCGATTCACACATTTAGACAGTTTGTAAAACATTTTTCGTTTTTTCAAAGGTCATGTTTTTTAGCTTGGGACGATCGTTATGATGCACATTTTTCAGTGACGGGAAGAGGCAGACGTCGGGCTCTGCCACCGATTTCTACTGTGACAAACAGACTATTGGCACAGTTCTGTCTTCTGGAGGACTAGGAAAATGCAACATGGGAGCTAGTACGTCTTGTTGTGTAAAGTTTATATATCATATTATTTCCTCTCATTCTCTGATGTTAAAAATCATTAGGCTACTATGTAGCTGAAGCTTTCCTAGAAGCCTCTACAGGTTTTGAGTTTATTTTACAATTACAAACATAAAAGACAAATGACATAATCCATGTAAAAGAGAGACTTACAATCTACTGTATAATTAATATACTGTATATAATGATTTAAATGGTAAATGCAGTAAAAATTAATGCCGCAATAAATGCTTAATGATTAACAAAGGGAAAGAAAAAATAATTTGGCCGACATTTTTTGTATTAATAAAATAACACAATCATGCAATTTGTCCTCTTTCCGTCCCTCCCAACGAATTTCTCTCAGGTGACCTCTTGGTTTCTCTTTGCTATCCGAACAGAATGTGAGTAAAGGACAGCGTCAGTACAACAAGCCAGTGCCCTGAGAGGAGATTCACTTGAGGACTTTCTGAACACACAATTATCTTTTGATGCAGCTGACCTCAAGTGACAGTGAGTTGGACACGGACTAATATTAATAATAATATGTAAAGTTTCTTTGTTTATAAAAATCCAATTTTAAGCAGTAAAGGTTGTTTCAATCAAGAAAATAACCATCAATTTGAATTGTACAACTCAAATTACATATATATGGAAGTTTTCAGCTCTATAGCTGCAATATTCATGATTTTATGACAACATTTGGAATTTCATGAGATTTTTCTTCCGAACTGCAAATTTAGCCTTTGATCCATTTTCACATAATGCAGTTTTATAGTATTCAGTATTTCATGTGGCTCAAAAAAATTAAGCATCAAGGATATAAAGCTCTCTTTAAGCTCAATAAATCTTATAGCTTTCCTGTGTGTAGTTTTTTATTTATGAGTGCATGAAAATGCATATTTGCACTTTGCGAGCACAACAATGAGACTTGAAATTGTATTTTTTGTCAATTTTGATGGCCTATAATTCACTTAATTGATTTGTTGTACTTCCCATGTTTCTTTTCTGCAATAAGGACTTGTATGACTTTGTACAAAAAGCATTATTGACTTGGTAAGTGTTTGTTGACTGTAGTTATGATTGTACAAAGTCGGGCAATTTGTTCGGTGCGAAGATGTTTGAAAAATTTTGTAATTCCCCACAATTTTGAAATGCTGTAACTCGGTTGTTTGATGTCCGATTTTAAAAATTTAAACAGGAAATTTCATGGTTTAAAGAGATCCATTAAGATCTATAAACAAAGACACTGTAAAAACAAAATGAAAAATCAGTTTGTGGTACCTAGTAAAAGCTGCATGGAAGGTAGGGCCCTTAACTGTAGAAGATAGGTTAGACATTGTGTGGAATAATGTTACACCAGTGGTCTCTAGGGAATTACGGATACGTGGCGGAGCCAAGGCCAGCCCTGAGAAGTTACTCGAAATAGTGGAAGAAGCCTACAGTGAACGACAACTAGTCAATGAGATGACTAGGGGTTTCTATGCCATGAGACAGGGGCCTAGCTTATCAGTAATGGAATTCTCTCACATGTTGCATGAATTATTTCTGAGATTGAATGCAACGCGCGTGAAGAAAGGCTTGGCTCCCGCACACCAATCCATGCTCAGAGATCATTTTATTGCCCAGCTTAGTAATGATCTGAGCAGGACATTTGTGAAGGAACATGTGCTAAAGAATCCTGGTGTTTCATTTAGGGAAGTTAGGGACTATGCCCTTTTCTGGGAAGGCAAAAAGCATGATGCACCAGTGCAGGTAGCCAGTGTAGAAGCCCACACTGAAAAGGACGAACTCGAAGCTGAAGTAGCTCGCCTAAAGTCCCAGATAGCACAGCTATCACAGACCAGTTCGCCAGCACAAAAGGAGACGAGAAGAAGAAGGAAACAGTGCCAACCGCGTGAAAACCTAGAGCAGAACCAAGGTGTGGATCAATTGGAACCAAAACTAGACCTTCCTGTAGGTGAGAGTCAGGCAGTTGATAGTGCATGCAGTGATTTAGAGGTTAGTAAAAACACAGATGCACCGACAAGGCGACAAGGATTTTGTAAATGGTATAATGTCGACAAAGGATGGGGATTCATTACACCGGATGATGGAGGTGTTGATATTTTTGTACATCAGACAAAAATTTTCAGAAGGGGATTCCGTAGTCTGGGGAGAAATGAGAGAGTACAATTTGACAGCAAACCGTCTGTTCAGGGCATTGAAGCGGTCTTTGCATGCGGCATTGGCGGCCAGGAATGTAAGGGTAGCAGGAGGCGACCCATGGCACAGAGGAAGCCCAGAAAAATAAGATGCTACAATTGTGGAGACTTTTTAGACCACATGGCAGCCAAGTGCCCTCATGGCCCGCTTCCGAAGCAATGTTTTCAGTGTAAGTGTAAGTCCCTAGAGCATTTGATATAGGTTTGTCCCTCAAAGAGCATCCTCTCTAAACGTACCGACATATCTAGGCTGTCTTCAGGGTGCAGGCCAAGAGATGGCCGTGACAACTGTTACCCTAAGGGCGCCAAGAGAAGCGGTCAACGTTCAGGAGAGGAAACTCATCTTAAACAGATAGGAGGGAATATACGCCGACGCTCCGGAGAGGACACCAATCTAGATCAGATTGGGGGGGGGGGGGAGAGAATGCACTCCGACATCGACTGAACACAAACGTAAAACACGTTAGAGGCAATCCCCCGCCAAGGCCGACAACTGCAGGCACTAACTCGCTGAACTCTCAATCAAGTAGCGACGCTGTACGAGCGGACAATTCTAACAGACCACGAGAAGCAAAAAGACATAAACTTAAAAATGACAATGGAGCAGAGTACGTTTGTGGGGACCACAAAAAATTTAGGGGCGGAACATGTGACCGTGTGGCCAGAAAGGTGTAATGTTGACTGAGTAATTAGTTGTCGATCTAGTCTACGGTGTGAATTTGTGCTCATGTTGGCATTCTCACCCGGTAATGGGCGATTTTAACGAAACACACCTTCGACATCCGTGAAGAAGACAGACGTGTGAAACGTGGGAGACAACAATCGGTTGTTAGACATCTTGGCGCGGTCTGACACCAGAGGGAAAACACCTTGTTGAGCACGAAACCGTGAGGTGTGACTCCAGGCAACGAATATCGTGGGATGTAACAGCCCATTAGTGGGCGGACTTTGAGTTGTGTCGATTAGGGAGATACTTGATTAAGATGTGATCTCATGTCATCCATACTGAGCATAGAACTCCTGATTTGCTCCCTAGAGGGATGGGTGGAGCTTTCCCCGACATTTTGACGTGGCGGCTATCATGTGGTACAGGGATGGAGATGCAGATTTAAAACTGAAACAGTGAGAAGCTTCAGTGAGAGAGCTGAGAAGTAGCCAGATCGTTCTTGTGCAAAATGCGCCCTCGTACGATAACCAACTGAGGCCTTGGGCTTTTGCATAGTTGCGTCTGTGCTAGGAGAACTAACGACATAGAGGTATGCTTGCATATAAGTACATTTTTATAATACTTTAGATTTAGTAATATTAGACTTTCAGGTTTAAAAGTTAATGCTTTGTAGCGTTTGTCTATCTATAGCTTGATAGAAGCTGACTGGCGATTTATGTGTATTTAAGTGTAATTTCACGTATATCTCATCGCTATTTTCAACAGTGAGACTGTGTGTTAAATGTGTAAAGTAAAGCACTAAGTGAATTTATAAGAGGAATTCTAGTGTCGCATTGCGCTGTATACAAGTGTGTATTTATTACCATTATTATTATTAGTGTGTAGTGTTAAATAATGGTTATATTGCATTCTTGTGAGCCGTAAGTGTGGTTAATGTTACATCAGTGATTATTGTGAGAGAAAGATTAGCGTACCCTCTAGCTCCGTGAGTAGCCTATGCCTATTACATTTAGTACAGAGCTGTAAGAATAGAGTATATATCTCCTTTTTCTTTAGAGCAGCTAGACCTCTAAGATACTGATAAATTGATGTCATTTAGACCAGTGCGCTGTGTGGAATATTTCATCATAGATAGAAGTGCCTCATTTAAGTTTTATCTCGCGTGATGATGGAGTTAGTATCTAATATGCGTATGAAGGCATTGTTGTTGATTGAGATATGTTTATTATTGATTACACATACATACAGACTTGCATGACCACACACACACACATGGTCATTTAAGTGCATGTACTTGCATAATTTCACACATATGTATGTATTATTAAGTAGATGATGTTTGTCCATTAGTACGATGCTAGTTTATTTTGTTTCATTTTATTTCAGAGAGTCCAGCAGTCTGTGCTGGGTTATTAGATGGTGTTACCTAAATAGCTTGGTTATATGGTGTTGCTTAGGAATTGTCTTCAAAGTAAACTTGCGGACAACATTGTTTCTGTATGATTCTTGTGCTACCTGATAGGGTTTCATTAATAAAAGTGGGACCCCTGTCATCAAGAGTGTTTCTGTGACTGCGGAACGTGTGTGAAAGTAGGCCAGAGAGAGTGACGACAACATCACACGCAAATCCTTATTCTCCTTCACACATCGTCTTCGCACCGTCACATATATACCCTTCAAAAGAAGTTAAGGACCAGTAGGTGAAAATGACCCAAAAATAATAAAAATTATATTTCATAAGCAATTAATCTGACATTGATTTTTCTCGAACAACAAACATTCAACACGTGCTGCGTGGGCCACCAGCATACCGTGTGGCTAGTGTTTAGCTCAGTATGCACGCTGAAAAAATGCTGCTGAGACACCAAAATGTGGGTGTTTTTAATGATGTCTGAGCATGAAAAAAATACCTGCTATTCCAAAAATGCGTGATGCATGTGGGAGACTGTAGTGTTGGTCTTGAGCTGTACTCACAAAATTGTCTTTATAAGCAACACAAGTGCTGCATAACCATTGCACAACAATATGCCTCAACGACGAAAGCTGAGAGTTGTGGATACAGGATCATCTACGAATTCATGTCTGACTTACAAGACCATATAAGGTTTTGCCTCTTCCGTTGATATTAATCAATACATATTTTATTAGCCACTCCTTCGACTAGGTAGTCTCAAGTTAGAATTTGATAAGAGTTCTAGCACAGGCAAATAAACAAAGTGTTTTTAAAATCAATACTGTCGAAAGGCTCATATTTAAGACTAGAAATGCATGCTTGTACTTGACCATTCTGACAATTTTATACCAAGACTGGTTGTATTATTAAAACTCTGAACATTTTAGCATGATATGCGGCATTATGTCTTTGTTCTTATTACATAAAAAAAAAACAAATGCGTGTTATAGCCAATTCGACTGATATCGTACAAATTATGATGGGTAGCGATCACTGCTTATTATGTGATCTCAATCGATCACTCCGCTCGTTTCCCTTGTATATGGCTGCCCCGTTGACGAACGACGGAATAATTCTATCCTGAGAGCTGTAGAGAAAAGGCGGGAGAAGACACAGAATGAAGTTCACAAGTATAACTGCATAGTCAACGCCTATACTATTAAAACTAGCTGCTGTCGCCAGGTAAAAATGTTTAAATGTCATGTTTCACACTCCTGCTGGTGTCGGGCCTCCTCTTTAAGTGTAACTTCGCAAACATACACATATATCATCTCAGTTTTGAGTCTCTCATGCAGAAGTATTTTTAAAATCGCCGATCAAAAATAATTAACTACAATTCTTAGAACAGGTATTCTATCTCCGGTAAAATAGAAATCATGTCTTCACAGTTGAAGCAGGAATGTTTTTGTGATAAGTGTTTGGAAAAGGGCAAAGTAGAAGCTGTTCTCTATAACTTTCTTCTTCTTCCGTCCTTAGCCAACGACCGGCAAAGCAGTCAGTGGCCATTACGCCTAGTGGCGTCTTAAGGGCAACAGCGAATAGATTTTCTTTGCCGTTGTTCCCATCACGCCTAATGGCGTCTTTAGGGCAACGACAAATCAATCCGTTTGTCGTTGTTTCCGTAATCAAAGTGACTGGCAAACGGGTGATCAGCCCTCTATATAGTCAACGCCTATACTATTAAAACTAGCTGCTGTCGCCAGGTAAAAATGTTTAAATGTCATGTTTCACACTCCTGCTGGTGTCGGGCCTCCTCTTTAAGTGTAACTTCGCAAACATACACATATATCATCTCAGTTTTGAGTCTCTCATGCAGAAGTATTTTTAAAATCGCCGATCAAAAATAATTAACTACAATTCTTAGAACAGGTATTCTATCTCCGGTAAAATAGAAATCATGTCTTCACAGTTGAAGCAGGAATGTTTTTGTGATAAGTGTTTGGAAAAGGGCAAAGTAGAAGCTGTTCTCTATAACTTTCTTCTTCTTCCGTCCTTAGCCAACGACCGGCAAAGCAGTCAGTGGCCATTACGCCTAGTGGCGTCTTAAGGGCAACAGCGAATAGATTTTCTTTGCCGTTGTTCCCATCACGCCTAATGGCGTCTTTAGGGCAACGACAAATCAATCCGTTTGTCGTTGTTTCCGTAATCAAAGTGACTGGCAAACGGGTGATCAGCCCTCTATAACTTTACAACCACAATATTTGTGACAAAACGGGGCGGATCCTATCGATCTTTGTTTCTCTCCGGCAGTATCGGTACACTTGTGGTACTGATTTTTATTATTTGCTCTCAATTGTTTCATTTTTCTTTCTTTCTTTCTTTATTTTTCTGCTAAGTAGCAGATATCTGATTTTATCAAATCACCCTGTATATGATAACAATCACATTTGCTTGGCGCTTCCCAGATTTGTTGGTTATAGGCGCGGCAGATTAACACGTACACCGGCCAGCGCTATCGGCTTAATCACCGATAAGACACGGGGGGCACGCATAACTAAAGCTTGGAAGAGGGGAGACAACTTACAGACCGACATGGATGACAAGATTACTTTAGATAAAAGTAAGATTGCTTCATCTCGAACACATGGTCATATGCGGTTACCGGTTGTTTGGAAGTTTGTACACAAGGGCAACGGACATCATATTACCATATATGGGAGACGTGACCTTTGCAAAATTTTTCCATGTCAGAAATATTTTGAAAGTACCACACCCGACCTGTTTGAATATGATTGCAGCGTTTATTTAACTCCATAACAAACGAAGGCGTAGGAAGGCAGAGAATATAATCTGACCATTCTCTCAAGCTATTTCACTTGAGAAACCGCTTGCCAGAAGACACCAGACATTGCCAGTGTTAGAATTCAGGATTCCTGTTTATCAGCTTGGACCTTTTATTAGAGAATTTTGGATGGACTTACAAAATAGCCCAGGAAATTTCTATCAATTTTAACAAGGAAACCAGGACTGTGGAAACTGAAAACACACGGAGAGAGAGGGAATCTATTGTAAAATTAACGACCCCCCAGATGCGTGTAAGAGACCGACTCGTCTCTTTTATTAATCTGAGCATCAAGTCTGTAGCCAAGATTGGTGTAAGTATTGCAATTTTCATTCTATGTCTCATTACTAACATGTGAGGAAGCCGCGCTGGTGTAATGGCTACGACGTTGTACTGGCGATCAGGTGTTCATGGTTCAAACCCGGCCATCGGCGTTTGAAGAAATGTTTACGACCGGAAATTTGACTGAATAACCTGAACGGCTCCTGCACATAAATCCCGTGTGGATGGGAAGGAGCGAAGCTCCTGACCAGGTTGGAAGGAAAGTCCACTGACCCCCCAGCCTCGCAATGACATGTCATTGGGCCGAAAGAGCTGGAAAGCTCGAGTGCCGCTGGTTATAAAAAAAAAAAAAAAAAAAACTAACATGTGAACTAACATATATCTATATATATATATATATATATATATATATATATATATATATATATATATATATATATATATATATATATATATATATATATATATATATATATATATATATATATTACCCTGTGAATTTTAATGTGTGAAACTCGCTATTGATGATTCATTAATGTAAGTTTTCAAGCTTTAAACCAGTGTAAATGTCTATGTTAAAATATTCTTTTAAAGTAAAGGAAGTTTCAAGCTTTAAATCAGTGTAAAACATAAATGAATTTATATTGTGAACACTTTTCAAACAGCGGAGATGTAAATGTAAAACATATATCTGTACGTTTAACCTTTTCATTTAAATGTAACGTAAAGCTAAAGCTATTCAGCTTAAATGTAAAGGAAGTTTTATAACAAGGGATTAAATTTAATTCTCATCGAGGGTAAATTCTGACACGGGATGGTAGAATAGAAGAGGGGGGCACATAACTATGTGTCGGAAAACGCCATACTCAGAAGAGCGTTTCGTTTCTATTTCTATTACCAGTTATTAGTGGTACCAGCAGAAAGTACTATCTCTGGAACCAAGTGAAGGTAAAAGTGGACTGACGTGCAAGACGTCATCATAAGAGGGTCTTATAGGCAGCCGCAGAACCAGCTTGGCCGTTACTTCTTGACGTTCTGGAAACGTGCAGCACCTGAACTTTGACCACAGACGAGCGCGAGCAGAGTGAAAAGAACCAACCCATTAGAATCATCATTGGCAGCTAAGTTAACCTATATGCTGCCACTTGAATTTCTTATCCTAAAACCATCACCCGAGTGATGAAAACTTCATTTTTGTAACTAACTATTATTCCTTTCTTTTAAACTGTTAAAGTGATCATTAAATTTTTGTTATTTGTAATTATACAAATTTAACTTCGATTCAATCATTTAAAATGTACTACATGTTTGTCAGGAAAAGACATTGACTGATGATATAGACCAGAAATTCAACTCCATTTTAACAATATATAAGGAAAGCAGCAAATCATGCTTGGGATTCCAGGAAAGGAAGAAGCAAGACTGGATAACACCAGAAACATTTTTTCCCTCTAACCAGCGGCACTCGAGCTTTCCAGCTCTTTTGGCCCAATGAGATGTCATTGCGAGGCTGGGGGGTCAGTGGACTTTCCTTCCAACCCGGTCAGGAGCTTCGCTCCTTCCTATCCACACGGGATTTATGTGCAGGAGCCGTTCAGGTTATTCAGTCAAATTTCCGGTCGTAAACATTCCTTCAAACGCTGACGCCCGGGTTTGAACCATGAAAACCTGGTCGCCAGTACAACGCCGTAGCCATTACACCAGCGCGGCTCCCAACCAGAAACATTAAACACCATAACAATGAGAAAGGAAATGAAAAGAAAGAAAACAGAAGCGAAGTCCCCCAGGTTAAAGCAACTATATAGCGAACAGTACAGTCAGCTGGACAAGGAAGTTAAACGCCAAACCCGAGCCAACAAAAGGAATTTCCTAGACGATCTTGCAAGACAGGCAGAAGAGGCAGCACTGATAAATGAACAAAGCACATTATACAAAATAACTAAATTCATCAGCGGAAAACGAGGTGCAAACAATATTACATTAGTAAGAGATAAGCAAGGAAATCTCATCACGACAGCAGAGGGACAGGAAACAAGATGGGCAGAGCACTTCAGAGAAACTCTGAACAAGGAAAAACCAGAGACACAATTGAATGTTCCTGAGGCTGAAAACGATCTAGATGTAAATACAGACATTCCACGAAAAGAAGAAATCATCACAGCAATCAAAGGGTTAAAGAACAGAAAAGCTCCTGGCCATGATAACTTAAATGCAGAGCTATTTGGGACAGACCTTGAGCTGGCAGCAGAGCTGTTGGAACCGCTGTTTGCACGGGTCTGGAAAGCGGGGACAACACCATCAGGGTGGAACGGGGGAATGGTTGTCGGGTTGCCCAAGGGGGGAGATCTTGCAGACTGCAATGGTTGGAGAGGGGTCGCTCTTCTCTCGGTTCCCAGCGGGATACTAGGCAGGATGGTTGTACAAAGAATTTCAAGGGCGGTGGACCACAAACTGGGGAAAGAACGGGCGGGATTTAGAAAGAACAGAAGATGTGTAGATCATGTGTTAGCTCTCGGGAGCATTGTGGAGCGGTGCTCAGAATGGCAAAGACAGCTGTACATTAATTTCGTTGATTTTGAAGGGGCTTTTGACAGCATACATAGGGACAGTTTATGGAAAATACTGAGGGCTTATGGAATTCCAAGCTGCATAGTGTCAATCTTAAAAAGCCTCTATGCCGGCTTTGCATGTGGTGTTGGGCGGAGCAGCCTGGCCTTTGGGGTGAGGGCGGGAGTGCGGCAGGGATGCCTCTTGTCAACCACTCTGTTTTTGACAGTCGTGGATTGGGTGGTGCGCCGGGCGGCGGTCCGGGATGAATAGGATGGACTACGTTTTCTGCATTGGAGGATCTGGAATGTGCAGATGGCATTGCACTGCTAGCACATTCACATCAGCGCATCCAGGGGGAAACGGATAGACTTAATAGGTTTAGCCAGCAGGTGGGCTTGAACATCAATTTAAAGAAGTCAGAGGTCATGACGCTCAATGTGAGCAACCCTGAGCCCATATTAGTAAGGAATCAGCAACTGGTACAGACAGACACCTTCACATACCTAGGATGCATAGTAACACCAGACGGCGGGGCAGGCAAGGACATCAACATCAGAATGAATAAGGCAAGAACAGCCTTTTTTAGCCTAAACAACATCTGGAAGTCCTCTCAATACAGCACAAGCACAAAATTAAGATTATATCAGAGCTGTGTGCTTTCTGTGCTTCTCTATGGTGCGGAATGCTGGAGAGTTACAGAGAAGGAAATGTCGAAACTGTCCTCTTTTCACACAACATGCCTAAGAAAAATTTACCGAATCTTTTGGCCGAATATCATCACCAACCAAGATCTGCTTACTCGGAGCAAGCAAGAGGACATGCACACCATCATAGCAGGCAGACGCTGGAGCTGGGTTGGCCATGTCCTCAGAAGAGACCCCGATGCCATCACAAGAACAGCTATGCTTTGGACCCCTGAAGGAAAACGAAAGAGAGGCTGACCAAAAACAACCTGGCGGAGGACTGTGGAGGCTGAGATGCAAAGAATGAACCAGAGTTGGGGCACTGTACGAAGGATGGCTGCCGACCGAGCAAAGTGGAATCAATTTGTTGTTGTCCTACAAGACGCCACTAGGCGTGATGACCACTGACTGCTTTGACGGTCGGCGGCTAAGGATCAAAGAAGACATGTTTGTCTCAGTCAAAGTTACTAAACACACTCTAAACGGAGCTATATTATAACAATTATTCCACTGATTAACTCGGGGGTGGGGGCTTTACGAGCTAGAATAAACCATGCTTAAATTCTTCATAAAAGATGTCGGCAGATTACAGAATTAACGTGCTCAGCAACAGCCAGCATTGTTTTGAATATCTTGTGAAGGCTCCCATGTGACAGAAGCTTTACTACTCTTCTATCTACATTTCTGCCAAGAGTAATCTTGTGTAAAGATAGACTCCATTGAAGCCTATAATAGATACTCTTGAGTTTTGGCCACTGTTGGACCACTACTGCAAAGCAGGGGAGGCAATACCGTCACAGTATTACTGAATCAGAAACATGATGGCAGCTTGTGCTGTGTAAATGATGGCTCCTGAAATGTTATATGCTGAATGTGACAAGGAGAAGGTTTAACAAAGTGCTCACTAATCGTCAGTTCCCCTAAGGCAGAAATCGGCAATCCTCGGTAAACGCACTGATTCCGTTTTATATATGACGTAATTTCTTCCGGCCAACAAAAAAAAAAAAAATTCTTTACGCCACGGCCGGCGTTAGTAATTGCGGGGCCTGATTTGGACCATTCTGGTGGGGGCCCTGGACATAAGATTAAAGTTTTGTTGTAACATGTTTTATGACAAATCGTAGCTAATAAATATAGATTCGTTTTCTTTATAATTACAGTGTATTAGGAAATATTCCTGAATATCTGATCTAAAAAAATCTTCATTCCTTATTTTGGTAGATATGAAGAATGGTGGGACGTGTTATTTGATGTCATCCAATATGTCGTCCATGTCGTTAGGGTTATGATTAAATCTCCATAATATAGCTGGAATTCACTTTGCTTGATGTCAATAAGGTGCTGGTAGATTGATAGTAATAATAGTAATAGTCCCTTCATAAATAACTATGGAAATGTGCCCCAGAGATGACAGTACTCTGCTGCTTTTTTACTTGGTGTTCCTTTCGACGTTTTCTCCTCTCTTCTGCTTGCCGGAAGAGCTTCTTTTCGCCCAATCTGAGGTGGAGCCGTAGAGAGCATCGCCACTGGTGCGATCGGCAGCTTCATCCTCCAGCCTGTTGGATTTATGTTCAGTGTCCTCATGTCTCTCTTGTACACATCTTTGAAAATCAGCTGCGATCGCCCAACTGTTCTTTTGCCAACTCCCAGCCGTAGAAGTTATCTTTCGGGATGCGACCATCTGCGCTGTGTATACATGCTATGAATACCAGCTCGTGACAACACCTCGATATTTTTCACTCTGTCCTTCCATGAATACCGAGGATGTGGCGTAGACACCGTAGATAGAAGGTGTTGAGCTTTCTTTCTTGCTTAGCATAGGTTGTCTATGTCTTGCTGCCATATATAAGTGTGCTGGTGACGCAGGCGTTATATTCAGCAGCTTTGGTCTTCGGTGTGAGGTTGGAGTTTCCCCAAAACATGCGTTGTGAGGCAGCCAAGGTGACTGCAGCTTTTCCAATGCGGCTGTCAATTTCTGTGTCCAGAGAGAGAGAGAGAGAGAGAGTTTGTCGTTGATGGTACATCCCACACACAGACTGGTACAAAATCCACATCCTGACCCAGCACATTTGTTTTCTTTAGACTTATTGTGAGGACGAAGTCCTTGCATGTTTGGATGAAGCGATTCATCAAGCTCGGAAGCTCCTGTTGACTTTTGAGTGACGATTGCTGCGTCATCAGCGATCTCTTTGGTGCGAAATTTTCTGTCCACAGTTCGGGTTTGACGCTAATCCCCATGCACCCAATGGGGAAAGAAGACAGTGGCGGGACAACACCTAACTGGCTAGTGGCTGCCCAGCTTGAGGCGGGCGGTAGCTGCCCAATGAGATCCTAGAACCTCTCCCACTGTCAGAAGTAGCCCCTGGCGCTAAGACCTACGCCGATTGGGCTACTTCCCGTGTTGTGCCGACGCCATATGGTAAAGCTGGAGTGTCCTTTCCTGGGCACAGTTATATGGAGATCAAGCTGTTGCTTCATGGTAGACTGAAGTACAGTAAACATATACAGAATTCTAGTTCTAGCAGAAAAGTAGCTTAATGGCAACTAGAAGTAAAGTTACAGTTCAACAGTTGCCTACGGCGATCCTCCAGTGTTGCCATTTATGAATTCATGATCCCACTGGCTCGTCTGGTCTCCCCTAAAAGATTATATTACAGTAAATGTGGGCAATATCCTCTTACTTTGAAAATAGAAAACCATAGGTAGAGAGAAAGAAAATATCAAATTTCCAGCTCCACTGCCATTAAAAGGCAATAAGAGCTTACTAACCACTTTAATGGCAGTGCTTTTTTAAGTAATGAAAAAAATATAAATATCTGAGTAAATTAAGTCACTCACCCTACATGTTTCATTTACTCTGCATTCACCCCCAAAATTATTTCATTCACCCTTGGGTGAACCATTTACCAGTTTTAGAAGCGTTGATCTATTGGTATAGCGCAGTGTTTCTCAACCCTGATAGTAGCAATGCCCCCTTTCGACAATTAATATTTTTAATAGCCCCCCCCCCCCCCTGCTCTTTATCGTGTATACACAAACACACACTTACACACATATACTGCCCACAACGTCCCTGTTGCGAGAATGTATTTACGGTGCACTCGCATCAAAGAGAGTTGAACACAAAGGTCACACACAGTTCTGTGTAGTGGTGTGACTGTAACGTCAACCTCACTAAACAAAGAGGGTTTTTTTTGGCAGGGACACGTGATTGTGCGGGGAATGTTTTGGTAGGGAGTCGTGCCGTGGAAGTGGACAGAGTAGGGAAGGGGCTGTGATGTGTTCCAGGCTAATCCGTATTTGGCGGGAATGCGTTTCCAGAAGAAAATATGTGTCGAGAGTGGAGAGAGAAGGTTAGCTTGGGTGTGTCGAGAGGCTAACGAATGTTTCGAGTGTTGAAGGGACATACATCTCCGACTACTGTCTCCTGACAATGGTAACATCCTAGTTACTAACATTTTGCGTTTGGAATCGTTGAAACACTCCATGGGACGCAGGGCAAATAAAAACTATCGTGTTACACGCTATGCGAAGGGGAATATCTTTTGCAATTGTTACACAAATCCCCCCTGAATGGAAGTAGCGACCCTCAATCGTTGCGACCCATCAGAACGCCCCCAGACATCTTGAAAACGCCCACCAGGGGGCGGTACCACCCACGTTGAGAAACACTGGTATAGCGCGATCCTGTACTAGAAGGTCCAGTCGTTGCAAACGATGGAAAATATATGGAAACAGTAATGGCTAGACCAGACAGGGCTTCAATTATTCGCAGACTTCAAAAGAAATGGTAATTGTAATATAAATAAAATAATACGAATAATTCCTACATTACTTAGTCTGAGTGTAATTGAAACGTTCTGCGACGAACAATGAAAGAATACCGCCAGTTGTTGCGGGGAAATACGGAAAAGACAAGTATTGGACCGTAAAAGCGAAACTGAACACCCGAACATGAGTCAGTATGCCTTGCAATTTTTTTCGTGATGTAATTTTTGAAAAATACAGATACAGCGTGCACTGCATCATGAAAGCTAAACGGAAAACACATTAAAAAGGACGCTCACCTTTCGATTGTGCTCATTGTGCTTTGCCCATATCCCATGGTAAGTGTGACAACAAAGATCTAATGAAGTTGACATGAAATGGAAAGAAATGCACGCAGGATAATTAGCATCCTCATCATATTTCTCTTCCCCCCCCCCCCCCCCACCCCCCACGTCCCCGGCTTAATATTTTGGCGCGTTACTTGCTCGTAATAATAATAAACTGAACATTTTATTTGCTAGTTCATGCAGGATCTGTATCTCTTACAATGTATGTCTGCCGTTGGTTAGGCCGGTTTGCCCCAGCTCTTGATCCTTTCATGACACCTTTATTTTAATACACATCGACTCACAGGTGTGTGAAGGTAAGGATGTTCATTATATTTTAAAATCAGATACGATATCAGATATCCGGTTACTCAATATAATGTTAAAAACAAAAAGGGGAAAATCGGCAATATGTCATATAATCGCAGATATTCATTGATGTTTCGTGTGGTCTGGTTGCTTCCCTTGGCAATCTGAGCGAGCAAAATACACGGACACCCCACGGAAAACTAGAAAGTAGCGCAGTGGTTAGTGCACTGGCTTCCTAGTTTGGTGGTCAATGGTTTGATCCCCAGTTGAGGTGGGATTTTTTAGACCACAAACCGCTCCGGGATCGACCTAGCCTCATGAAGTGGGTACAAGAGCAACTTCTGGGAAGGTTAAGGCGGCCGGCGTGATGCTGACCACATCACCCCTAGTGTGCCGATGGTCAAATAAATATGGGCCTAACACTATATTCCCAATATGCCTCAATGGGCGTATAACGGGATTCTTTTTTTCCTATCCTAACATTAAAATTATTTTAAGATGACGGGAAACAATTACAGCCCTCGAGTAGAAGTGAATATAGAAAATGTCATTTTGTAAACTATAATACAATAATACAGTTAACATAAAAACCGTAAGTGAAGACGGTCGATGGTGTTACCGGAAAAGCATAGCTGCCTTCCAAGCAATGGATTCAAGTTTAATTCCTGGCTAGAGTACGATAATTTTATACGTGTGTGTATGTATGTATGTATGTTTGTGTGTGTGTGTATATATATATATACACATACATACATACGCACACATATATACATGCAATAACATATATATATACACATACATACTGTGGTAAAATGGGATGTTATAAATATTTATAGGGGACTTAGTGTACTGACTGAGATCAGCTGTGAAGGTATCTGTATCTAATAGGTGTAGTGTTTTACAGATAACCTTACTTGCTACCACATTTATACCTCAGTCAGAATTATTCTGGAATATTGTGATGACTACGTTAAATGTCTAGGGTTATGAAAATGATGAAGTGTAAGTCACAACAACAACAGACAGATAAACCATTTAATTATTCCACAACACTTTACACCACTGTGACTCTCACATACATATAAAACTCTATAAGATTATTTTAAATGAGGCAAGGGTTAAAGTTTAAAAATATATGTATTAAGTTTCTTTCATTAATAGAGATCCTGATTCAACTACACAGTGAACCAGGAAACATAATAAAATGTAATTACAAGTATTATGTACACAGTTTATAGATATGATCTTTGTATTGACATATATTATTATTAGTATTCTATGTGTGTGAGTTGTGATGTGGTACTAGGAGGTAATACTGGCTGTTCAAGCTATGTTGTTGATTGTCATCACGACTTCAAGTGTTTGTTTCTGTTGGAACTAGTATTGGAGATGTTCTCAGTTCCTGGCATTAAAACAATTACTTGCCCCTCTTTATTTAATACAATGTCAATTTTAGAGGGGGGTACATAATGTTGAGCTCCTCTGGCCACAGAAGCTTATCTTTCGTGATGGCGGCAGGAAAAGACTCCTCTGCTCAATTGCTTCACTGTGTTCTGGAGACACCTCACTGGTTGCTATCTGGACCAAGGAGTATGCTGTCAGCCTCTGGATTCAGCAAAACTCAGACCAGGTGCTGCTTCAATAACTAGGACCACAGTCCCACAATTCATGGAAATATTACACAGATACGTTGACTAGCGATGAATAATGGCACAAATTATGGCATAAATTCCGATCCGCCTCTGTCCCAGGCTTGTATTTAGAAAAATATGAGCTGGATCGCAACGCACTGTTCCTTTAGTAAGTTTATTTTAAAATGTGGCACTGAACTGACGCTTCTAATTGACTATATTGGCGGGTCTAACCAATCGAGCCATGTTTACCCAAGCGTTTGAAAAAAAGTACCCTTCCTTCCGTCTCCCCTAACAACAAAACATAGTATTTATAGTCTGACTAATCGTGTTTAGCCTTACATTTATTTCTATCCAATCAAATAGGATTTTACATGGTGGCCCATTTCCCGTACAATGGTGGTTTCAAAACCTGCCACTGCACAATTCTGATTTTGGTGTTGTCTGACAGCACCACCATTTTATTTTGGCTAGGCTATAATTTGTTAATTCCTAGACTATTTGCGTAACGTTTAACATATTCTTTGTCAGCAAGTCCTAAGGAACCCAATTATATAAATTTAAGGGAGCTAGGTGGCTGCGTTCAAAATGTGCATTTTCTTCTACCTCCTGTTCACTTCGATACGATGTGGTGTCTGGGTACTGTCAGGCTTTCAGACATAAAACAGTATAATGTCATGTTTCCTAATAAGCGTTTTTCAGGTTTTTAAACCTAACTCTCGTATGGGTAGTGTTTTTTATCACTGTCGATTTGAAAAAAGTTAGTGCTTCTGGCCTTATGCTTGTTGGGGGTGGCATTAATATAGCGAGACTGTGGTAGTATTGCCTGCGTTCCTTCGTACATCGCTCTCTCTCTCTTTCTATCCTAAGTTCATCTGTCTTTCCGTTTATGTTAACGTAGTATAATTAATGTTAGTATTAATTTAGGTCATTAATCAGCTTGCGTATCTCAAGGTTTTCTTAGAAATGCAGTACACGTTTTATTGTGTTGTGGAAACGCGTGTATGCTGCTATAGGCTTTACTATCAACGTGGAAACGTTACAATTTGCAGACGAAGTAGAAAACAAGGGGGATTTCGAGTACAGTCATTGTGACAGCACTGTTCTTTACCATTCTTCTATCCTTTTATTGAATTTATTTGTTAGGCGTTTCATTTACCTTTTAATTTATATATGTGGATTTAGAATGTTTCACGACAAATTCTCCCCTCTTAAAACAGACGTTATATGTGAGTCTATAATTCTATATACACATAGATAAATTTATTATTATTTCTGGGGCTTACAGTGATTCTCATCACACGGATGGCGGCTTAAAAAATCCGCTCCCAGATTTTTCTTTCCAGATATATACTCTATGCAAAACTCATATGGCTGCATCAGTAATGACCAACGGAGTAATCTAGAATTTTCATGTCTAGCCTGCGCTAGAAATGACAAGGTTTTGTGATCCGTTTGCAACTTAAATGCCTTCCCATACAGATAAATATTGAATTTCTTTATCGCCCATATTACTGCAAGACATTCTTTTTCGCTAGTTGAGTAATTGGTTTCAGCTTTATTCAACTTTCTGCTAGCATATGCCACTGGGCTTAATTCCCCATCCAATGCATCTGATTTCTGTAGCAGAGTCGCACCTAACCCAATATTACTGGCATCAGTCCTTACAATGAATTCTTGACTTAAGTCAGGTAATTTCAAAATAGGTTTGCTTGTAAGCTTTTCCTTCAATTCCTGGTAAGCCAATTCACATTGTGGTGTCCATGTAATTCGATCTGGATTTCCTTTACGTGTCAAATCAGTTAACGGTGCACATATGGAATTAAAGTTTTTGATATACTTTTGGTAGAAACCACATAATGAGACAAAGGATCTCACGTCTTTCTTGGTTTGTGGTCTCTGGGCTTTCTTTAGTTTCTCTAAATTCTTGGGGTCAGGGGTCATGTTTCCCTGATAGACTGTGTGTCCCAAGAATTCTAATTCTTTACATCCAACGCAACATTTGGTTGGTCGGGCTGTTAAATTCGCTTCTCTAAGTCGATTAAACAGCATGTTCAGAGAGTCAATGTGTTCATCAAATGTTTCTGTTGCTATAAGGATATCATCCATGAAATTTGTGATACATGGATTATTCAGAGGGTCCAATAATTTTCTCATCATTCTAGAGAAGACACTAGGTGCATTCTTCAATCCAAATGGCAATCTGTTAAACTCATAGTGTCCCTCTGAGGTACTAAACGCTAGGTATGGTCTAACCTCAGGCTTTACTGGAATCTGATAGTATCCTTTACTCAGATCCACTTTTGAGAAATATTTAGCTTTATTTAGCCTGGCAAACAACTGATTTGTATCCGGCAATGGATCCACTTGTCCTTCTGTGATAGCATTCAGTCTCCTGTAATCTATACAGAGTCTATGTTCTCCAGAGGGTTTCCTTAAGAGTACAACACTGGAACTATACGAAGATTCACTGTGTAAAATAATTCCTTCCTTCAACAAATAGTCTATCTCTTCCTTCAAAGCTTTCTCCTTAGCAAAAGGAATCGAATAGGGTTTCATACAGACAGGTGTGGGGTCTATCAGTTTCATATCATATTCCAATAAAGTTGTATGCCCCAGTCGGTCCGTTAACACCTCTGTATGATTATCTAGAACCTGTTGCACTCTCTCTTTCTGATTTTTCGTTAAATGTGTACTGATTTTCACCTGTGCCGCTGTCTCACAGGGGTGTAATGGATATTCAAATGATGAAAGTAGTTCCTTTTTCATCTCCATTGCAATGGACAAGGTCAACAAGTGTGTCTCTTCCTGATGTTCTCTTTCCAAATATTTCTTCAGGAGATTCACATGATAGATTTTTTCTTTCCCCTTCTTATCTATCTTATAATTTGTTCTAGACACCTTCTCTAGAACTGTATATGGACCTTGCCATCCAATTTGTAACTTATTTTGACTACCGGGGAGAAGAAGCAGTACCTTCTCTCCCACAGCCAAATCTCTGTCTTTAGCTTTCCTGTTATAATAGGCAGCATGTTTCTTCCTGGCTTGTCTCAAATTTTCATTGGCAAGTTTCCAGCCAGTTTTTAAACGAGTGGTCAGCTCATTCACATATTGGTATGAGGATGTAATATTTTCCTCTGCCTTTTCATCCGTCCACGTTCTTAACAGAGCTACATATGGACCTTTAATTTTGTGGACCTATTTGTCCATGCACCGGTATGGTCTCTTCCACTCGAAGCTCTATAGTGATGATTTTTCTTCCCAGAATTATCATGCACAAAACGACCGCTACCAATTTTTTTCTTGGGGCTTTCTCCCCACTTAGAATTCTTGATGAGAGATTTCCTCTCTACATCCTCTTCCTCCAGTTTGTTTAAGTCCGATTGAGGGATTTTCGGCTTATCCTGGGTTAAGACATCTTTTTGCACTCGCTGCAAAGTGGCCATTGTAAAACAGTTAATTGAAGCTTGTCCGTGAAAAGGGGCTTCCCATTTCATTTGGTCCACTTTATTTAATTTATTTTTCTTTGTATTGTCAGGCCTACGTTTGCCCCGTGGCGTGTCCAGGTCCTGATCAATGTTCCCACTTGTGGGTGTTCCCTCATGTGCTATGCTACACCTCTCTACAAAATTCACAATGTCAATCATTGCCTTGGGCCAATAATAATTTTGAGCTACCTTTTGGATGATGGTACCTATTTTCTCATGGTCCCCATCTTCTCTCACATGTAAGCTCCTTATTAATTCTGCCCTATATGTCTTTGGAAGAACCAACTGTCCGTGACCATGGGATCTAGTTCCGGCCTTCCTGTAAATCAACTTGTTTTTCATATAAAAATCTCCCTTGCCTGGAGTTGTATGACAAGTTGACAATTTCCTGAAACAAGGCTTGAGGGTCTTATCCCCAGCCTGTGCCTTCCTCAACTCTTCTGGAGTGGTATTTAACATAATATCCTCCTCCTTTCTTGAGGTCGACCTGACCTGAAGGGTGGCCATTACTATAGGATTCCTTCTACAACGGTCAGTGTCATGATTGTTCATCTTACAATTTTTACACCACCTCCTTCCTTGGTTGAATGATTTTCTTTCATCATATTTCCTTTCATCGAATTGTGGGGTTTTATTTTTATTGTCATACCGTGGCCTATCAAACTGGTGCTTACCTTTGTTTTGATCTCTAGGATCAAATTTATTAAAGTTCTGTGGTGCCCTAAAATTTTCTACCTGTTTCTTCTTATTACCTGATACCTCTGCCTGAGCTGCTTGATACCTTTCAGCAACATTTAGCAACTCACCCAGCCTCTCTGCACCTTGTTCCATGAGAAACTTTCTCAGGTCTGGAGCCATGGACTCTCTTAATTGTTCTATAAGGACCATTTCCTTAAGATCTTGGGTTTTCCCCAGAGAAGTCCATTTCTCCAAGTATGTCTCTAACCGTGCAGAAAACTGGTGATAGGTTTCACCTGACAGTAGTTTAGCATTCCTAAATTTTTTCCTATAAAATTCTGCGTTCTTTTCGTATCTTAACAAAAGAGCCTGCTTTAGCATGTCATAATTTTCTTGATCACTTCTGTTCATTTTGGCAAAAACTTCATAAGCTGCCCCACGAAGACCTTGAGATAACTTTAAGCTCCACCTTTCTCTCTCTAACTTATACGTGGTAGCTAATAGTTCATATCTATTTAGATAGCTCTCAATATCATCGTCTTTCTCAACAAAATGATCTAAATGAAAATTCATAGCTGAGGTTGAGGCTCCCTGACTAGCAGTAGCATCAGAGGTAAAGGGACTGGCACCATTTTCAGGAGCATGGCCTTGAAACTCAAACTCCCTTAGTCGTAACTCATGTTCCCTTTGTAATCTCTGATCTTCTGCTTCCCTTTCTGCAGCTAATCGCTTGTCTTCCCTTTCTGCTGCCTGTCTTCTTTCCTCGGCTTCCCTTTCTGCCTTTTTTTCTTCTCTTTCTGCCTCCAATTTCTTAGCCTCAGCCTCAATCTGCAACCTCTTAGTCTCAGCCTCAGCTTGTAACTTCTTAATTTCTTTTTCAGCCTCTAACCTCTTATCTTCGACCAACCTTTCAGATTCTAATTTTCTTTCGGCCTCTTTTTCTAATCTTCTTTCTTCCCGTTCAATATATTTGTCACATTCAGCAGTGACATAAGCAATCATAATTTGCCCGTCCATTCCTAACTCTTTTGCAGTCTGCACAGCAGCAGATCGAAATTTGGCCAGGTCCGCCATTTTCTAACAGGTAAATGTAAACAATGTCTAACTAAACAATACAATCTCTAACTAAATATCCAATCACAACCACAGGCACTGAGAGCTCAACGTTATTTATTTTCACCCAAGGATACCTTTTTAATTTTTATTATTCCCTGAAGTGAATTACCCCCAATATTTATAATAGGGAAAGATTCAAAATCCCGGACAGGACCCCAATATATGTGGTAAAATGGGATGTTATAAATATTTATAGGGGACTTAGTGTACTGACTGAGATCAGCTGTGAAGGTATCTGTATCTAATAGGTGTAGTGTTTTACAGATAACCTTACTTGCTACCACATTTATACCTCAGTCAGAATTATTCTGGAATATTGTGATGACTACGTTAAATGTCTAGGGTTATGAAAATGATGTTAATAAAATGTCAATTTTAGAGGGGGGTACATAATGTTGAGCTCCTCTGGCCACAGAAGCTTATCTTTCGTGATGGCGGCAGGAAAAGACTCCTCTGCTCAATTGCTTCACTGTGTTCTGGAGACACCTCACTGGTTGCTATCTGGACCAAGGAGTATGCTGTCAGCCTCTGGATTCAGCAAAACTCGACCAGGTGCTGCTTCAATAACTAGGACCACAGTCCCACAATTCATGGAAATATTACACAGATACGTTGACTAGCGATGAATAATGGCACAAATTATGGCACAAATTCCGATCCGCCTCTGTCCCAGGCTTGTATTTAGAAAAATATGAGCTGGATCTCAACGCGCTGTTCCTTTAGTAAGTTTATTTTTAAATGTGGCACTGAACTGACGCTTCTAATTGACTATATTGGCGGGTCTAACCAATCGAGCCATGTTTACCCAAGCGTTTGAAAAAAAGTACCCTTCCTTCCGTCTCCCCTAACAACAAAACATAGTATTTATAGTCCGACTAATCGTGTTTAGCCTTACATTTATTTCTATCCAATCAAATAGGATTTTACATGGTGGCCCATTTCCCGTACAATGGTGGTTTCAAAACCTGCCACTGCGCAATTCTGATTTTGGTGTTGTCTGACAGCACCACCATTTTATTTTGGCTAGGCTATAATTTGTTAATTCCTAGACTATTTGCGTAACGTTTAACATATTCTTTGTCAGCAAGTCCTAAGGAACCCAATTATATAAATTTAAGGGAGCTAGGTGGCTGCGTTCAAAATGTGCATTTTCTTCTACCTCCTGTTCACTTCGATACGATGTGGTGTCTGGGTACTGTCAGGCTTTCAGACATAAAATAGTATAATGTCATGTTTCCTAATAAGCGTTTTTCAGGTTTTTAAACCTAACTCTCGTATGGGTAGTGTTTTTTATCACTGTCGATTTGAAAAAAGTTAGTGCTTCTGGCCTTACGCTTGTTGGGGGTGGCATTAATATAGCGAGACTGTGGTAGTATTGCCTGCGTTCCTTCGTACATCGCTCTCTCTCTCTTTCTATCCTAAGTTCATCTGTCTTTCCGTTTATGTTAACGTAGTATAATTAATGTTAGTATTAATTTAGGTCATTAATCAGCTTGCGTATCTCAAGGTTTTCTTAGAAATGCAGTACACGTTTTATTATGTTGTGGAAACGCGTGTATGCTGCTATAGGCTTTACTATCAACGTGGAAACGTTACAATTTGCAGACGAAGTAGAAAACAAGGGGGATTTCGAGTACAGTCATTGTGACAGCACTGTTCTTTACCATTCTTCTATCCTTTTATTGAATTTATTTGTTAGGCTTTTCATTTTCCTTTTAATTTATATATGTGGATTTAGAATGTTTCACGACACATACATACATACGCACACATATATACATGCAATCACACACATATATATATATATATATATATATATATATATATATATATATATATATATATATATATATATATATATATATATATATATATATGGGACCCCAAGATGCAGCAATAGTGAATGCAGTCAGCGACCCATAGCTTGACTGCTTGCATCAGGACCAGCGAACCAGAGCTGGTCAAGACTGCACTCCACCTCCACGTGGTGGTCCTGGAAACAGTCTGCAGCAGTGCAGTCTGGCTGAGCGAGTGCAGATCGAAATGGGAAGGCAAACCCGGTCCCCAAAAAATGCCGTGCAGAAGTCGGATGTGTCGACCGAAAGGTGCAAATATCACAGCTTAGGCACAAACAGACACAACGCAACCACCGTCCTTTTCAGGGCGAACAAGGAAGGAAGATATATATATATATATATATATATATATATATATATATATATATATATATATATATATATATATATATATATATATATATATATATAATCTTCAACTCAAATGTGAAGTCAGTCCTATTGTATGGCTCAGAGACATGGAGAACAACAAAGACAACAACCAAAAAGCTACAGACTTTCATAAATGGGTGCTTGCGTAGAATAGAGGGATTAAAATGGTATGACAAGGTTACCAACGTGGAACTGATGACAAGAACTAGACAAGTGCCAGTGGAACAAGAAATGAGAAGAAGACGATGGCGATGGATAGGACACACACTGAGGAAACCTGTTGATAGCATTACAAGGCAGTCCTTGTTCTGGAACCCCCAGGGCAAGAGAGGCAGAGGAAGACCAAGAAGTACATGGAGAAGAGAGTTGGAAACAGAGGTGAAAATGATGAGGAGAACATGGAAAGAACTTGAGATGATGGCACGTGACAGGAGGACTTGGCATGTGTTTGTTGAAGGCCTATGCTCCTTTGGGAGTGGAGGGTTATGAAATAAAAAAAAAAAAAAAAAAAAATATATATATATATATATATATATATATATATATATATATATATATATATATATATATATATATATATATATACATACACACACATACATACACACACATATATACATGCAATCACAAACACACATATATATATATATACACACACATATATACATGCAATCACACATATATAAATATATATATAAAGGTAGTCCCATAGCAGATACTGCTGTAGTGGAGTGAACTGTCAGAGACATAACTATAGTAGGTCCAGTATCGAGAGGTAGTGTGACCAGTTCCTTTCCTCGCTACCTTTTCCTTCCCTAACTCAAGAGCAAAGTCAGGTACCCATTTACAGCTAGGTAGACTGGAGCATGTCATCACCGTGAATGAAACCCGGAACCTATGCCGCGATAGACCAGGACTCTATAATTATATATGTAATGACAGAGAGTAGCCTATATATTTATGTATGTGTACGTGTGAATAAATAGAGAAATAAAATAGAAAAGACAAAATCAAGAATATTTTTGTTGTTAATCTGAGCAGGCTGTCTCAGACAGATGAGTGTTTTGTGTTGAAACTGTTTAATCCCTGCTCCTCAAGGAGCATAGGCCTTCAACAAACTCAAGCCAAGTCCCTCCTGTTCAAGGCCATCAGTTCCAAGTCTTTCCATGTCTTCCTCATACTTTCATTTCCTTCTCCAGTTCTTCACTCCATTTGTTTTTTTGTCTCCCTCTACCTCTTTTACCCTGATAATTCCAGAACAAGGATTGCCTTGTAATGCTATCAACAGGTTTCCTCAATTTGTGTCCTAATCATCTCCAACGTCTTCTTCTCATTACTTGTTTTACTGCCACTTGTCTAGTTCTTGAAATCAGTTCCACATTAGTGATCTTGTCATACCATTTTAATCCTTCTATATTACGCAAGCATCCATTTATGAATGTCTGAAACTTTTTGGTTGTTGTTCTTGTTTCACAGCCAAACAGTAGGACTCACTTGACATTTGAGTTTAAGATTCAGATTTTTCTGTTGGATTTCTTTTGATCTTCATCATATATTTCTTAATGCATTGAAAGCTATTCTCGACTTTTGTATTCTTATTTTGATATCAGTGTCTGTCTAACCAACTTTGTCTATACTGCTGCCAATATATGTATAATTATTCATCTTGTTGTGGTGTTTCTTCATGTGTAATCTTGTTTATTCTCATAATCTTTGTCTTCTCCATGCATATTTTCAGATCCACTTGCAGCGATCTCTCCAGTATTTTCATTTTGTCTTGCATCTAGTTAAGGTTATCAGACAGAAGAGTCAGGATGTCGGTAAGTCATCTTGGTCATTGTCAAAAACCTGCTGGCTTCTCTCTGTTCTCAATCTTTTTATCTCTCAAAGTTGATTTGTTTAATATTTTCCATGGCACAGAAAATAACATTATTCCTGTGTAATCTGTGCACTCTGGTAAATCTCCCTTCTTAGACAGCTCGACCAGATATACTTCCTTCTATTCTGTTGGTATTTATTCTCTTGGGATGTCTGTGGAATTTAGTGGAGCTGGTCTATTGAGAGATCCTCAGATTG
Organism: Oreohelix idahoensis; assembly: GCA_024509875.1. Classification (NCBI taxonomy): domain Eukaryota; kingdom Metazoa; phylum Mollusca; class Gastropoda; order Stylommatophora; family Oreohelicidae; genus Oreohelix; species Oreohelix idahoensis. The sequence goes on from JAMPIV010019117.1 coordinate 808,460, forward strand.
TTCTTCCCATCTCTTCATTTGCTCTCCTATGCTGTGAGGTAATTTTCCATTCTTGCCTGTAATTAAGCTATATGTTTGTTTGTATCTTAAATGAGAAAATCATCAGGCAAGATTCCTGATCTGTGTGCTATATAGGCATGGTGGAAACATTTAGCTTGTGTTCTAAATGATTCAGTAGGTCAGCTGTGGTACTGTCTAGAGTTGTGTGAGTGTGTGTGTAAGTATGCATATATATTTATTTTCATATAAAGTGTGAAAACATCATAAAGGAGCGACTAATGGGCATATCCCTTCTCAGTGTCCCTGGTAAAATCTACTCTAGAATCCTAGAGCAGAGACTCCGACGCCTAGCTGAGCCACAATTGGATGAGGTCCAGTGTGAATTCTGAGCAAACCAAAGTACTCAAGACCTAATCTTCACACTCAGACAGTTGAGTGAAAAGGCCCTTGAGTATAAGAGTGAGATTCATCTTTGTTTCATAGATCTGGAAAAGGCGTTTGACAGGGTCCCTTGGAGCAAACTTTGGGACTGTTTGGCAAGGAAGAATATTCCAGCACCTCTGATTCATGCTATACAGAGCTTCTACAAGTCTTGCAGAAATTATGTGAGGACAGCAAACCATAAGTCAGAAGAGTTCAGGACCACCAGTGGTGTAAGACAAGGTGATATCCTATCACCTTACCTCTTCATACTCCTTATGGACGATGTCATCAAGGCATGTAAGGAGAGAACAAGAAAGTATTCAGTGGGGTACTGGAAGATGAGACAGGTCTATATTTCAGAGCTGGCATTTGCTGATGATGTTGCCCTGATTGCTAAATCAGAGGCACATCTCCAATCCAACCTGCAAGTCTGGAAGGAAGAGCTGGAGAAGAGAGGGATGGTCATAAGCAGCTCTAAAACAAAATCCATGGTGATATCACGAGAAGAAAGAAGACATCAGATTAAGCTGGGAGAACAGGTCCTGGAGCAGGTCGACCACTTTAAATACCTCGGAGCTATTACAGACCGAAAGGGAGGCATCAAAGAAGAGTTGGCCACTCGAAAAGCAGCAGCTGGGAGACTTTTTCAGGCCATAAATCGAAGATTCCTCAGCAAGAGAGAGGTTGGTAAGAAAACGAAGATGGCTGTATACCGCTCCACCTATGTCCCAGTCTTGACATATGGATGCGAGTCATGGGCAATGACTACAACCCATAAAAGCCAGATCCAAACCTCAGAAATGAGGTATCTGAGGAAGGTGGTTGAAGTAACAAGAAGAGACATGGTACGCAACCAGACGATACGTCAAGGCCTAAAATGCCACCCCCTACAGACCCAAGTAGAACAGTCCCAATTAAGATGGTTTGGCCATGTCTGCAGAATGGGAGAAGATCGGCTACCACGACAAGCATGGGAAACAAAGAGCCAAGGATCCAGACCCCGAGGACGACCCAGAGTACGCTGGGAGGACAACATTAGACAATCTTTGAAGGACCGAGGACTAGAATGGAACCAGGCCAGGAGGAAGACAGCCGATAGAATAGTCTGGCGCTCTCTCTTCCAAACCTCTACACCTCACGGTAGAAGGGGAACGACTAAGTAAGTAAGTAAGTAAGTTGCCCTGATTGCTAAATCAGAGGCACATCAATCCAACCTGCAAGTCTGGAAGGAAGAGCTGGAGAAGAGAGGGATGGTCACAAGCAGCTCTAAAACAAAATCCTTGGTGATATCATCAGATTAAGCTGGGAGAACAAGTCCTGGAGCAGGTCGACCACTTTAATACCTCAGAGCTATTATAGATCGAAAGGGAGGCATCAAAGAAGAGTTGGCCACTCGAAAAGCAGCAGCTGGGAGACTTTTTCAGGCCATAAATTGAGGATTCCTCAGCAAGAGAGAGGTTGGTAAGAAAACGAAGATGGCTGTATACCGCTCCACCTATGTCCCAGTCTTGACATATGGATGCGAGTCATGGGCAATGACTACAACCCATAAAAGCCAGATCCAAACCTCAGAATGAGGTATCTGAGGAAGGTGGTTGAAGTAACAAGAAGAGACATGGGCCGCAACCAGATGATACGTAAAGGCCTAAAATCCCACCCCCTGCAGACCCAAGTAGAACAGTCCCAACTAAGATGGTTTAGCCATGTCTGCAGAATGGAAGAAGATCGGCTACCACAACAAGCATAGGAAACAAAGAGCCAGGGATCTAGACCCCCAGGATGACCCAGAGTCCGCTGGGAGGACAACATTAGACAATCTTTGAAGGACCGTGGACTAGAATGGAACCAGGCCAGGAGGATGACAGCCGATAGGATAGTCTAGCGCTCTCTCTTCCAAACCTCTACACCATATGGTAGAAGGGGAACGACTAAGTAAGTAAGTGGATCTACTGTCCTGGTCATGCAGGGGAACACGGCAATAAAAGAGCTGACGAGACTAGCTTCGAGCACCCATAGAAGGTGTACTAGATATGGATAATGGAGAAATACTGAGGGCAATTCATGATCGCCCATTAGAGAAGGAATTGCAATCGATGAATCATCAAGGCTAAGACTGTTGGAGTTTGGCATAAAACGTAAGACCAGTATGGATGGAAGTATGACAGGATGCACCCGGCGTGTAAACAACAAACACACAACAGGAACAATTAGCACTCATACCCTTCAACATTTGCTGAGGGAGACTGAGCACCTATGGGTTTGCCCGGATTGCAATGACGTCGATTTTGATAAACAATAACAACAATAGGTTTCTAGGGGGGAAGATGAGAGAATAAAAGAGAATTTGATGGAGGACATTCAAAGAGAAATATGTGTTTAAAATAAAATTTGTGAACTTGTGATTATCTTCTGACAAGACTCGGTTGATGGTTTTCAGTTTTTTCGAAAAATGAGCCAAGATGCTGAACTAAATGTATTGTAGAGACCCAATGAGGCCAAGCCTGTTTTACACATAGGGGTATGACATGTTGGTGTTGCGGGTAGTGGATTCTCCCCCTTGTTTCACCCGAGGTCTAGTGACGTCATTTTTCATGAAAGAAGCGACCACTGCAGTGTCAGTCTCTTGGCCTAGCAAAACCTCTCATACCGTAAGATCATTGTGCGTGATGAAGAGCCAAACTTGAGGGAGTCCTGGTAACTGAGGGTGTAAACCCTCAAGCTAAACACAACGAATCTATAGGAGCAAACCTCGATAATAAAACTGGTGCACTACACCGTACACAACCTGTGTGGGTGGGAAGGAGCCAGATGGATGTTGAATAAGCCTTAGGAATGAGAACGAGTATGCACTACTTCCTGAATACCGGAACCCATCGTAAAGGCACAGAGACTCAGGACGTGACGATCCTATTGCCTTCAGCTTTTGGTCATATGGCTAGATTCTCAAACTCGGCGTACCAGCAGGTAATTTAGTGGAGGGGAATGAGTATTGTGAACCCTACCTTGGCTACGTACCTCAGGGAGATGCAGAAACACTCCCTTTATCTTCCCTAGAGCTGGCACAGTACACTTCTGGCTTCTACCCAGGGTGGGTAGGAAACCCACAGGCACCCCAGCATCACAATGCCATGAAGATAAAAAAGTCTAAATTTATTAATTCAAATGAGATCGGCCGGCACGTCAGTTATCAAGGTCAGCGCCAGACAGTGGGTAACTGGGGTGTGATGTGCGAAAAATTGATTACTGGAAGAAACCCGAAAGACAGACTCCCCATGAAGAGGAAAAGTGCGAGGAAGAGCAAAAAGAAACCGAATCACACAGAAAACACATCTACACTTAACATTCTGCAGTTAAATATCTGTGGCCTAAGAAACAAAAAGCTTGAACTTGCCAAACTGCTAGACAGTCACAGTGTACATGTGGCTGCTCTACAAGAAACTTTACACAAAGACTTTGATCTGCACCTGTCTGGATACACTAGTTGCACTTGTAAGTGCATTGGTTGCTGTGGCATAGTAACCTACATCTGAAATGACATTCAAGATGTCACACAGCTAGCAACAGTCCATCCCACAGATGTACAAAAAGTCAATATCTGGCACATTGGAGGCAAATATACTATATACAATGTGTACCTCATACAATCTGCAATATACCAGAACTAAACAAGACACAGTATCACAAAACTCTTCTTGTTGGCGACTTCAGCGGACACTCACCCCTTTGGGGTTATCCTTATTACAACAGTACAGGAAAGTACATTGATGAGACCTGTGAAACAAATAACCTGTAAGTATTACAGGATACAGAGTCCTCACCAACTCTGCTGCACAGGGCCCACCTCTCTCTCAGCCGACCTGACTTGACCATCTGCTCATCTGACCTAACAGACCTTAGTCAATTTCAGGTTCTGGATGACATTGGAAGTGACCACAAACCACTCCTCGCCACCATAAGCACCCCCAGTAAAGCATACTTCAAGCAGAGAACTTGCTGGAATTTTCAAAAAGCGAATTCGAGACTATTTCAAGAAACATCTGATCACCTCCTAGAAAACACTGATATCAACTGTGCCGAAACATTCAGTGAAGAACTGACAAAATAAATCTTGAATGCAGCATCTCAGTCCATCCCAAGGGGCAGCCGAAAGCCATATAAACCATTCTGGAATGAAGAAATACAAATTGCTATATCTGAAAGAAACAAAGCTAGAACAACACTTGAGACCGCACTTTCACAAGAAGCAAAGATTCAGTACAATAAAACATGTGCCAAAGTAAAACACAGTTAAGAAGGCCAAAAGAGATAAATGGACAGAAACATGCTCCAACTTAGATCTCAGACAGAATGAAAATAAAGCATGGGCATTAGTAAATAATTTTTGTGGAGAAAGTAGAAGGATGAATCTAACGTCAGTGATAGATGGAAGGAAAACAATCACTGAAGACCAAAAGAAGGCAGAACACTTCAACCATTACTTTGCCAATGTGAATAGAGCAGAAAAACTTACAGAGCTGGACAGGAAACAACTATGCCAGTTAAAGAAACAAGAGAAAGCCTCATCAGTCAATGCCTCCATATTCGAAGAAGAATTTAGCATGAAAGAGTTAGAGCAAACCCTGAAGAAATTAAAACCTAGAAAGTCCCCTGGGCCTGACAAGATCCATAATGAAATGCTACTCCACCTGGGCCCATCTGGGACAGAAGCAATCCTCAAGCTAATTAATAAGACATGGGGATCAGAAAGCCTGGAGGAATGCACATATTGTCCCCAGTTTAAAAACCAACAAACCCCCAGATGAACCCAAAAGCTATCATCCGATATCTTTAACATCATGCCTGGGAAAATTATTGAAAGAATAATAAACACACGTCTCTATTGGTTCCCTGAGACTTCCAGATTTCTGTGTCATGAACAGGCAGGCTTCAGAACCAGCTGCTGCACAAAGACCAGCTTGTTCGGCTGATGCAAAGAATTCATGATGGCTTCCAGAATAAGAAACATACTGTGGCCATCTTCTTTTACCTCCAGCAGGCCTATGATCATGTATGGAGAACAGGTCTCCTAATGAAGATGATTGGTATAGGAATACATGGTAAGTTATACAACTGGATAAAGTATTTTTTGATTGATTGAAGAATCCAGACAAAAATAAACGATGCAATCTCATCTAATGTAGTATTAGAGAAGGGCTTACCACAAGACACATCATTAAGCTGCACTCTATTTCTCATCTATATCAATCACTTAGCTGACCAGATCAAAGCCAAAAAAGCTTTTTACGCTCATGACTTGGCAATATTGCAGAGTCATGAGAATGTTGAAAGTGGAGCTCAGAGACTAAACGAAGACCTTAGAAGACTTGCCAAACATGGAAACTAAAGTCAACTATACAAAGACTGTGTGCACTATCTTTACCAAAAGCCATAAGGTAGCCAAGAAGAATATCAACCTTTGGCTAGACAAACACCAAGTGACAAAAGAAGAACATCCCACGTATCTTGGAGGCACACTTGATTGGCAGCTCAACCTCAAGAACCATATTGAGAATACAAAGCACTGAGGCGATTACAACTATTGAACAGGCTTGCTGGCACTACATGGGGATCAGATGATACTCTGAGAGGACTGTTCCTAGGCTATGTCTGTTCTGTGATAGAATACAACAACTCACTGCTTACAACCTGTTCCAAGACAAACCTAGAGTCTCTCAACAGAGTGCAAAGCAATGCCCTTCGACTAATTAGTGTAGCTATGAGATCAACTTCAACTGCTGCATGTGAAATACACACAAATGTGTAGCCCTTGGGTTGCGGAGGGATAAAGCTGCTTTAGAGTTTGTGAAAGATGTAAGAGAATGAACTGAAACCACCCCAACAGACACCTTGTAGAAAACTGGGAACACAAGAAAAGAATAAAACACAAGTCAGTCTTACACCATATCCATGAAATTCAAGATATATACCGCCTCCCAGAAAGAAGACAAGATATACAGAAAGTAGTAAAGAATTTACCACATACCCACTTAAAAACACCAGAAGTGCAGCCATACCTCGACTTTTGCCACTTCGAGTTTCGTCGCTTTGCTCTTTCGTCATTTTCAATTATAACCACGTTTCCAAATTTCATCACTTGCTTCGCTCTTTCGTCGCATTTCATTACCACAGCGCGACATCTTGTTTCTTTCATCATTCAGTCTTTGAATAGAAGTCGTTCGGTGTGCACTGTTTTTTGAAATTGTCCGCATTGAATCTCTTATATTTGTGATTAAACATATTAATACTACTTATTTTTGTAATCAAAATAACCAAACTATTCATACTATATTATTTTTGTGATTATACTGTAAACAGTTCATAGCTGGAAATGTCAAAATTGTCCTCTTTTCACACAACATGCCTAAGAAAAATTCACCGCATCTTTTGGCCGAATACCATCACCAACCAAGATCTGCTTACTCGTAGCAAGCAAGAGGACATGCACACCATCATAGCTGGCAGACGCTTAATCAAGCTTAATGAACAAGGTATCTCAAATGCTGAAATAGGCTGCACGCTAGGTGTACCTCGCACTACAGTTAGCACAATTGTAAAGAACAAAGCTAAAGTGTTAGAGGAAATTAAAAATGCTACGCCAGTGCATACCAAACTTATTAGAAAGAGGCACAATTTAATTGGTGAGATGGAGAAAGTGTTAAATGTGTGGATTGAAGACCAAGTCAGCCACAACATTCCTGTAAGCCAAGGTCTTATCCAGGCTAAAATTCAAACTTTATTTAATACAATGAAGGCTGAAAAAGGAGACACATCAGCTGAAGAGACAATTGGAGCTAGCAGGGGCTGGTTTGACAAATTTAAGAAAAGGTCAAATTTACATAATATAGCAGTGCAGGGAGAAGCAGATAGCGCAGATACTGTAGCTGCAGAAGCTTTTCAAGTGGAGCTTGAAAAAATTATAGAAGACGGTGGCTATATAAAGCAGCAGATCTTCAACGTAGAGATGGACCTTTTTTGGAAGAAGATGTCATCCAGAACTTTTATTGCCAAAGAGGAAAAATCAATGCCTGGATTTAAAGCTGCCAAAGATAGGCTTACTATGTTGCTAGGGGCTAATGCAGCTGGCAACTGCAAGCTAAAGCCTAAGCTCATTTATCATTCTGAGAATCTTCCCTTCCAGTTCATTTCAAGTCCAATAAAAAAAGCCTGGATGACTGGTGAATTATTTACAACTTCGTTCACTGATAACTTCAAGCCTGCAGTTAAGGATTATTGCAAACAACAGAATATTCCCTTTAAAATCCTACTGCACTTAGATAAAGCTCCAAGCCACCCAAGAATTGTGATTGAGGCTCACAAAGAAATTAAAGTTGTGTTTCTGCCTCCAAACACAACTTCTTTGCTGCAGCCTAGTGACCAAAGAGTAATTTCATAATTATTTAAATCTTACTATATCCTAAAGAGGACAATTTCGACATTTCCTTCTCTGTAACTCTCCAGCATTCCGCACCATAGAGAAGCACAGAAAGCACACAGCTCTGATGTGTGCTTTCTGTGCTTCTCTATGGTGCGGAATGCTGGAGAGTTACAGAGAAGGAAATGTCGAAATTGTCCTCTTTTCACATAACATGCCTAAGAAAAATTCACCGAAGCTTTTGTCCGAATACCATCACTAACCAAGATCTGCTTACTCGTAACAAGCAAGAGGACATGCACACCATCATAGCTGGCAGACGCTGGAGCTGGGTTGGCCATGTCCTCAGAAGAGACCCCGATGCCATCACAAGAACAACTATGCTTTGGACCCCTGAAGGAAAACGAAAGAGAGGCCGACCAAAAACAACCTGGCGGAGGACTGTGGAGGCTGAGATGCAAAGAATGAACCAGAGTTGGGGCACTGTATGAAGGATGGCCACCGACCGAACAAAGTGGAATCAATTTGTTGTTGCCCTACAAGACGCCACTAGGCGTGATGGCCACTGACTGCTTTGACAGTCGGTGGCTAAGGATCAAAGAAGAAAAAGAATATCCTAAACATGTTTGCCAAGGCTATAGCTGCACTAGATGCTGATGTTGATTAGGGGCCTAAACAAAATAAATTAAAAGCCTTTTGGAAAGGATTCAATATTCTGGCATCAAAACTATCAGAGACGCATGGGCCAAAGTTAAAGAATCAAATCTGAAAGGCGTTTGGAAAAAGTTGATTCCGTCTCTAATGGACGTCTTTGAAGGGTTTGAAGAAACAGTGGAGGCCGTCACTTCAAATGTTGTGGAAATGGCTCAGCAGCTGGAACTGGAAGTAGAGGCTGAAGAAGTTAGAGAGCTGCTTGAGTCTCATGATCAGTCCCTAAGTGATGAGGATCTCCTGGCGATGGAAGAACAAAGAAGACTGTTGAATGAACAGGAAGCCATGCCTGAAGATACAGTTCAGCCTAAGGAGATGACCACCAAAGAACTGGAAGTCGGAATCGCCAAAATAGAGGATGCAATTGCATATTGGGAAAGGGTGGATCCCAATTTCGACAGAAGTTCTAAAGTAAATAGTGGGCTAGAACACCAAATAGCCTGTTACAGACTTCTTAGGGAAAGGAAGAAGACATCAATGAGACAAACGTCCTTGCTCTCCTTTTTCAAGACGCAACTGCCACAACCAACTTCAGCCACCCCTCCCTCCAACCCTTCAGATTCCGAGCCATCAACATCAGCCCCAGCCCCTTCTAGATCTTCTTCAAAGTCCCCTTCTCCTAAAAGAATTAGATTGAGTTCCTCCAGTTCTGAAAATGAGCCTCCTCAATTTTCTCCATCTCATTTTCTAAGTCTAGAATCCCCCTAAATCACCAACATTCAAAACTGTACATACTGTATATATTCATCGTCTACTTGCTCAAGAATGATTTTAAGGTAAGATGTTTTTTACGTATTTTTTTATTTATTACTGTATTTTCTTTATTCTTATGTTTATTTCTGTTTATTTAGGTGTTGCACGCATTCGCAAGTGTTATATAGTTAGTTATTTACATTTTTGGCGGCCCTAATGCATGTGCAAGCTAAATAAAGGCTATGCTTCGACTTTCGTCGATTTTCGACTTTCGTCAGTACTCTGGTCCCTAACCTGTCGGAAGAGCGAGGTATGGCTGTACAAATAAAATTAGTAGATGGAACAACCAAACATTCCGACCCAGTCAGTCTTATGAGTGCATCACAAAGAACCACTGATGCCTACCCTGAAATGGTTGCATGTCTATACTGATGGATCTGCATTTAAGGCCACCATCGAAGCAGGTTATGGAGTCTACATATGTTATCCAGATGGATCCTCCGACGAGCTGTTTAATGCATGCGGGGAGTTTTGCTCCAACTATGAAGCTGAAATCACTGCACTGGAAACAGCTGTATACCATCTGAAGACTGCATTTGATGCCTTTCCTTAAAAGGCTCAAAATATTGTCATTTTTACTGACTCAATGTCTACCCTTCAAGCTTTGGAAGGCAGTGGACATTGTAGAACTGAATTAGCCAAACTAATCCTGGATGCTGATCAGATTATCACTTCCTATGGCATCAGAATAATTATGCAGTGGATCCCTGGTCACTCAAATACACCACATGACAGAGCAGACTGATTAGCAAAGAAGGGAACAAGACAAGAACAACCACTCACAGCAACAACTCTCCAAACAGCCAAATCACTCCTATGAACAACAAACAAAGAAACTTGGCTGAACAGATGGGCCATGGGAAACACCGGGAGAGAGGTTTACAGACATATTGCCAGTCCTGATCCTGATGACAACAGTGGCCATCTTACAAGAAGAGATCAGAGCACTATTTTTCAACTCAGATCACAACATATACTCTCAACAGTCACTTGAACACAATCCAACCACAACACTCTCCAGAGCGCCAGCTATGTAACTACCCCTACAAGACTGTTGACCACCACCTCTTTGAGTGCCCAACACTCAATGTTAGGAAAATACTGCTTCCTCCAAGGCCAGATACGTGGAACACCTTGTACAGAGAAAGAAAACAACTTGCAAAGATAAGCAGATATCACTACTTGGCACTGGGCCGAAGGGCCAGAGCCCAAGCACCGCTTGATCAATTACAATAACAACCTAATCTGAGGAGGTACCATAGGGAGTATCTTCACTTGGTGTAATCGCTAGCTTTGTCCTCCCAGGATGCTGGATTTATATCCAGTGCTTTTATGTCCCTCTTGCACACATCTCTGAACCTCAGCTGCAGTTGCTCAGCTGTTCTTTTACCATCTGTCAGTTGTCGACAGAAAATATTTTGGGGATGCAACCATCTTCCATGCAGCAAACATGGCCAAGCCAGCATAATCTGCACTGTATAAGCAGAGTATACATGCTTTGAAGGCTAATGCGTAACAGCACCTCGACATTGGTCACTTTGTCCTTCCATGAAATAATAAGGATGTAATAAGCCACACACATTGTAAAAATCTACACCTGTAAGAAAAAGTATGGCTGCTATAACTTAAGCAATGAGAATTTCAGTCTTTCATAACCACAACAATAAACAAACATAAAAGCAATTATACTTCACAAATATAAATATACTTACCTACGAAAATTTTAAAACATCTGTATGTCATGGCTATCTGCAGGGTGAAGTCAAATATAGTTAACCCATTATTTGATCAGATTTTCTCTCAGGCAAAACACTAGCAGCATTCAGTCTGTTGAAAAAAAAAAAATGAACATGCCATATGTTGGAATTCATAATACAAAAACAATGTTTGTATTCTAATACACTGGATTCTGCCCTGGAGCTGGAACCTAGCTCTCAAAGACTATTTATCAAATGCCATGCCAAATGGTACAGATGATGTCTCTCTGCAAATTCCTGTACCTAATGCTACAAGTGTCTATCAATTCTGTCGTTTTTTTTAATGCAAGTGTTAAACAGGTCAGTATCTTCTGTCTTTGTCATCCTCTGACTCATTTTTTTAATGTTACCTTCTAGCTATTTCTTCTGTCAATTTTACCTGCTGCTACAATGTATTCTAACTTTCCCATTCAGTAAACCTGGACTGCTTCTGCCTGTTGAATGCTATAAGCTTCCTTTGCATGTCTTTCAGGACATCCTCATTAGGACAAATGTCCATGATTCACTTCCATAAAAGAGAAATGATCATATGAAGAAATGACATTTTCTTTTTGTTTCCACTGAGACAGACTCATTGCAGAGGATGCTTTTCATTTTCTGGACAGCTGTTTGTGGTTAGGCAATTCTATTATTTCTGAGCTGTTTCTTCTACCTGATGCTATTAGCATGGTCAAATATATTCAAATATATATGCTCAAAGCAGTTTTAATAGCTAAACTTTCCTATTACATTTGCCAATACTCTGGCATCACAGCCCAGTCTATATGATTTTTCTATGTCTAGAAGCATTAAAGATGATGCTCTACTTAACTTGTCTGCTGCTGACAAAGACAGACTCATCTCAGCAATAACTTACTTACTTACTTAGTCGTTCCCCTTCTACCGTGAGGTGTAGAGGTTTGGAAGAGAGAGCACCAGACCATTCTATCAGCTGTCTTCTTCCTGGCCTGGTTCCATTCTAGTCCTCGGTCCTTCAAAGATTGTCTAATGTTGTCCTCCCATCGGACTCTGGGTCGTCCTGGAGGTCTGGATCCCTGGCTCTTTGTTTCCCATGCTTGTCGTGGTAGCCGATCTTCTCCCATTCTGCAGACATGGCCAAACCATCTTAGTTGGGACTGTTCTATTTGGGTCTGCAGCGGATTGGATTTTAGGCCTTGACGGATCGTCTGGTTGCGGACCATGTCTCTTCTTGTTACTTCAACCACTTTCCTCAGATACCTCATTTCTGAGGTTTGGATCTGGCTTTTGTGGGTTGTAGTCATTGCCCACGACTCGCATCCATATGTCAAGACTGGGACATAGGTGGAGCGGTATACAGCCATCTTCGTTTTCTTACCAACCTCTTTCTTGCTGAGGAATCCACGATTTATGGCCTGAAAAAGTCTCCCAGCCGCTGCTTTTCGAGTGGCCAACTCTTCTTTGATGCCTCCCTTTCGGTCTATAATAGCTCTGAGATATTTAAAGTGGTCGACCTGCTGCAGGACCTGTTCTCCCAACTTAATCTGATGTTTTCTTTCTTCTCGTGATATCACCATGGATTTAGTTTTAGAGCTGCTTATGACCATCCCTCTCTTCTCCAGCATCTCAGCAATAAACTGACACATTTGTTTCAGCACAGGTAACTTGCAGCTAACAATCTCAAACCACATAGCTTTTTTGGAACAGATACAGTATTGTGGGGCTCTTGGCTTATCTGTAGCACAATGCTTAAGAACCTATATTTCCTCATGCCTTTTAAAACCATTCAGCCCTCAGCTGGCTCTAAGAACATCTTAACTGCACAACTAATAGTGCACTAAAGTATTTATCACACCATGACTCCCCCATATGTTTGAAGTTTTGGGAATACTTGGTCAAAAATGTCTGTGATGCTTCTAGTTCTTTGCTTTATCAACATCTTCCTGTTCATCAACTGTTACAAGATTTTGTTTAGGCAATTTTTAGCCGACATTGAAAAGGAGACTAATCGGTTTGGTCAGTTTCCCATTCATAGAAGGTATATTCCTAGTTTCTTTTACATTACGTGACATTTAAATAATTTGATCAAGAAATGTGAATAACTAAATCAGACCACAATGTCCTTCATATTTGAACATGCACCCTAATATAATCAACAGACCCTGTGTCTAGGTTGAACGGAGCACGCTTCACCAAAGCAAGGCTAAATGTTATTTAACAAAATTTTTTAATCATTTGATTATCCAAGAATAAATAAGGTTTCCTTTCCAGAGTTACAGTGCAAATTTTTATTTAAACTTACAATTAAATTTGTAAAAAATAGAAATTCTGAGTTGGAGTGTGGAACTGGAGTGGTCACTGTTGATGCCAGAGCAGAGCTGGGGCAGCAATCAACACAGCCGACTGCTCCAAATCTATAGCCTAGTTGTATTATATTACTTCTTGGCTACACTTCATATCTCTAAGAACATCATATTTGGCAATTCAAAATAGTACATCCACAAACATTTCACAATGGACTTAAATGTCTGAGGGAAATTATAATGGGCAAATGCTTCATGGAAAAAAAAAATTACTCTGAAATAAAAGAATGCTTGTCATATAGGCTGCGACAAAGAAAGAACTGTGGCAGTATTTTTTAGATATAGCTAGGGCTTATGATGAATGCTGGAGAGAGGGTGCTCTCTTTAAAATAAAGAAGATAGGAGTAACCGGTAAAATGTATAATTATTTAGAGAATTTTCTGCAAGATAGATATTTCACTGTTCAGGTAAACAATGATAGATCAGAACTGTATGAACAACAAAATGGAATACCCCAAGGATCAGTAATGTCTCCTTCAATTTTTACAATAATGGTAAATGATTTAGGTGAGGAATTTAATGATATAACAAATAAATTGTCACAGTTTGCAGATGATGTAGCTATATGGAGGACTGGGAGACATCTGCCAAAATTATATAAGGATCTACAGAAGCAAATAAATAAAGTATGTAAATGGATGACAAAATGGGGTTTTCAGCTGAATTCAAATAAAACATTGGGAATGATCTTCAGTAAAGGTAGGGTTGTAAAAAATAAAATTATAGATATAAATATCCAAGGGCAAAACATTAAAACAGTTCAAACCACTCGATATCTAGGAATGATATTGGACCAACAGCTGAACTGGAATAAACACATAGATAAACTAGTGGAGTCTTGCAGAGGATTGACTAACTTATTAAGATATTTGAAAGGTAATGGATGGGGTGCAAGCACTAAGACAATGCTCACTTTTTATAAATCTTTTATTAGAGGAAAAATAGATTATGGAAGTATAATATATGACTCTGCTGCACACAGTAACAAGATTAAATTAGACAGAATTCAGCATCAGGCTTTATGTACAATAGCAGGTGCAATCAGATCAACATCAATGGGAGCTATAGAGGTGGCTTTAGGAATCATACCCTTGGAATTACGGAGAAAGGAGTTAAGACTAAATTACATGAATAGAGTTATGTTGGATAAATCTCACCCAGCACATACAGCTTTTACCAGATGCCAACTACCCAAGCCAATGAATACCACTAGATACCCTACAGGATGGAAGTGTATGGAGGAAATTGTCCATCTGGGTACATTAATTACATCAATTAATAACAGTTGTGAATACAAGCCAGTGATTCCGCCCTGGGAGATCAAGAAACCAGACACGGACTACCACCTAGCAGAAATACTTAAGAAAACAAATAATATAGAAAATATTAAAAACACAGCCAATAAATATATACAACAAATATCAAAAGACAGCATTACTGTGTACACAGATGGATCCAAGGGAGAGGATGGTAAATTGGGGATAGGAATATATATTCCAATATGGAAAATGGCAAAAGAATATAGCATCACGGAAAATACATCAATTTTCACTGCAGAGATGGTGGCAATACTAAAAGCACTAGAAATATTCTCTAATAACCCTCCCAAAAAATTAACAGTTTTAACTGACTCTCTTTCAACAATTAAAGCACTTAGAAATTTACGAGAATGTAGTAGACCTGATATAGCAGAGGAGATTTTTCTGGCTACTACATACTTATATTCTAGAGGATGTTCAGTATTAATTGCTTGGATACCTTCACATGTTGGCATAGAAGGAAATGAAAAGGCAGATAAAGAAGCCAAGAAAGGTAGATCTGATAAAAATCTAATAAATGTAGGGATGAGTAAATCAGAAATTAAGAGCTTAATTAAAGATTTAATAACTGATGAATGGAAAGCAGAGTGGGATAAAAATCTGAAAGGAAGACATGCATATAAGATGTTCAGGGCTCCAACAAGAAAATGTCAGATATCTAGGGAATTGAAAATTCCCAGTAATAAGAAACTTCTCAGACTACAGCTGGGAAAAGGCTATTTCAGAATAGAAGAACCTTAATGTGCAGGATGTCTTCAAGACAATAATATAGAACATTTCTTGTTAAAGTGTAAGAGGTATGACCAAATGAGAATACCAATATTGGATTATTTGCAGGCATCCAACTTACCTATAAATATAGAGGAGGTGTTGAGAATAGACAGACCTAGGGAACTGCATAATATAGTCAAACAATATCTAACACAAACACGTTAATATATAGTGGCTGGGAATGTGAAGGTCTGATGCTGTTCTTACAATGCATGTGACTTTAAATGGATGAAAGTCAATTAAATATCTGGTAAAGTCCGTTATATAACAAGAACCACCAGGCCTTTACACCCCTCCACTTTAATATTATTCTTGTTCATAGTTTCTTCTTGATTTTGTTTGTTTGTTTTTTATTTTATTATTTAACGTATAGGCCTAAGCACAATTGTGAGTATCCCTATTTTCAAATGTGATGCCGCTTTCCCATGTCGGCAGTTGTACATATTATTTGGAATTGAGGGCAATATATATCCTAATTATAACCCATCAGAGGTTGAACGGGATTTCTGTTTATCTTCATTAATTTAAAAAAAAAAAAAAAAGACAAAACTATTCTTGAGGCACTGAAGTTAAAATAGATTAGCTAAGAAGAATCATAGAAGTTAAAAAAAAATTTAGTAAAGTGGCCGTTAAATGAGAAATAGCAAGAACTTATTAACAGCAAAGAGATGTATAGAAGAACAACAACCGTAGAATGACTAAGAAAGAAAGCAAGCAAGATAAGTGGGTTACAAAACAATCTCCGAAGCTTGGAAGAAAGACCAAAAAGTGACAGCTCACAATGCAAGCTTACTTTTTTTAAACGACAGAACTGAAGTATTAAACTTACCAGATATGTTGTCATCTGCTGGTCAAGATACAATCCAAAATACGCGTTCGAATAAGAATTTAAGAACCGTCACGAACTGAAGCTATTTTTGGACCAAAATCGAAATAAAAGAAAACACTATTACCCCCACTGTGAACTGTACAATTTACTTCTCATTTCGCGTTGAACCAAAAAATACAAACAAACAAAAAGAATTTAAACAAAATTCAGCCTTGAAAATGTTATGTAACCCATCCTTCAAAGATGACCTGTTGCCGTTTGAGACTCCACCTTAGGCCTAGCCAGTCTCTTAGATCAAAGTAGTATGGCGGTGCGCCAAGTAACCACAACACAGAGTCAACATCTTACACAGAACTCACTATAGTGACGGCTAAAGAATATGTGGATCTTTCACACACACAGGATCCATTCATGAAATTCACTTAATATGCATAAGATTAATGATGAAATAACAAAATGTATCAGATTTATTATTAATCAACCACAATATTCCTAATTCATCTCATTCGCAGACGGCGCCCCTCAACAGTAGCAGAATTGATTCAACTCACCTCGTTTCTGTTATTCTCTCCTAATGGGAAAAATTGATGTCTACAAAATCAATCACTTGTTAGCATATTATGCTTATATATATATACAATACTGAGGCTGCTAAATATGCACTGCGTATAAGGATACTTGCCTTCCTGACACGGTAAACGATTCACATTCCCCTAGATTCGTTTGCGTCTACTGGTTGCTCTGGGTCAACGCGACGACTTGTTAGATCACTTGAGAATCGCCATTGATGTTTATTTTGGTCGTATGCTAATGAGGCGCGCTGTGAGTTTTGTTTGCGTTTGTCGTCTGCTGAGTGGGTGCATCGGTTGTTTAAAAAGTACTTACTTGACTTTCAACGGCATTACGAGACAACAATTCAAATATGTAGTCTGAATAGGAAGACGTACGAAACTTTTTGGTATTATAGCCCACAGATAAATTTCAATTATTGGAAGACTAAATTTTTACTGATGAAAGAATTTTTCAGAGAAGATAATATGAATAAGATGCTGATTAATATAGTGATATGTAGTGGGGGCCTCTTCTTCAGTTAGGCGCCGTTCACGCCTGGTTGCGTAGGTGATGATGCCTCTTCACAACTTCATGTGAGTCTTGTCCCGTCTTAATTGCTTGGATACTGATAAAGTATGTTGTTCCTGGTAAATACTGTTATTCCATTCCATAATTGATACAGGCTGCTATTCATCCAGACTGTAGCCTACTGTTTGTTCATGTGTATTCACCACTGCAGAGGTAACAGTTTCTTGATTGCATACGCTATACAGGCTGTTATCCATGTGTGTACTGCTGTGCTGTTACCGTGTCTGGCATGTTTGGAGGGTGTATAGAAACAGTCACTCACACCACGATAGCTCACGTACGAGTCATGGAGGGTTAAATGCCTTGTGACAGTTAATGAACAGTTTTATTACACCACAACACGGTCACGATAACGTAGACGAAGTACAGCATGTTACACAGATCACAATAGCATACCAAAAAAGGATCCACATGATATAATAACAATAATCCATCAAGAAGAACTACTGGCAAACGCAGTGCCAATAGTTATAGGCCTCAAATAACATTATGCCTCAGCGCTATATAATCCATCCATAAGACTGCTGACCATCGCAGTACTAGTAAATAATAGGCCTCCAATATATGACGTCTCAGCGCTCTTTAAATTCATGTACATAAGACTGCTGACCATCGCAGTACTAGTAAATAATAAGCCTCCAATATATATGACGTCTCAGCGCTCTTTGATTCATCCATCAGACTGCTGATACTCACAGTACTAATAGTTATAGGCCTCCAATATATATGACGTCTCAGCGCTCTTTAAATTCATCTAGAAGACTGCTGATAAATAATAGGCCTTATAATATAAGTCGACATATCAAGCACTGTACAGGCTTCCCTCGAAAACACTGGGCTGATTTCTCCAGTCACGCCCAGGACACAAACTCTTCAAAAATGTACATAATCTCTAAACACTGGCCTGTATACTCCAAGGCCTAAGGAACATCTCCTTAAATAATGTACAGTTCATCTGGGATAATCACACATAATATATGTCAGCATAAATGCCTGTACACTGGTACACATTGAAAAACACTTTACATCTCCCCAGTGCACTCGCCCGGTACACACTGACACCAAAAACCCCTCTCACATTAGCACACCCCATTAGCCTGGGGCTAACTTCCCGAGAACTTTCGCTCACAGCTCAAAAATAGCTTAGAACATTAATCTCACGTGGAACTCCGCCACCGTGACAAGCATTCTGAATCTCGAAGATTCGAATGCGATACACTCATATATTTTTTTAAATAAATTAACAGCTAGACAACAGCTGTTCAAGTGGAATAACCACTATAATCTATTGTACATCCGAGACTCATAACGATTACTGCCCTTGCTTAAATTTGGACCTAACAGATACCTTCACATGTTGGCATAGAAGGAAATGAAAAGGCAGATAAAGAAGCCAAGAAAGGTAGATCTGATAAAAATCTAATAAATGTAGGGATGAGTAAAGCAGAAATTAAGAGCTTAATTAAAGATTTAATAACAGATGAATGGAAAGCAGAGTGGGATAAAAATCTGAAAGGAAGACATGCATATAAGATGTTCAAGGCTCCAACAAGAAAATGTCAGATATCTAGGGAATTGAAAATTCCCAGTAATAAGAAACTTCTCAGACTACAGCTGGGAAAAGGCTATTTCAGAATAGAAGAACCTTACTGTGCAGGATGTCTTCAAGACAATAATATAGAACATTTCTTGTTAAAATGTAAGAGGTATGACCACATGAGAATACCAATATTAGATTATTTGCAAGCATCCAACTTACCTATAAATGTAGAAGAGGTGTTGAGAATAGACAGACCTGGGGAACTGCATAATATGGTCAAACAATATTTAACATGAACACATGTTAATATATAGTGGCTGGGAATGTGAAGGTCTGATGCTGTTCTTACAATGCATGTGACTTTAGATGAAAGTCAATTAAATATCTGTTTAAGTCCGTTATATAACTAGAACCACCAGGCCTATACATCCCTCCACTTTAATATTATTCTTGTTCATAGTTTCTTCTTGATTTTGTTTGTTTGTTTGTGTGTTTTTTATTTTATTATTTAACGTATAGGCCTAAGCACAATTGTGAGTATCACTATTTTCAAATGTGATGCCACTTTCTCATGTCGGCAGTTGTTCATATTATTTGGAATTGAAAACAATATATGTCCTAATTATAACCCATCAGAGGTTGAACGGGATTTCTGTTTATCTTCATCAATTTAAAAAAAAAATATGGTGTAGTTTTGATAGCATACATAGGGACAGTTTATGGAAAATACTGAGGGCTTATGGAATCCCAAGCGGCATAGTGTCAATCATAAAAAGCCTCTATGCCAACTTTACGTGTAGTGTTGGGCGGAGCAACCTAACCTTCGAGGTGAAGACAGGAGTACGACAGGGATGCCCCTTATCAACCACTCTATTTTTAACAGTCATAGACTGGGTGATGCGCCAGACAACAGAGGGCAGTCCAAGAGGAATAAGATGGACAACATTTTCTACATTGGAAGATCTGGAATATGCAGATGATATTGCACTGCTGGCACATTCACATCAACACATCCAGGAAAAAACGGATAGACTTAATAAAATTAGCCAGCAGGTGGGCTTGAACATCAATTTAAAGAAGTCTGAGGTCATGACGCTCAATGTGAGCAACCCTGAGCCCATATCTGTAAGGAATCAGCAACTGGTACAGACAGATACCTTCACATACCTAGGAAGCATAGTAACACCAGACGGTGGGGCAGGCAAAGACATCAACATCAGAATGAATAAGGCAAGAACAGCCTTCTTTAGCCTAAATAACATCTGGAAGTCCTCTCAATACAGTACAAGCACAAAATTAAGATTATACCAGAGTTGCGTGCTTTCTGTGCTTCTCTATGGTGCGGAATGCTGGAGAGTCACAGAGAAGGAAATGTCAAAATTGTCCTCTTTTCACACAACATGCCTAAGAAAAATTCACCGCATCTTTTGGCCGAATACCATCACCAACCAAGATCTGCTTACTCGTAGCAAGCAAGAGGACATGCACACCATCATAGCTGGCAGACGCTGGAGCTAGGTTGGTCATGTCCTCAGAAGAGACCCCGATGCCATCACAAGAACAGCTATGTTTTGGACCCCTGAAGGAAAGCGAAAGAGAGGCCGACCAAAAACAACCTGGCGGAGGACTGTGGAGGCTGAGATGCAAAGAATGAACCAGAGTTGGGGCACTGTACGAAGGATGGCCACCGACCGTGCAAAGTGGAATCAATTTGTTGTTGCCCTACAAGACGCCACTAGGCGTGATGGCCACTGACTGCTTTGACGGTCGGTGGTTAAGGATCGAAGAAGAAGATATAACTAGAACCACCAGGCCTTTACACCCCTCCACTTTAATATTATTCTTGTTCATAGTTTCTTCTTGATTTTGTTTGTTTGTTGTTATTTATTTATTTATTTTTTTCTATTTATTTAACGTATAAGCACAATTGTGATTATCCCTATTTACATTGATTTGACAAATGTGATGTCACTTTCTCATGTCGGCAGTTGCTTATATTATTTGGAATTGAAAACAATATATATCCTAATTATAACCCATCAGAGGTTGAACGGGATTTTTTTTTTCATTAATTAAAAAAAAAAAAAAAAGTCTTGTCCCCAGTGTTCTTATCATTTATTTTTTACTTCTTTCCATATCTTGATGTCAGGCTATTCAGTATGTTCTCTCTGTGTCGTCGTGCATATCTTTTTCCTTCAATTTTTCTTGTTGTCATAATATATTACGGCGTTTTTCTTCTCTAAACACACTTCTTCTACTACTTCGTACGCTCTCAGACGTCCACTTGAATGTTTTCAAAGAAAGCAGTAGTCAGTGTGAGGCTATTTGAATCTCCGTAGAGCTTTTCCACGAATGGTACTGGTGTCGACCATATGCGCTTTCTCTGTTCTTAACACACCAAGAGAAAGCGAAATGCTTCCTTCTAAAATGTGGCTTCTTTTGCGCACTGGCTTCTTTCAGGATATCCCGATTACTCTTTTTAGCTGGCTATGGTATACTTAACATTCTGCTGTAAAATCACATCTTTGAGGCTTGCAGGGTTTTCCTCCTGGTTTACTAACTGTCCAGGACGCACTTCAGTATGTTAGAAATAAACTAGCCATTTTTAACACCCGAGAAACTGTCTTCTATCCATTGACAAAGAGTTGTTGCATAACATATTTTTCATTTCATGGAACTCAGCCTTTGCCTGGATTATTGGTTTAGTTTTTTGGTTCATGCACAGTAAAACTGGGAGCCGCGGTAGCATAGTGGTTAGTGCACTGGCTTCCTAGCGCAGTGGTCTATGGTTCGATCCCCAGATGAGGCGGGAATTTTTTAGGCCACAAACGGCTCCTGGGTCGACCCAGCCCCAAATGGGTACCAGAGCAACTTCTGGGAAGGTTAAGGCGGCCGGCGTGATGCCGACCACATCACCCCTCGTGTGCCGACGGTCAAGATAATATGGGCCTAACACCATATTCCCAATATGCCTCAATGGGCGTGTAACGGGTTCCTTTAACTTTTTTTTTTTACAGTAAAACTGATTTTGGTCTTATGCATGGGATAGGATCAACGCCATGTGGGTTATAATTTGGACATATAGAGCTTTTTAACCTGTTATTTATCTTTATTCCTTATCTCTTATTACACTGGTAGTTTTTCTTGTGTTAGTTCTTCCATTAGATGTATTGTGTGTTCCAACACAATACATATAATGAAAGAGTAATGGGGAAATGCGGCAGCGGAACAGCAAACGAAAATGGGGATAAATTAATAAGTTTCTGTAGCATTAACAACTCCGCTTAGGCCGGTCCCACGCCCGGATGAAAAAAGGAGGAGGGCGGCCTGCATTGGAGGCCGTAAGGAAACAGCCCCTCCATCATGCAAAGGCACAACCGGCGAATCACCTGTTTGTCTTAAAAACCAGATTACGAGAAACATAAGAGAGAAAACCGGACTGATTCTAAAGGCGACGAACTGGAACGGACTACGACTTACGGAACATGGAACACAAGAAGTATAAATGGGAAGGAAGGGTGGTGGAAGAGATGAGGAAAGCCAAAATAGAAATCCTAGCTTTAACAGAAACAAAGAAAATAGGACCAGGAGTTATGGATCTCGATAGCGGCACGCTGCTCTACAGTGTTGTCCCCACATCTGAAAGAGCTAACGGGGGCGTGGGTTGTATTGTGGCCAAAAACCAAAGGGATAGTATCAAGGGATGGAACTTTGTCTCAGAACGCATTATGGTCCTAAAACTAAAAGAAGGAGAAACCATAGTCAACCCTGTCATTGTGTATGGACCGAATGAAGATGAGCGAGCAGAGGTCAAGAAGGAATTCTTCGAGCTGCTTCAAATGACATTGGACGACTGCCTGGATGAAGTAATCCTGCTCGGAGATTTCAATGCCAGAGTTGGAAATGACCGTGCTAGATTGGGGGGGGGGGGGGGTGTTATCGGAAGATATGGAGAAGATACTCTTAATGACAATGGAAAGCGACTCCTTAGATTCTGCACTGAGCAGAATCTGATCATTACAAACACAATGTTCCCCTATAAGCGCATACATGTATACACTAGTAGATGTGAACCAACAAAGAATGAGAAGTCAGTGATCGACTATGCCATAGTTAGAAAGAGCTCATTCAAGTATGTCCGCGATGCTAGAGTGTGGAGGGGGCCAGAGATTGGAAGTGACCACTACTTGTTAAAAATTAAAAGAACAACTGAAAGAGTTACTCGGCCTAGGAACTGCCTAACATCACGCAAGAAGCTAAGTAAACGAACAGGGGAAACAAGCATTAAGACCTCCAAGCTGAGAGAGCCAGAAGTGAAGACCAGATACCAGGGGCTTGAGCAAGGTCAAGCATCAGAAATGATTACCACTGACACAGAAGGGGAAATCAATAGTGATAAAGATGACATAAAGATGGAAGAACTGAAGGCAGCAATGGAGAAAATCAAGATGGGCAAAGGAGCAGGATATGATGGCATAACACCAGAAATGGTTAAATACATGGGAGCAGCAGGCGACCTATTACTCCTAAGGGTCCTACAGGCAGCTTGGTGCAACAAGACCATACCAAAGGATTGGAAGATTGCCACAATTACACCGATTTTCAAAAAGGGTGACAACCGACAATGTGGAAACTATAGAGGCATATCCCTTCTCAGTGTCCCTGGTAAAATCTACTCTAGAATACTGGAGCAGAGACTCAGACGCCTAGCAGAGCCACTTATGGATGAGGTCCAGTGTGGCTTCCGAGCAAATCGAAGTACGCAAGACCTAATCTTCATACTCAGACAGTTGAGCAAAAAGGCTCTTGAGTATAAGAGTGAGATCCATCTTTGCTTCTTAGATCTGGAAAAGGCATTTGACAAGGTCCCCTGGAACAAACTCTGGGACTGTTCGACAAGGAAGAACATTCCAACACCTCTGATTCATGCTATACAGAGCTTCTACAAGTCTTGCAGAAATTATGTCAGGACGGCAAACCATAAGTCAGAAGAATTCAGGACCACCACTGGTGTAAGACAAGGTGATATCCTGTCACTTATCTTTTCATACTCCTCGTGGACGATGTCATCAAGGCATGTAAGGAGAGGACAAGAAAGTATTCAGTGGGGTACTGGAAGATGAGACAGATCTGTATTTCAGAGCTGGCATTTGCTGATGATGTTGCCCTGATTGCTAATCCATAGGCACATCTTCAATCCAACCTGCAAGCCTGGAAGCATTTGAACTGTACCAACTGACACTTTCGCTATGAACAATCAATCTGCCATGGATGATGAAAAGCGACACTTGTTCGGTGGACAATGAGATTCTTGCATTTCTACACAATCAATTCAACACGTCGTGGACTTTGTCTATCGCCGTCAGAAATTATATTGGAACAACTACATCGTTAGGGCATATCAGAGACTCTGTTAACGTTTCACATACGTGCATGAAAGATATCAGCGCCTTTACACACGTTTCACGCTCTGGTGGATTGGTCGATTACAACATAGATGCTTCATTGTTGCAAAGTCGTGTCAGATTTTAGACTACATACTGCGTCATCATTAGAGGTCAACACCTTCGGTTGTTATCATTTCGCTTCTATGCTTTATGTATGCATCTGGACTGCAGTGGGAATTGGCAGCACGTGAATTTTTTCAGATAAGTAATCCGTTGTATAGTGTCGTGGTGGCAAGTCCATAGATTATCTGGAATATCTTGATTTTATTTACGTCTCCTATTTGTTGTTTATCCTCTTTGTGGGCGGCTGGAGTGTGCCCTGCAGAGTTTTATCTTCGGATAAATTCATTAGGGGTTGTTCTGAAGGTATTGTATATAATATTCTCTTTCGGAGGGCCAACATTCATTGCTGTGTGATATTTCCGCTCTGTTTGAGTATATTGTATTCTTAAGTGGTTAGTTGTGCAGTCAAGTTTCTTATTGTATTGTATTTCTCAGTCATTTTACTTTTTTTCAGTACAGTTATGTTTGTGCTACGTTGGTCTTCCCTTGCTATCTTTTTAACATTTACATCATATATGTTCTGAGTATATTGCGTCTTGTTCTGTCTTCTTTTATTGGAAGCTGTTGCGTGCATATTTTGACGCACATATTACAAAAATCGATATGGCTATTTAATATGGGAAAAATATAGACATTCATTCATTTGTGTATGAAAATGCTGTCTATGGTAAAAGCGAGAGAATCCATGTTTGATTCACACTTTTGATTATAGGAGTAATCGTTCTGGATATTGATCCGGCGCAAGGATATTGCGCTTACGTTTGTACTTATTTTTTAGGGCCAGAAAATATATTAATTTGCTTATTGTGTTTATGGCCTGAATTCATATGTATTACATATTATTAGTACAAGTAGAATCAGTCCTATATTGTATATTTTGGATGGGTAGGAGGGACTAGATTCTTGTTATTCCGGTCTAGCGGAAGTATGAGTTGTCTTGACAAGTCGTGATGAGTTCCGATGTACCGTGATAATGGCGGGTACGCACTTTTCAAAGGGCTGGTAGATTCTTAAGGAAATATGATTCATGAAGTGTTTTCTTCTAAAGGAGATGGTATCTCTACTATAGTTTATGTTAGAGACTCTCCTAAGGTACGGTACAATGTATAATTCGGACTCCATGTATTGCCAGACCCTATATTGATGATCTCATGTCGATTCGACCTAGATGGAACATTGTACTTCGTATCGCTAGGGTTGTGTTTTGTATCGACGAAGATGACAGATTTTCCTACAGCGGTTATGGCTACGTGAATTAACCTGATCACCGTAGAGCTGTATGGGAACATTTATGAAATCATTTATATACCCATTATAAATTAACTCTGGCTTATATTCTCCTTTCTATGAATGAGTGAACGACAACTCAGGGAGGCGGCCATGTTAGATTTCGGTCATCATATGTTTTGATCACTGCCAAGAGAACAGATTATTTATCCTATTATCGGACAGTGACAGGGAGATCTCAATCTTGCTAGAAACCCCCTCTTTCGTGGTTTCATAATATATGCTACAAACTATGGACGTCAAGTAACTTTAGTTATTTACCGATCTGCCTTCACTGACGCGTTTAGTCAGATAGGGGGATGCGGCCATAATGTATCATGACAATTGAACTTTTGATGTACTGCCCATTATTTCTGAATGTGTCATGACTTCAGATCTGCTATGTATACCTACAAATTGATATGTCAACATACCATGATGTACTCGTATGTCCCAGTGTGTACGTCTGAATAAATTGAGTAAACAAAGATTCCAGCAGTCTGCATTGGTGCCTTGTAGACACAAGTGTATGAGTGGTTATACTGGTCAGCACACGAACAGTACACCATTCGCGGTAATCACACTCTACACTTCTACTTCATACATACACCATCCTGCGTCGGTTGGAGTGACCAAGTTTAGGGCCTGCTTCCCCTGGAGCCTTTGCCTTCCCTAACTCAGGACTAGGGTGAGTTACCCATTTACAGCTGGGTAGACTGGAGCATGCCTGATCTCAACAACACACCACTCTTCCTTACAGAGCATACAGACTGACACTTTACAGAGTGGAAAGAAGAAAAGAAACTTTACAGTGGCGAGCCAGATTCCTGGGTCCAGCTTACGCAGTTTTGTGTTGAGAATCACAGTTTACAGCTGAAAGAACATTTGTTTGAACACATCAACACCAGTAGGACAGCTATACAGTCGATGTCAGCTTGACCTGTATTACCGATAGGATGCTGTATCTAGGTCAGCGCTTGTTGACAGTTTTTTCGCTGTACAGACAGTATTACACAGGACAGTGGTATCAAGTGTAGAAAATATCTGGAGCATTATTGTTGACATTTCTCAACGTACAGAAGAATCACAGTGTTGTTGAACATAAAGTGCATAGTTCATCGTTGGATCTTCATATGCTCAACAGAGAAAAATTGACAGTGTAATAGTTTAAAATTAAATCTATTACTGAATAAAGTGGCAAGTTATTAGTATTAAAATAAACTGTGCCTGCTTTACAACACTATACCTGCAACACATTCCATTCATGACATAAATTATATTGTATGCTATATGCTATTTATGCTTACATGTTATTTGTTATGTATTAAATTAGTTTATGTTCTGTGTGACTAGTACAAGGTATGCCGAGTGACATTGGTCTGGTACTAGTATTCTATAGGTACACATTTTCTTAATTGAAAATTTGTTAGCAACAATTTGCTGCTATTTCTGTTAGTTGTGATGAGGTGTTCTTTTCTTCGTTGTTTTTGTTAATAATTTTGTGTTCATATTGTCTTTTCTTGTTTGTCCTTTGTAATGTCTTTAGTTGACATATGACATAGGAGTTATAGTGGTATACACTGATAGTATAGTACAGATCAGTACTTTATGATTATTTTCCACAGGTACCCAAGTGATCTTTGATTACATTGAGATATACAAGACCTTTGTAAGGCTTGTCCCCACAGTATTTGAGATACAGTTATTGTTGTCCACAGGTACTCAAGTTATCATTGGTTATTATAAACCATACAAGTTTGGACTAAGACTAAGTCTATGGTATAGACTTGTCTCCCATTAAAGTGAAATAGGGTAATTTATTTACTTTTTCAGGTTTCTGATTTAAGAAGACAATATGTCTACAATAGATTATTTCATTGCACAAGGAAAATCTCTTGATAAGACTGGAAAAGACTTAGAACAATGGGCTGTTGCTCAATATGACAAAGCATTAGCTGCAGAAGAGAAAAAAACTGCTGCTGCTGTTGAAGAAAGAAAAGCTGCTGCTGAGGAAAAAAAAAAGCTGCGGCTGAGGAGAGAAAACTTCAAATAGAAAAAAAAAAGCTGCTGCAGAAGAAAGGAAAGCTCTAGCTGAAGAAAAAAGATTAGAAAAAGAAGCTGATACTGCTGCTGAACTTAAGAAATTGCAGATGCAAGTGGAGGAAAGGAGATTTGAGGCAGAACAGAAGAAATTAGAAGCTGATGCAGAGCAGAAAAAAATTAGAAGTTGCTGCAGAACAGAAAAAATTAGAAGTTGCTGCAGAACAGAAAAAATTAGAAGTTGCTGCTGCTGCAGAACAGAAAAAATTAGAAGTTGCTGCTGCTGCAGAACAGAAAAAATTAGAAGCTGCTGCTGCTGCAGAACAGAAAAGATTAGATAGAGAAGCTGAAGAGAGAAAAGCAATAAGAGAACATGAGTTTGAATTAGAGAAATTAAAATTGACATGTATGAGTAATGTTAATCAGGCATCTGGTGGTAATGGTAAACCCTTTGTGTACAAGGTCAAGGTACCAGCGTTTAACCCTACCAGTGATGACATAACATTTTGGCTTTCTAGATTTGAACGGGCTTGTCGATCTCATAATGTTGACAAATCACAGTATGTGAATCAGTTGTCTGAAAATCTAAAAGGGGAGTCTCTGAGTAAGTTATATTTTGTTGAAGAGGCCGACAAAGATAATTATGATGCTGTTAGGGCAGCTTTGATAAAGAGATATCAGCTGTCTGAGGAAGGTTACCGTCTTTTGTTTAAAACAATGAGACCTGAGGTAGGTGTAGAATTCTCAGATTTCATCTCAAAAGCACGAATTACACTTTCACGATGGATTGAATTATCCAAAACAGAGAAAACATTTGATGGTCTTACGGATTTATTGCTAAGAGACAAGGTCATGTCTTCTGTAAATAAATCATTCCTAGAGTTCTTACATGAGCGTAAACCTGGTACAATAAAGCAAATGGAAGAATATTGTGACCAGTATGCCACGGCACACCCTGACATGATTCTTAGTAACTCTAACATTAAAGAGAGTATGCCAGTTGCTTCGGCAACAGAATATAATCAGAATTACTCACACAAATTCCAAGGAGCTAAAAATAAATTTGATAAAAAGGTTAATTGGAATAAGTATCAAAACCAAGATAACCACTCAAATCAGGGTTCTTCTTCGAAGAACTGGAATCGGGCTGATAGTCCTCGACACGCGAGGGGTACCCATAATGTTAGAAATTCTCGGAAAGGGAGTAGCTATAGGAACTACCCAAGTGCTTCATGGAGACAAAAAAAAAATATTACAGGGATACTCAATATAACGAGCATGATGATTATGATCATGAATATTATGATTCAAACCCAAATAGGGGTTATAACAGAGGCAATAATAATTATAGAGACAATTATAACCGAGGTAGATCACAACACAAAAGACATGGTAAATCTTATTACCAGGCTAACTCTGCACAACAGGAGTTCCACGACACCGATAATCAGAATAATGATAAAAAAGACTCCAACAGTGTAGCAAATTCCGCTTTCGATTTTGCTAGAGCATCTGAGTGTTCGCAATGCAAAACATTATTCGATCCAACCACAGTGTCTACTTTAAGCTGCGGTCACCCGCTTCCCGCTCTCCATGCGTCAATTGCGCATAATGGAAGGGGTGCTCTTGTCTTTAATAGGGGCCTAATAGATGGTACTCCGGTATCAATTCTTTTCGATTCGGGGTGCACTACCATTGGAGTGAGGCAATCACTCGTAAATCCTTCTCGAGCTACAGGCAATATAGTCAAATGTGTAACATTTGGTGGCACATTGGAGAAGTACTCCACTGCCATTATCAATATTGCTACGCCTTTCTTTACAGGAGAGGTGCAAGCATGTCTCTTGCCGAATCCGATCGCTGATCTTATCATCGGTCGCATTCATGGAGTGAAAGA
Organism: Oreohelix idahoensis; assembly: GCA_024509875.1. Taxonomy (NCBI): domain Eukaryota; kingdom Metazoa; phylum Mollusca; class Gastropoda; order Stylommatophora; family Oreohelicidae; genus Oreohelix; species Oreohelix idahoensis. Next base: position 838,148 of record JAMPIV010019117.1, read on the forward strand.
ATGCACTCCACAGCAAATTTCTAATTGGGAAAATGTTAATATGCAATCTGCTAATGCAGTAATCACTAGGGCTCAAGCTCTTAATATGCCACAATCTTCACATTCTGAAGATAATGATGCGCAGATCCAAGATGATCCCTTGGAGATTTCCCACGATTCCTTTATCAAACAGCAGGAAGATGATCCTACTCTAAAGAAATTCTTTACTCTGGCAACAAAAGGTGATCCGAATAAGGATACTAATCGTAAATCTTGGATTACGATGAAGAATGGCGTACTTGTACGTATGGTACAAGACTCCGCTAAGTCCATTCATTCTCAAATCCTTGTGCCTAAAAATATGAGAGTTAAAATCTTACAGCACGCTCATGATTCGCAGTGTGCTGGACATATGGGTTTTTCCCGTACTAAAGCTAGAGTTCTTCAATCTTTCTTTTGGCCTGCTGTGAATAAGGACATACGAATCTATTGTCGATCTTGTAAAGTATGTCAAGAGATTAAATCCAGAGGTCCACGCCATGATGCACCTATTCAGGCTGCAGACATTCCCATTCGGCCATTTCAAAAAATGGCGATAGACATCATTGGTCCATTTAAGATAAAGTCTGCTAGAGGACACCAATTTATTTTGACGTGTGTTGATATGTGCACACGTTGGCCGGAGGCTGTTCCTCTAAAGAGCATAACTACTGCTGATGTCGCAGATGCTCTTTGGTTAATATTTTCTCGTCTGGGGTTTCCAGCAGAAATATTATCCGACCATGGTACCCAACTCATATCGGATACCATGTCTCAAGTAATGTCGACTCTGAAGATAGAGAGATCGCTGAGTAGTATTTATCATCCTATGTCCAATGGGATGGTGGAACGTTTGAATAGAACTCTGAAAAACCTACTAGGTAAGATAACGGAAGATCATCCTCAGGATTGGGATAGGGTTTTACCCGCGGCTCTCTTTGCATATAGAGAGGTCGCCAACGAACATACAGGATTTTCTCCCTTTGAACTTGTCTTTGGCGCGAAACCGCGAGGTCCTATGTCCTTACTTCATGATCTTATAACTGCTGATAATATTGTCGATGACACAAAATCCTCTTATGAATATGTCATCGCACTTAGACACAAGATTATTGAAGCATGCAAATTGGCAACTGCTTCTTCTGAATTTGCGAAACAGAAGGCAAGGGAATTTGCCAATAAAAAGAGATGTTTGCGTCAACTTTGTCCAGGTGACAAAGCATTTGTCTTGCTACCTTGTAGGGAAAATAGACTTCTCATTTCTTGGAAAGGTCCGTACGATATAATATCAAAAGTTTCCGATGTTGACTATATCGTCGATATTGACGGGAAGCGTAAAACCTTCCACATCAACATGCTCACGGAATTCCATGAACGTCCTGATTATTTACAACCTGTTTTCCAGGCAACGGACGATTTTCCAGTCCAACATGGACAGTACTCATCTCTGTCAGTAATACAGGATGAGGAAACGAGTTTCTCGGATGTAAATTTACCTTTTCCAATGATTCCTCTTCACTCTAATGAATCATGGAAAGATGTTGCAATTTCTCCAGAATTATCTCCAGGAGAGCAGAAACAAGTTTCTACTATGTTAGAACAATTTCAGGATGTCCTTACTGACATTCCTGGTCAAACTGATGTCATTCAACATGACATTATTCTTACTGACCATAGTCCTATAAGAGTCAGACCGTATCCTATCCCGATACATTTTCAAGCACAGGTAGAGAAAGAGTTAGATGAGATGATAGAGTTAAAAAATTATTGAACCATCCACATCAGCATATTCTTCGCCGATGGTTATAGTACGGAAAAAAGACAATAACATACGTCTTTGCGTGGATTATCGCAAATTGAATCAAGTGACTAAATTCGATGCTGAACCTATGCCTTTACTAGAAGAGCTACTTACGAGACTATCGAATTCTCACTTCTTTACTAAACTCGATTTGTCTAAGGGATATTGGCAAGTTCCACTATCCGAACACGCCAAACCGTTTACTGCTTTTTCGACGCCTAGGGGTCTATTCCAATGGAATTTCATGCCTTTCGGTCTTATGAACGCCCCTGCTACATTTGTACGCATGATGCGTCGAATCCTATCTCATCGCTCAGATGTCATTGCGTATCTTGATGACATCTGTCTTTTCAGTGATACTTGGAACGATCACTATAATGGTATTGATAAGGGTGGATTTGTGCTGAAGTGGTAACTTGCCACCCTTATCGACACCTGGTGTTAAAGTGTAAGATGTAGGTGTCTTCTCTGATTTAGGATGTTGCTGTGTATGTGGTAGTGGAACAGTTCAATGGGTTATCACACAGGCAACATGACGTGTAGAGTCATAGAAAGGGTAACTTCGTTGTATAAGTTTCTTTCATTTATTGCACGCCACAAAACAGTCATGATACTTATGACATCAACATGGTTAACGAGTTCAGCAAGATGATATGGCACATTGAAAACAATTTCTGTAGTCAGCAATGATAGCTGTTGTATATATGCGTCATAAGACATCACAGTTCAATAGATTCAGAAATTCATCAATCATCGAGTGCTAGTTCGTGAAGCTGTATAAATAATAATAATTTCTATAACTTCTGCAACAGTGTCAGCTACAGATCTTCAATGTTCATAAACAATAATAAATGCTCCCATTCTGATGCTAGCAGATCAGTTGTATACAATAAGTCCGTTCACTGTCTGCACGTGAATAGCATACATGGGCTACAGGTCAGCTCGACCTTTATAATGTTCCTAAGTCTAACCATCTGACTTGGACGTGATCTCTGATATAACGAATCCTGGAACACAGACAACAGTCTTGTTGGTCTAGAGCGACCCATATATATTTAACTAGTTCAGGTATACAGATACCGGTGACTTAATCCTAGTCAAAGTACCTCTCCATTTTTCATCACACAGGCGAGCAAATAGGCGACAAAATGACGAACCTCTAGATGATAGCATAAAGTTCGATACAAGAGGAATTACCTTATTTCGGAAAATCAACCATGAACATATGCCTCCAGGCAGGCTGCATAATACTGGGAAATAGTCTAGTTAGCTAACTAACTAACTCACTAAGACACTGTATTTCCCTCAGAGAATCACAAGACGCAGTTGCGTCTGCTCGCTTCTTAAACCATTTCTAACTGCCCCAACTGGGCGGAACACACAGAACGAACTCCCGGTTTGACATGCGCAGAACGACAATCTCTGAGTTGCCGTTCACAATAAGACGATTCGAAGAACATTCGAGATAAAAGTCTTACACAGTCGCGCCTTTTATGGTCATGAAAAGAAGCGTTAAGAAAGGTTTCAGACATCTACCATAGTTGACTGGTACTACCAAATAAGGAGATGTGGTCACGCTTCGTTCAAGAAATTATAGACCGAACGTGTCTCTATACAAGAGAAGGCAACTCCTAACAAATTGTAGTCTCGATAACTCGGATTATGTCCCTTTGACCATAGAAAACATAATACACACTTCAGTCAAAAAAATGATCATACATATGAAAAAATGTTTATACAAACGAAAAATAATAATGATCCGTGCGTAACATTACCGCACCCTCCCTGGAAAAAAAAAAATGGGACATTTTTTTTTTTTTTTAAATCCTGGAGCCGGAAAAAATCTAGGCTCCTAACGCACGTATGATGCGTGGATATATACCTAACAAATTAGCTCAACGCATGGAGCGACACTGAGATCATATCTCAGATCCTTAGAGAAAAAATTTATCTAAGTATACGCTGATATATTCCAGGAAGGTGCCACCAAACACACGCCACAATGATGGCAACAACATAATGACAATCAAATTATACTCATACCAATATATGAAATTAAATATATTATGTGTTATCATACAATGTGTTGCAAATAGCGGTGTAATTTACTAATATACCGCACTATAGTAACAGTAATTAATAAGTAATACATGTGTTGCTCTTCGGTGACATAAAACATTCAATAGAAGAAGATGTGGACATCATCCGCTCCCAATGTAGGACAGGACTTGATATCCTCAAAGTTCCACAATGGACATAAACTCGCAGACTTCAATGATGTGCTGCGAAAATATCAATAACACAAATCTTAAAGACAACTGGTAAATTTCTTAATACAATCCTGAAAATAATTTATTTAAATGTGGCCGAGTGATCTTTTGGCCCGTATATCACTAACTAAGCCTTCTTAGATAATTACATGGTACAATGTTATAAATTTCCCTCAAAAAAAAAAAAGTGAGACAAAATCTACTAACATGTCATTATAACATTGGACTGTATATCAGGAAATATATATATATGACAGAAGAATCATGTGGAATCGTGTGGACATCTGGACAGAATGTCTGCCATTACATTATCCGAACCACGGATAGCTCGAACCGAGAAATGAAATGGTTGAAGAGCTATGGCATAACGAGTGGACCTCGAGCTCTTCAAGTTTTTGCTCTGAATAGCAGTAAGCGCTTTCTGGTCGGTTTCCACAATGAAATGTGCGCCTAGGAGAAATCTTTGTAACTTCAGAATAGACCATACCATAGCCAATAACTCACGGTCTAAAACCGAGTAATTCTTTTCTGCAGCGTTTAATTTCCTAGAGATATACATCACCGGATGCAAAGTATCAGAATACTCCTGCATTAGTGCTGCCCCAATCCCTGTTGACGAGGCGTCACTTCGAAGAACAAAAGTCTTCTCAATAGTAGGTAACTTAAGAATAGGTGGAGATGAAAATAGGGCTTTAACCTGGTCCAATGAGGATTGACATTCTTTAGACCAGCGGATCAGATTAGGCGACCCTTTCTTCAATAAAGTAGAAAGCGGTGCCATAATGGAGGACAGATTCGGAATGAATCGTCCGTAGAATTGAATCAAACCTAATAGACTCCTTACTTGTTTCTTCGTCTTAGGGACCGAAATGTTAAGTATTTTTGAAACATTGTGGTCCTCTGTCTTTAAAAGACCATGACCAACCCGATGACCTAGGAAAGAAATCTCGCTAAATCCTATAAAGGCTTTAGAGGGTTTTGCAGTCAAGTTATACTCGCGAAGAGTAGACAGTAATTCGTATAAACCCAAATAGTGATCTTCCCAAGAATCACTGAATAGACAGATATCATCTAGGTATGCTATGACATCTGTACGATATGCGAGAATTCGCCGCATCATGCGTACGAATGTAGCAGGGGCGTTCATAAGACCAAAAGGCATGAAATTCCATTGGAATAAACCCCTAGGTGTAGAAAAAGCTGTAAAAGGTTTGGCACGTTCAGTTAGCGGGACTTGCCAATAACCTTTAGACAAATCTAGTTTGGTAAAGAATCTAGAATTAGAAAGTTTATTGAGTAGCTCTTCTAATGAAGGCATAGGTTCAGCATCGAACTTCGTAACTTGGTTCAATTTGCGATAATCTACGCAAATGCGAATGTTATTATCCTTCTTTCGAACAATAACCATAGACGAAGAGTATGCTGAAGTGGATGGTTCAATGATTTCCAAACGTATCATTTCATCCAACTCTTTTTCGACTTGAGACTGGAAATGAATAGGTATTGGATATGGTCTGACTCTGATAGGATTGTAATCAGTTAGCACAATGTCATGTTGAACTATTGTCTATCTTACGCGAGCATAACCTGACAGCGAAACCATCGAAAGCATGTATTGGTTTTAGCGAAATATCTTTCTTAGGACACCGTGTTGGTCATGGGTTCCTAAAAACAGAAGACCATAATACAAGTAAGATACTTAACATTTCTATTCCTAAGACTAAAAAGCAAGTACGAAGTCTCTTAGGTCTAATACAATTTTATGGACGATTCATCCCGAATCTGTCCTCCATTATGTCACCTCTTTCTTCCTTGCTAAAGAAAGGGTCTCCTAATGTAGTCCATTGGACTCAAGAATGTCAATCCTCTTTGGATAAGGTTAAAACTATGTTTTCTACTTCACCTATCCTATTATTGCCTTCTAAGGATAAGACATTTATTCTTCGTAGTGACGCTTCATCCACCGGGATTGGAGCTGCACTAATGCAAGAGTACTCTGGAACTCTGCATCCTGTGATGTATATTTCTCGGAAATTAAATGCCGCAGAGAAGAATTACTCGGTCCTAGACCGTGAATTATTGGCTATGGTTTGGTCAATCCTTAAACTGCAAAGATTTCTTCTGGGCGCGCATTTCATTGTGGAAACTGACCAGAAAGCTCTTACTTCTATTCAGAGTAAAAATCTGAAGAGCGCGAGATCAACGCGATATGCGATTGCTCTACAGCCATTTCATTTTTCGGTGCGAGCTATCCGTGGGTCAGAAAATGTGATGGCAGATATTTTGTCTAGATGCCCACATGATTCATAACTGTTATACAACTTTGATACAGCTGTTTCTATGTTGAAATGTGTACACATATGTAATATATCATATATTGATTGTAACACTACTTAGCGGTTCGTTGATATTTATTCACCGCTGGTCTTTCAATGTTTTTCGTCTTTGATGATCATGATGTTAAGATATCTTAGATGAAATTTATGTATAAACTAATGTGGAAATTGTGTCATTGCTAATATTGTAGTATGCGTTGGTGACACCTCTCTGGAAATATTTATACTTAGAGAAGTACTTTCTCTAAGGTCATAAAACTTATGCTTATCATCTGCGCATTGTATTAGTGCGTTGTGAGCCTATTGTATGTTGCTCCTAGATGTATTTCAAAAAAAAAAAATGTACCATTTTTTTTTCCCGAGGGGTGTGGTAATCTGTTGCGTGCATATTTTGACGCACATATTACAAAAATCGATATGGCTATTTAATATGGGAAAAATATAGACATTCATTCATTTGTGTATGAAAATGCTGTCTATGGTAAAAGCGAGAGAATCCATGTTTGATTCACACTTTTGATTATAGGAGTAATCGTTCTGGATATTTATCCGGCGCAAGGATATTGCGCTTACGTTTGTACTTATTTTTTAGGGCCAGAAAATATATTAATTTGCTTATTGTGTTTATGGCCTGAATTCATATGTATTACATATTATTAGTACAAGTAGAATCAGTCCTATATTGTATATTTTGGATGGGTAGGAGGGACTAGATTCTTGTTATTCCGGTCTAGCGGAAGTATGAGTTGTCTTGACAAGTCGTGATGAGTTCCGATGTACCGTGATAATGGCGGGTACGCACTTTTCAAAGGGCTGGTAGATTCTTAAGGAAATATGATTCATGAAGTGTTTTCTTCTAAAGGAGATGGTATCTCTACTATAGTTTATGTTAGAGACTCTCCTAAGGTACGGTACAATGTATAATTCGGACTCCATGTATTGCCAGACCCTATATTGATGATCTCATGTCGATTCGACCTAGATGGAACATTGTACTTCGTATCGCTAGGGTTGTGTTTTGTATCGACGAAGATGACAGACTTTCCTACAGCGGTTATGGCTACGTGAATTAACCTGATCACCGTAGAGCTGTATGGGAACATTTATGAAATCATTTATATACCCATTATAAATTAACTCTGGCTTATATTCTCCTTTCTATGAATGAGTGAACGACAACTCAGGGAGGCGGCCATGTTAGATTTCGGTCATCATATGTTTTGATCACTGCCAAGAGAACAGATTATTTATCCTATTATCGGACAGTGACAGGGAGATCTCAATCTTGCTAGAAACCCCCTCTTTCGTGGTTTCATAATATATGCTACAAACTATGGACGTCAAGTAACTTTAGTTATTTACCGATCTGCCTTCACTGACGCGTTTAGTCAGATAGGGGGATGCGGCCATAATGTATCATGACAATTGAACTTTTGATGTACTGCCCATTATTTCTGAATGTGTCATGACTTCAGATCTGCTATGTATACCTACAAATTGATATGTCAACATACCATGATGTACTCGTATGTCCCAGTGTGTACGTCTGAATAAATTGAGTAAACAAAGATTCCAGCAGTCTGCATTGGTGCCTTGTAGACACAAGTGTATGAGTGGTTATACTGGTCAGCACACGAACAGTACACCATTCGCGGTAATCACACTCTACACTTCTACTTCATACATACACCATCCTGCGTCGGTTGGAGTGACCAAGTTTAGGGCCTGCTTCCCCTGGAGCCTTTGCCTTCCCTAACTCAGGACTAGGGTGAGTTACCCATTTACAGCTGGGTAGACTGGAGCATGCCTGATCTCAACAACACATCACTCTTCCTTACAGAGCATACAGACTGACACTTTACAGAGTGGAAAGAAGAAAAGAAACTTTACAGAAGCGTTTGTTTTATTTTATGGATATTATTTTTCTATACTCTATACTTTCCGTACGTTCTTTCATTTGTTTCCACTAATGTCTCTTCGTTCTCAGTTTGTGGTCACAGTGTATTATTAGATTATTCACTGATGCATTGCTTATTTAATGGTATTAATAACTTTTGACTGGAGTAAGTTGGTATCTGATTGATTATACAGCTGTGCTGTGATACGCGGTGTCAGGTATTGTATTCAGACATTCGATTTGGAGATATATTGTTTATCTCATATTACGACTAAGTTTAGTCACCCCTATTACGACTACGTAAAGTCACTTTTATTACGACTGATTATATCCACTTATCTTACAACTGAGTATAATATTATTAATATATAACAAGTATATTTTTGTTACATTATGGCTGACTTGGTGAAATTTAGGTCAGCAATCGTACAGATTGGAAAAGATCTTGGCTTGACAGGCGATGCTCTTATTCAATATGTCAAAACTGAAGTGGATAAACATAATGAAAGATAAAAAGAGAAAGAGAATAATGATATACAAGAAAGAATTAAATTAGCAGAAATTGAAAAAGAAAAACTGGCAATTGAAAGACAGAACAAAGATAAAGAGGCAGAAATAGAACAGACAAAAGTGGATAAAAAATTAGGTTGGCAGAAATTGAACAGGCAAAGGCGGAAAAAGATAAGGAAATTAAATCGGCGGAAATGGAACAAGCATTCGAACTAGAGAAGATAAGGCTGCAACAACAGGTTTCCCATTAAGCTGGTGGTAGTGGGTCGTGGAAGAAAGAGAGCACACATAATTTTAATTCAAAATTACCTCATTTTTCACTTCTTAATGATGACATTGGTTTCTTCCTTGAGAGGTTCGAGTCACGTGTCTCTACTTTAAATATACATAAGAAATTCTGGCCTGAGGCATTTAATGGGTTGTTGACTGGTGGTGCTTTAAAAATCTTCTTTGGCGTTGGAGACGATAAGAGACGTGATTATGAGATAGTGAAGGCAGTATTCCTGCGCAAAAATTGTTTAGATGAGGAAGGTTATCGACACAAATTTAAATCAATTTTACCTCTTGATAGTAAAGATTTTGAAGACTTCGTGTCTTCTGTCAAAATCTGTCTCACAAGATGGATTGATCTTTTTGATATTCCGAAATCTTTCAAAGTTCTGATGGACCTCATTTTAAGAGACAAAATTCTCTCATCTTGCAACGCTGACATTGCCGCTTACCTTCAGGAACGAAGACCTGCAAATGTAGGTGAATTGTAAAGATTAGGACAGCAGTTTGTAGTAGCCCATCCTAACATGCCTCTGAGTAAGGCAAAAGTGATGGACACAGTGCCAGCTTGTGCCGCGAATCACGCACATGCTAGGACATTTGATAAACCTCGCACCCGTAGTGTGGACAGGAGATATATTGGGGACACACATAATTCATTTCGTGGTCGCCACAATTTTCGTAATAATCGATCTTCTTCACATTTTGTGGATAGACGAAACGTCAATTATCATAATAAAGGTTCTTGGCATCGCATTAGAGATGGTGCCTATAATAATTCTAATAAAAAACACAATAACTCTCCTTCGTCAGGCGGTGGAAGCGACTTCAGGGGTCTTAGTGGTCATTCTAAAATAGCGTCGATTGGGGAGAATGCATGACTTTATTTTAACCGGGTGCAACTCCTCGGTTACGGTGCCGACACGCTCTTCCAGTGTTGTCGTTACATTATGGTACTGGTTCGCTCGTGTTTCATTAAGGGTTGCTGTTTGATAGGCCTGTGTCTGTTCTGATGGATACAAGGTGTACCACAGTTGGTGTGAAACGATCTTTAATTGATCCGGCCTGTTTCACAGGTATTCGGTTAAGTGCATAACTTTTGGTGGCACTGTGGAATGTTATCAGTTAGCTGATGTAGTGATTGACACTCCGTTATTTTCGGGCAAAGTTAGAGTATGTGGCCTTAATCAGCCTGCGCTGATTTGATAATTGGCAACATAAAAGGGATTAAGGATTGTTCCCCGCAAGATATTCTTACATGGGAGATATCACATCCAAAGTCAAAACTTCTGCTTCCTTTCAAGTCAGTTGTTGAAGAGTACAAAGTTGGAAAGGCAAGACTTGCAATGATACTACGCGAGTCAGCTGATGACGTCGTTAAGTCCATTCAGCCCACACTGAAAACGGGAAGGAAGTGGAGAGTGGAAGAAGCTGTTGATGCTGCCCAAGAGTCACTCAAACTGAGGGAGGTAATCGGATACACACAAACGAATAGACGGGGATTTGGTCATGGAGACATCCGCTGGTGGTCCAAGGCATCAGGCAGGGAGCGCAGAGACATGGTAGTTCAGGAGATACGAGAAGCGGAGAATGAAAAGAGGTTGCAAAAAGCAGTGCAGCAGGTCCAACAAGGCCAATGGACTACATGGGAAGGAGCCCTGCAGAGGTCCCTGACAGGGAATGATATATGGCACCTCTTAGGCTCAGCTTCGTTGTCAGATCACTGTATGACCTGCTGCCGTCGGCCACCAACCTTGTGAAATGGGGAAAGTCGGATGATGAGCAGTGCCCCCTGTGCCAGGGGAGGCAGACACTTGAACACGTGCTCTCATCTTGTAAAGTGTCATTAGGGCAAGGGCGATACACTTGGCGCCATAACAAAGTGCTAAATGAGCTTGCTGCGACAATAGATCTGGCAAGGATGAAGGCGAATAGCAAACCCTGGCCGAGCACCGCAAATACATACTTTCTGAGGGCAGGAAAATCAGCACACCCCAAACCGAGTAAACCTGGTAGCAGTTTACCATCTCTTCTTGACTCTGCAAACGACTGGGAGATGGTGGTAGACCTACCTGGACGAGGGGCATATCCAGAGAGTATCAGGAAATCGCGGAGACGGCCGGATATAGTGCTTCATTCTTCAGCAACGCTTCAGGTCATACTGATTGAACTGACCGTGCCATTTGAATCCAGATTAGACGAGCAACATTCGTTCAAAGCGGCCACGTATAGTGATCTGGTTGCGGATCTGAGACACGATGGGTTCACTGCAAGGGTCATGGCTGTTGAAGTGGGCGCAAGAGGGCTTGTGGCTGCATCAGTGTATGATTTATTGAAACTATTGGGGCTAAAGGGACAGTCGAGAACAAGGGCACTGAAGAGGCTTAGTGAAACTGCCGAAAAGGCATCATGCTGGCTGTGGAACAACAGCAATGGGCAATGGAAATCGTGACAATAAACGCTGCGGTACTTAACACAGCAGGAATTTTTCTAAGTCCACAATTTGCTGGGTTTTTGGTGTACTTGTGAACGGGCTGTGACTCAGGGGTGACAGGCGGTGTATACTATAAGGGGTGTCAGTAAAAGAATTTCAGTGACGAACACGCAGTTGCTAGACTCGTTGACTTCGCGACGGTGTCTCAGTGTGTGCGACGGAACGAACGGAATAATTTGTCTTCTCTTTGTTACTTTCACAATTGCCTCCACGGCTGGCGGAGTTGTGGATTTTAAAGTTGCTACCATAAGTGGAATGGGTTCATTTTCGATACAAGACAACAGGAAGCTGAGACGCTTGGGAGTTATGACCCAAGTGAGCCCGCCCCCTTAGAGTGTAAAGGAGTATATAGGGCCGAAACACTTGTTGGACGGGGGGACTACTTCTGATGATCAGATTGCTTCCTGTTGTATCGCTCTGTAAAGAGTTTCCTATCATCATCCGGCCTGTTTCACAGGTATTCGGTTAAGTGCATAACTTTTGGTGGCACTGTGGAATGTTATCAGTTAGCTGATGTAGTGATTGACACTCCGTTATTTTCGGGCAAAGTTAGAGTATGTGGCCTTAATCAGCCTGCGCTGATTTGATAATTGGCAACATAAAAGGGATTAAGGATTGTTCCCCGCAAGATATTCTTACATGGGAGTTATCACATCCTTCTTTATCGAATGCAGTCACAACAAGGGCACAACATGAAGCTGAAAGACAAGAACACCTCAATTCTTTACACAATACACGCAATACTACTACATGTTAATACATTGACAAAAACTTATTTATTGAACATCAACAGCAAGACTCATCCTTGGGACATTTGTTTGCGCTGGCTACGCCTAAAACGATTAAGCAAATAAAAAGTTCGAGACATTGGTTCCAGTTTCAAGATAATATTTTGATCCGGTGTTTTGACAATTAATCGTTCAATCGTAGACAATTAGCACTGTTGCAGACCACAGACATTTCTGTCCGTCCTTCCTATAAAATGGATATCGACATCATTGGACCTCTACCAGTGATGTATACTAGAGGATTTCATTTCATCCTGACGTGCATTGACTTTTGTATGCGATGGCCAGAAGCCATTCCTTTGGAGACTATCATTACAGTCTCAGTGACGGATACTCTGTTGCTATTTTTGCGCGCTTGGGTTTTCCAGATGAGATACTTTCCGACCATGGCACTCAATTCACTTCAGGTATGATGTCTGATGTCTTTAATACACTTCACATTCGACATTCCCTAAGTGCTCGTTTCCACCCAAGTAGTAACGGGGTTGTAGAGCGCAGGAATTCGACTTTAAAACAGCTTTTGGGGAAGGGCACCGCTGCATTTCCGTAAAATTGGGACCGTTTGCTCCCAGAAATTGTGTTCGCGTACAGAGAGGTACATAATGAACAAACTGGTTTTTCACCTTTCGAATTATTCTTCGGGGCTAACTATGTCATTCTGCATGGTTTATTGATAGATTATGAGAGGAATGTAGATGTGAAATCTGTATATCAATACGTAACCGAGTTACATCAATGTCTCATTGATGCATGTCAGGTGGCGACTGACGCACCGGAAGTTACTAAAAATAAGACACGGTCACGAATTAATCTTGATAGGCAACTGACTTCATTATGGGTTGTTGATGATGTTTTTGTTATCTTACCACTCAAGGGAGACCATTTGCTTGTAACATGGCAAGGCCCTTTTAAAGTGGCAGCAAAGAAAGCTGACGTGGATTAAGTCATCGACATCAGAGGCGAACGTAAAACTTTTCATGTTAATATATTGAGACCTTACATTACACGACCTCCACAATTAGAATTCCTGTGTGAATCAGTTGCAAATCAGTCATCACAACACTTTTCTAGAGCTTTGATTGATGAAGAAAGGCTAATTTTGACGATGTGCCGTCATCTTTTCCGGTGGCTCCTATTAAAGCTTCGGAAACGTGGAAAGATATAATAATTTGTGAGGATTTAACCAGGGATCACAAGGATCAGGTTCAGGAACTGTTGGAATCTTTTCAGCATGTTTTAACTGATCTTCCAGGACATACCAATGTTATATCTCATGAAATAAAATTATTTGACTTCACGCCGATTAAATTAAGGCCATATGCTATTCCACCTCATTTTAGGGAACAAGTTGATAGTGAAGTTGATAGCATGCTACGACTTGACATTATCTTGCCGTCAGATTCATCTTTTCCTTTTCTTATAGTGGTGGTTCGTAAAAATGAAGTCTATCAGAATATGTATTGACTTTCGTCGCCTTAACAAAGTGACCATTTCTGACGCGGAACCGATGCCTTTGTTAGATGATTTATTGCCTCAGTTGTCATCTGCTACTGTCTTCAGCAAGTTTGACTTATCTAAAGGATACTGGCAAATTCCGTTGACTGATGAGTCAAAACCTTTTACTGCTTTTTTCACTCCTCGTGGTCTTTTCCAGTGCAATGTCATGTGCTTCGGGTTGATAAATGCTGCAGCTACATTTGTACGCATGTTGCGTCGCATTTTTGTAAACTGATCTGATATTATTTCTTACATCGATGATATTTGCCTTTTCCGTGATACACGGGAAGAGCATATTTCTGGATTGCATTCCTTGCTTCAGACTCTTAAGGTGCATAATATCACTGCTGGACCCTGTAAAATTTAAATTGGATTCCGTGAAATTTCCGTCTTGGATCATAGGATAGGCAGACATATGCTACAACCTGAAGACTCTACTGTCAAGAGGATTTTGGATCTTGCGATCCCAACTACTAAGAAGCAAGTTCGAAGTTTGTTAGGTCTTATTAACTTTTATCAAAAGTTTATACCTCAGGTGTCCTCTTTGTCACCTGTCCTCTCGTCATTGACGAAAAAAGGTAGGCCCGATAAAGTTAAATAGAATAATGCTTGCACCCAAGCACTGTGCCAAATTAAAGAATATTTTTTCCAAAGGTCCTTGTAACTGTCTTTTTCTCTTGTTGAGGTGATCACTTGCACAAGACAGTATACATGTTGTTAAGATGTGTAGTACTTGTAATGAGGAGCTGAGTGTGGGTGCACATGAAGGCGCGAATGTGTTCAGGTTCGTATATGTTGTGTCATGCAACCCATACACTCACGTGCAGTAGTCAAAGATGTTGGACACTGCGGCACGTTTCAAAACATTTATTGGCGATAACATACACAGTAGCATCAACAGGAACAGTCAGTGTACACAAGGTCATGCTGACCGGAAATCGTTAGGTATACATCAGGCATTAAAAAAAGGCTGGTAAACATTCCAATATACGTTCATGACCAATAGTAGTATGTTCATGTATATACAGTTCTCAATGCCGCTTTGGTACCACTGACTAAACGCGTCAGATACCTTAATCACTTTGACATACAGGTACAACTTGGCATTCCCCGCCAATGGCACATTATCAGGCTATAATATATTAGCCTTAACACAGGCCTCGTTATGGCGTCATCTGTGTACTTCTTCTAAGCAGGTTAACATCAACCCTGCAGTAATGCTTATGTAGATATAAATATACCGCCAATCTGCGGTTTCCACAATATAACTTCGTCACTGGACTTCTGTTCGTTTAACGACAAATAGTCTTACATAGCTATCTCGAGCATAATGTACAAGTTCTGTAACGTAGGACCGGTGAGCTGTAGTTCACAGACTAGGTAATCCTTCAACATGTTCTGCCACCGAAAGCGTAATAATGAAAAAGGTCGGTATTACCTGGAACCGAATCCTCAGAACACAATAAGGAACTCTGTCGCCATTCCGACGCACAGAAATTCACTGGGGAGAACTGCCAACGCAGTCACTTCGAAGAAATTTCCCCGAAAACACAATGGACCTCATGTCCCACAGAAGCCAGGACTTCACAACTCAACAAGGCGGAAGTCTCATCTCCCGCTCTCCACTGCGCATCGCATATAGCCCAGAACTGTATTACCTTTGACCCAAAAGGTCAAACACAATGAACGAACAAACAAGGGAAGACAACCCCTAATCAACCTGACATCGCAAGGTAAAGACACAATTATTCTTATTAAAAAACATAAGCAAATAACTTGACATATGACTCCGTCGAAAATGACAGCAACATATTACTCCCCCCCCCCCCCCCCCCCCTGTAAAAAAAAAGATAAATTTTTTTAAAAAATATATCTATGAGCAAGATAGCACAAACATCAATTATGTGCTCTTGAAAGAATGAACCTAATATCAGGTCCAATAGACGCATAAATAAAGCGTCTGGAGAGGATACAAATCATCTCCCAACATAAGAGAAAACATTTCTCAAAGCAAAACAAATTCAGGAGGTATCATTAAAGAAACCTAAGTTGCTGGCAATACCAATCATATATCAAACATTATTAAATACTATAATTATAGCAATATACAAATATCATGAATTACAATGCTATATTAGCAACATATCACTAATGGATGGACAAAATCAAATTTGTTAAATTCTTTATACATCATCCAAATAGTAAAACATTTGTATTACATTATATTAGGATATTAAGGACAGACCTAAGTCTGAAAGTGTATCAAGAAAACTAGGACACAAGATTTAATTGGAATCATGTGGGCATCTAGACAATATGTCCGCCATCACATTATCCGAACCACGGATAGCTCGCACCGTGAAATGGAAAGGTTGAAGAGCAATAGCATAACGAGTAGAT
The DNA here is from genome assembly GCA_024509875.1 of Oreohelix idahoensis. NCBI lineage: Eukaryota > Metazoa > Mollusca > Gastropoda > Stylommatophora > Oreohelicidae > Oreohelix > Oreohelix idahoensis. The sequence continues at coordinate 854,429 of JAMPIV010019117.1, forward strand.
CTCGAGCTCTTCAAATCCTTGCTTTGCATAGCCGTAAGAGCTTTTTGGTCGGTTTCCATAAAGAAATGCGCGCCCAGAAGGAACCTTTGTAGCTTAAGAATGGACCAAACCATAGCCAACAATTCACGGTCTAAAACCGAGTAATTCCTTTCTGCCGCATTCAGCTTCCTAGAGATATACATTACAGGATGCAGAGTTCCTGAATACTCCTGCATTAGTGCCGCTCCAATCCCAGTGGAAGAGGCATCACTACGAAGAACAAAAGTCTTATCAATCGTTGGTAGTCTTAAGATAGGATGAGATGAGATCAAATTCTTAACCTGATCCAATGACGATTGGCATTCTTGGGACCAACGCACCATATTAGGAGAACCTTTTTCCAATAACGATGAAAGTAGTGCCATAATGGAGGACAGATTCTCAATGAATCTTCCATAGAATTGTATCAATCCCAAGAGACTACGCACCTGCTTTTTTGTCTTCGGAACCGAGATATTCATTATCTTCGAAATGTTTTGGTCCTCTGTCTTCAACAGACCATGACCAACCCGATGACCTAGGAAAGAGATTTCACTAAACCCAACAAAGGCTTTAGAGAGTTTTGCAGTCAAACTATGCTCACGTAAAGTAGATAGTAACTCGTTTAAACCCGAATAGTGTTCTTCCCAAGTATCGCTGAAAAGACAGATGTCGTCTAAATATGCGATGACATCTGCACGATCTGATAGAATTCGTCGCATCATGCGCACGAAAGTCGCTGGGGCGTTCATAAGCCCGAAAGGCATAAAATTCCACTGAAATAAACCCCTAGGTGTCGAAAAAGCAGTCAGAGGTTTGGCGTGTTCCGTCAGTGGGACTTGCCAATAACCTTTCGACAAGTCTAGTTTAGTAAAGAATTTAGCTTTAGAAAGTCTAATAAGTAGATCATCTAATAAAGGCATAGGTTCAGCATCGAACTTCGTAACTTGATTTAATTTGCGATAGTCAACGCAAAGACGCATGTTATTGTCTTTCTTTCGAACAATAACTATCGACGAAGAATAAGCTGAAGTGGATGGTTCAATTATTTGCAGTTGAATCATCTCATCCAATTCTTTCTCGACTTGTGCTTGAAAATGAATAGGTATTGGGTATGGTCTTACTCTGATCGGATTACGATCAGTAAGTATGATGTCATGTTCTATGACATCTGTGTGTCCAGGAATGTCGGTAAGGACATCCTGATATGATTGTAGCGTAGAGGATACTTGACGTTGCTCCTCAAAAGACAAGTTCAAAGAGACGGTAACGTTTTTCCATGATTCCGTAGAATTAAGTGGAATCGCAGGAAGAGGTAAGTTAACGTCAGAAAAAATAGTTTCCTCATCCTGTATAACGGACAGGGATGAGATGTGACCATGTTGGACTGGAGAGTCGTCCGTCGCCTGGAAAATAGGCTGCAAATAGTCTGGACGTTCAATAAACTCTGTAAGCATATTTATATGAAAGGTTTTATGCTTTCCATCCACATCGACGATGTAGTCGACATCTGAAATTTTCGAGACTATAGTGTATGGACCTTTCCATGAAATGAGAAGTCTGTTCTCTCTCGAGGGAAGTAAGACAAACGCTTTGTCTCCAGGACAAAGTTGACGTAGGCGTCTTTTCTTGTTAGCAAATCGCCTAGCCTTTTCTTTCGCAAATTCGGAAGATGAAGTTGCTAATCTGCACGATTCGATAATTTTCTCCCTAAGAGCAATGACATATTCATATGACGATTGTGTATCATCGTCAATATTATCGGAAGTTATCAAATCGTGTAACAAGGACATAGGACCGCGCGGTTGCGCGCCAAAGACAAGTTCGAAAGGAGAAAATACTGTATGCTCGTTGGGAACCTCTCTGTAAGCAAAGAGAGCTGCAGGTAAGACCCTGTCCCAATCATCAGGATGATCCTCCGTTATCTTGCCAAGCAAGTTCTTTAGTGTCCTATTAAGACGTTCAACCAATCCATTGGACATTGGATGATAAATACTACTGAGAGACCTTTTAATGTCTAGCGTAGCCATTACCTGAGACATAACGTCAGAGATTAACTGAGTGCCGTGGTCTGATAGTATTTCTCCGGGAAATCCCAGCCGAGAAAATATGAGCCAAAGAGCATCTGCGATATCGACAGTTGATATGCTCTTCAGAGGAATAGCCTCTGGCCAGCGCGTGCACATGTCAACGCAAGTGAGGATAAATTGGTGTCCTCTGGCTGACTTAATCTTAAACGGGCCAATAATGTCTATAGCCATTTTCTGAAACGGCCGAATCGGAATATCTGCAGCCTGAATAGGTGCAGCATGTCTTGGACCTCTAGACTTGACCTCTTGACAAATTTTACAAGACCTGCAATAAATTCGTATGTCTTTATTAACAAATGGCCAAAAGAAAGACGCAAGGACTCTAGTTTTAGTTCTGGAAAAACCCATGTGTCCAGCACACTGAGAATCGTGGGCATGCTGAAGAATTAAGGCTCTCATACACTTAGGCACAAGAATTTGCGAGTGCATAGACTTGTCCGAGTGTTGTACCATTCGTACCAATATACCATTCTTCATAGTGATATACGATTTGTGATTTGTATTTTGATTGGGATCCCCTTTCTTTGCGAGAAGGAAGAATTTCTTCAAAGAAGGATCCTCTTCTTGACGTTTAACAAACGAGTCATGGGAAATCACCAAGTGCTAGTCTTGGCTATCAACTCCATTACTATCATCAGATGAAGTTGGGGGATTAAGAGCTTGAGCTCTTGTCACAACTGCATTGACCGTTTGAATGTTTTGTTCTTCCCAAATAGAAATTTGTTGCGGGGTGCATTCCTTAACCCCATGAATACGACCGATTATAAGATCCGCAATAGAATTAGGAAGAAGACATGCATGGACATCTCCTGTGAAGAAGGGAGTGTCAATCCTAATAATAGCAGTAGGATAACTTTCCATAGTACCACAAAATGTAACACATTTGATCGCTTTTCCAGTGGCACAACAAAGATCTATCAGAGACTCCCTAACCCCGACGGTAGTACATCCCGAATCGAAAAGTACTGAGACCTGCCTATCATTCATTAAACCGTTATGTAAGATGAGAGATCCTCTCCCATCATGCGCAACTGTAGCAGGTAGAGCAGGAAGAGGGTGACCACAACTTAGGGTAGATACAGTCGATTATTCGAACAATGTTAAGCATTGGGGGCATTCAGTTGCTCTCCCAAAATCGAAAGCACAACCAGTGATAGCCTTAGAGTTACCACTATCATTTACTTGATTACAGGCTCCATCAAACTCTTGTTGTGCAGAGTTTGCCTGTTGGAAAGCTTTTCTTTTGTTATATCTAGGTCTACCGCGATTATCATTTCCCCTGTAATTGTTATCATATTGTCTATTATAATTATCATTCCGGTTTGAATCCCGGTTTGTATATTCACCATCGTCATATTCTTGACGTCGAGAATGGTTATCCCGAGCAGAAAAGCTTGGGTAGCTTTTATTGTGATAACCTTTGCGACAGTGTCTAAAATTATTACCACCAAAATTACGAAAACTACCATCTCGCCAGTTCTTAGAAGAAGAACCATCATATGTTGGATTACTCTGCTTATGAGTGTAATTCTGATTACCTTTCCTATTCCAGTTTTGTTGAGCACCCTGAAATTTTTTTATTGAAATTAGAGCCATATGGTGCTGCCGAAGCAACTGGCAACCCTTCTTTCACTTTAGAATTGCTAACTGTAGCATGGGGGTGCGCGGTGGCGTACTGGCAACAGTATTCCTCCATGTCTTTTAAGTTTTTAGGCTTACGCTCATGAAGAAATGCAAGGAAAGAATCATTAACAGAAGACAAAACCTTATCTCGAAGTAATAAGTCCATTAGGCCTTCATATGTTTTCTCAGTCTGAGACAACTCAACCCATCGTGTAAATGTACGACGTATCTTTGTAACAAAATCAGAGAAATCTACTCCATTTTCTGGCAACATTGTCCTAAAACGAAGACGATAGTCTTCTTCTTTTAATTGATATTTTTTTAAACAATGCTGCTCTGACAACATCATAATTAGTTCTATTATGCTCTTCTATTGTCATAAGAGTAGTCACAGTTTCACCTGTAAAAAATTCCATCAGTTGTTCAACATAGTTTTCCTTTTTTATCTTATGCTTACCACATAAAAATTCAAATCTATCAAGATAATCAGTTATATCGTCCTTCAAAGGATTAAAATGAGGTAATTTGATCTTACTAGATCTCTCCTTTGTTGTATCCGAAGTTGCTTGATGAGCACCCGTACTCGCCAATTTTAATTTCTCCAACTCCAAAGTTGCAAGTCTTTCCTCAAGTTCCATTTTCTGTTTTCTTTCCTCATGTTCCATTTTTGCTTTTCTCTCTTCGGCCTCAGCTTGAAGTTTTCTCTCCTCAGCAGCAGCTTGAAGTTTTCTCTCCTCAGCAGCAGCTTGAAGTTGGAGTTTTTTCTCCTCAGCAGCAGCTTGAAGTTTTCTCTCCTCCATTTCCATCTGGAATTTTCTTTCCTCAGCTTGGGCTTTTCTCTCCTCAGCCTCTCTTTGATACCTTTTTTCTTCAAGTTCTAATCTTCTATTCTCAGCTTCTAGCTTCTTTAGCTCAGCTTCTGCTTTCAATTTAATTTCCTCTTTTTGTTTTTTTTCTTCTGACTTTAATGCAATGGCGAATTGAGCAGTTGCGAATTCTTCCAATTCTTTACCAGACTTACCAAGGGTTACCCCTTGCTGGATGAAGAAATCCAAATTAGACATTCTGTCTAATGAGATCAGAAACCTGAAAAAATTAAATAAATTACCTTATCCCACTTCAATGGGAGACAAGTCTGTAGAATAGACTTGTATACTCACTTCACTTTATTTCACTCTCTTAGTCTTAGACAAAGACCTTGTATGGTTATCTTGTAACAAAAAATCACTTGAGTACCTGTGGAAAATAATTCCTTTATATCCCACTCACTATGGGCACAAGTCTTTTTTTTATAAAGAACTTGAATATGTATTTCACCTTGTCTCAATCTTTGTGGATAACAAGTCTTCTAGCAAAGAACTTGTATAAATATCTGATATAATAATATTTTATTAACAATCTCTATATGAAGAGTGTACCTTATTAATAATAATAATAATGCATGACCAAGTATATGTATGTATACTGTGTTTGACAATAATGTGGTACAATCATAAATACAAAGACAAAGATACAAAACAATGACCGAAAACGTTCGCGGAAGTCAAATAAACAATAAAGCAGAAAGTAAAGAAAATGTTACACAAATGTGTACTGATGACCGCGAAAAGTAAACAAGACAAATGACAACACTGTTATAAACAAAAAGATGTAAAGAACTGAACAAAAGAAAGGAGAGACCTACAGATACAAACAAATGAAATCAAAACTGAAAAACAGAAAAAATATTACAAAAACAACGATAAGTACAGTTTCGGCACAGCTAACACGAATAAAAACGAATTGTTGCTAGCAAATTCCAATTAAGGAAATTGTGCCTACAGAACGCTATTATAAGACCACTATATCTTACAGACCGTGGTATCTCTTATAATAGTCGCCGCCCAACCTTAAACCCGCAAAAGAACACAAGAAAAATACACAACAATAGTACAAGTAACATAAATATATATATAACAATCAATTCAATGTGTTGCAAAATAAAGCTTAGTCACACATGATGTTACAGTAACTATATTGCTCCTTGCGAACACAGAAACAAAATGTCAAGCGCGCACTGATTGACAGATCGACTGTAGTATGAAGTGGTCTTCACGAACATAAAGTTATTATGACCTTCACGTATCTTGAGTCTTGCACATCGAATGTTGACAATTTATTCGTACTGTTTACAAACAGGAACTTGACCTCAAAACATGTAACTTGAACGCTCGTATGCAGCTGTTGTCCATGTAACAAACGCCTCGATGCTAACTTCAGGACTTGTCATGTTGTCGATTATGTAGCATTATAACAAAAATGCTAACACTGTTTATTCTGTCCTGTGTAGCCAAAATTTGGAAATGTAGAAATGTACAGATGTGTGTTATAGCTGTCCAGTGTGTAGCTTAGATCCACAGTTCAAAAATGTAATGCGCACTTGTCCTTCTCACGAAAATAGCCCCATCAGCTGCCCAACCAGAAATGTAACTGTCTTTTTCTCTTGTTGAGGTGATCACTTGCACAAGACAGTATACATGTTGTTAAGATGTGTAGTACTTGTAATGAGGAGCTGAGTGTGGGTGCACATGAAGGCGCGAATGTGTTTAGGTTCGTATATGTTGTGTCATGCAACCCATACACTCACATGCAGTAGTCAAAGATGTTGGACACTGCGGCACGTTTCAAAACATTTATTGGCGATAACACACACAGTAGCATCAACAGGAACAGTCAGTGTACACAAGGTCATGCTGACCGGAAATCGTTAGGTATACATCAGGCATTCAAAAAAGGCTGGTAAACATTCCAATATACGTTCATGACCAATAGTAGTATGTTCATGTATATACAGTTCTCAATGCTGCTTTGGAACCACTGACTAAACGCGTCAGATACCTTAATCACTTTGACATACAGGTACAACTTGGCATTCCCCGCCAATTGCACATTATCAGGCTGTAATATATTAGCCTTAACACAGGCCTCGTTATGGCGTCATCTGTGTACTTCTTCTAAGCAGGTTAACATCAACCCTGCAGTAATGCTTATGTAGATATAAATATACCGCGAATCTGCGTTTTCCACAATATAACTACGTCACTGGACTTCTGTTCGTTTAACGACAAATAGTCTTACATAGCTATCTCGAGCATAATGTACAAGTTCTGTAACGTAGGAACGGTGAGCTATAGTTCACAGACTAGGTAATCCTTCAACATGTTCTGCCACCGAAAGCGTAATAATGAAAAAGGTCGGTATTACCTGGAACCGAATCCTCAGAACACAATAAGGAACTCTGTCGCCATTCCGACGCACAGAGATTCACTGGGGAGAACTGCCAACGCAGTCACTTCGAAGATTTTCCCCGAAAACACAATGGACCTCATGTCCCACAGAAGCCAGGACTTCACAACTCAACAAGGCGGAAGTCTCATCTCCCGCTCTCCACTGCGCATCGCATATAGTCCAGAACTGTATTACCTTTGACCCAAAAGGTCAAACACAATGAACGAACAAACAAGGGAAGACAACCCCTAATCAACCTGACATCGCAAGGTAAAGACACAATTATTCTTATGAAAAAACATAAGCAAATAACTTGACATATGACTCCGTCGAAAATGACAGCAACAGTCCTCTGCTTAGGATCCCGGATTTAAGACTGCTTTTTCTCCTCAGGACAGATGCATCTTTGCATGGTATTGGAGGCTGCCTTATGCAGAGGTTCGATGGCGTTTATCAGCCTATCCGCTATGTCAGCCGTAAACTTTCAGAGGCGGAATCAAAGTACCCCATTGTCGAGAGGGAGCTTCTAGGTATCGTATGGTGTCTCAAGAATGTGGACAAATACTTTATGGGTACACACTTTTATTTACAAACAGATCAGATGGTCCTCACCTATTTAAAAACCGTTAAGTCTATGAATGCTCGTCTCACAAGGTATACCCGTGAAATGTAGAGTTATGATTATGTTATTATTCCCATTAACGGCAAAGAGAATGTCATTGCAGACGTTCTCTCGTATTAACAGTTCATCTGCTTGTCAGGACAGTATATTTTTCGAGCAGACAGTGCCTGTGTGTTCATATTTAATTACGGTCAATTTATATATATGACGCAACCGTTGTGGGCGATTGCATAATTTTTTCTAATGACCAATAAAAGTGTAACTAGAAGTTGATGATGCAATCCTACCTATGATTACATCACCTTTGTGTATAAATATCTTATCTCTGATAAAATTTTGCCATTAGTTAGTGCATTTGTCCTTATCAAAAGTATCGTAGTTAGAAATGCCTAGGACATGTGTAAACAGTGCTAATAATTTATGTTATATATGTGGTGAGGTGACATTTCTATCCCAAAAACGAAATATAACTAAAGTGATTAAGAAGGCGTACAGTTTGTATTTTGGCTGCAGAATAGGAGATCAAGATAAGAGCTGGGCGCCACACATATGCTGCAATACATGTGCAGCACATCTTAAACTGTGGTTGACTGGCAAAAGGTAAGCTATGCCTTTTGCAGTCCCAATAATATGGAGAGAGCCCACTGATTATCTCAACAACTGTTACTTTTGCATGGTCCCTCCAATTGGGAAAGGCATATCAAAGAAGAAAAAATGGACTCTGGAATATCCAAACATCCCCTCTGCAATACGTCCGATACCACATAGCGATGACCTTCCAGTTCCCAAAGTGCCAGAATCATTTTCAGCTGCTTCCACTGATGAAGAAGAGGACATTGGTGGTCCTGAACCATCAACCTCAAGCGACCCAGATTTTGAGCAAACTACATCCACTAAACCACACTTAATAACCCAAGGTGAACTGAATGATCTTGTAAGAGATCTGAATTTACCGAAGAACAAGGCGGAGCTTTTGGGTTCCAGATTGCAACAGTTGAATCTCCTGGCAGAAGATGTTACAATTTCTGTGTATAGGAACCGCCAGACGCCGCTTATTACATTCTTTTTCAAAGAGGGTGACCTTTCTGCGTGCCACAACATTTCTGGTTTAATGGCAGCCCTCAAAATCAATTACATACCGGAAGAGTGGAGGCTTTTCATTGATTCATCCAAGACGAGTCTTAAAGCTGTTTTGTTGAATAATGGTAATGTGTTACCGTCAATTTCAGTTGGTCACGCAGTTCATATGAAAGAAACTATGAAAACATTAAGCAGCTTTTGAAGTGTATAAACTACGATCATCATCATTGGTCACTTTGCGGTGACTTAAAAGTGGTCGCTCTTTTGCTTGGACTACAGGGTGGATACATCAAGTACTGTTGCTTTCTCTGTGAGTGGGATAGCCGTGCACGAAGTGACCATTACATCAGAAGACATTGGCCAATCAGGCAGTCATTGCAGCCTGGCAGTAAGAACGTTGAGAACCCAGCACTTGTCGATACCAGCAAGATTTTGTTGCCACCCTTGCACATTAAGCTGGGTCTCATGAAAAACTTTGTCAAGGCAATGGAGAAAACAGATGAGGCTTTCAAATACCTCATCAGAAAATTTCCAAGACTGAGTGAAACTAAAATAAGAGAGGGAGTATTTGTTGGTCCGCAAATTCGAAAACTTCTTCATGATGACGAGTTTCTGTGCGTGTTGCATGGCAAGGAAAAAGCAGCATGGCTAGCATTTAAGTCAGTGGTGGACAATTTTCTTGGAAACAACAGATCTGATAATTACAATGAAATTGTAGAAAATCTCCTTCTGAAGTATAAGAGTCTTGGCTGCAACATGTCTTTGAAAATTCATTTTCTGGATTCTCATCTGGATTTCTTTACGTCAAACTGTGGAGCGGTCAGTGATGAGCATGGTGAACGATTTCACCAGGACATTGCTGCTATGGAGACAAGATATCAAGGCAATTGGAGCCCTTCAATGCTTGCTGATTACTGTTGGACTGTGACAAGAGACACTTCATCGATTGACTACAAGAAGCAAGCAAAGAGAGCTCGAACAGCGACTGAATAATGACGGAATGGGTTCAAATGTGCCTTTTTAAAACATGATATGTGAACTTTAAATAATGTTTTTATTTTTTCTATCCTTTTATGTTGAAATATCAATTAATTGAGTATGTAACCACAATTTTTATAATGCTAAAGTAGAAAGACTAGCAGTTCACCCCAGAGAATTAAACAAGCATACATTATTTGTATTACTATAATGTAAATTCATCATTAAAGTAAAAACCAGAGCCAATTGGCGAATTTCATTATGATATTTGAAATCAGCATGTCAATATCAATAAGAAATGGTATATTTAATTTCTGGTACAAATAACTTTTGAAAATTTGTTGACTAGTGTAATTTATTTTACCATCACGTCCCAAATTTTATTACTCTTTTAATGTTCTGGTTTCCTCGACTTTTTGTATTTTCTTTTATTTCGGATTTTACCTACGTAGCCCATTATTCCCCTCTCAGATCCCACCCCGCGGGTTGTTTTCGTTCTGACCTTCATTATAAATTCCCCACTGGTCAGTAGCGGTCAGCTCAGCAAACGATAATATTACCTAAGCTGCAGCTGGCGTTTGTCTGACCAGAGGAATGTCTCTTGCTGGTAACAGGTTTTCAGCGAGCAGTAGTTTCTTTGAAGCGAACCGCTAGACTGCTGAAGTCAACAGTGGAATCAAAGGGGAGACAAAACTCGCGTTCGTTCTTCGTGGTTGTGGCCTTTGAACGCCGCAGTGAGTGCTAGAAATATTACGTCTTATATATGAAACTTGCTCGCGGTTGTTGCTTGTGATGTAGATTCTAGAATAACATCTGTCTTACTCGTGATTACATTAAACACAGAACATCTGTGGGAACAGGTTCTGGGGTAGCGTCACTTGTAGACTATAAATCTTGAGGGTTTTAATCAGTCAAGCACACTCGTAAAATTTTCCTGCCCGTGATAACCAAATGAGACTAAGGCAGACGTTAACACAGAACTAAATTGTGTTGCCTATTTTCTCATCATCTCGGGGTAAGTAGACATCTCTTATAATATATATATTCATGTTAGCTTTTATACATACCAGATAGGAGTGTGACTTGAATTCTTTTAGAGGATTTCTCCCGGTAATTAGTTCAGTGATAATGTAGCGCCGTCCACCGCCTTAGTTAAACGGGCGCTATGCAGTACGTGTCTCCCTGTGTTATTGTTTACAATGGGTTAATGGTAAACTTACGATAACAGATACTTACTAAGCGAAGAATCAGAGTAGTCCATTCAGTGCTTACCATTGGGTTAAAAGTAGGCGAAAATAACTGTCATTACTGTAAGGAAATGTCAGCGGTGTGGGTTATTCACTTAAAACTGAATAGTGATGTGCCGGCACTATAACACTGAATTAAAAGAGTCATTTATTACTTTATGATAGAAACGTCTAATGGTTGTGTGGAAATTTTATATGCCTACTTGTGTAGTTAGACACCAGTTTATAACTTTCACAGAAAGCAGTCACCAGCCATAGATAACATTATATCTTAGGTTTCAGTCACAACCTATTATTATAGCTATAACATTGCATTTTCCATGTATTCAATTTTGGGAGGTTATTACTTTTTCCCTTTTTGTGTATCGACCCCAAGGAGGCGCATACCATTTATTATGTAATGTCAAATGCTGTATTTTTATGTAAATTCACTTAATGTTGTAAGATGAATAGCATATCCAGTCAGCTGGAACTACAGGGTTAGATATCCCGTATGTTGAGTTGAAAGAAGACGGAGTAGATTTTGCTGTCAGAACATTTGCTGACAGGTACATGTGTGTACAAAATATATTAGCCTATGCGGGCGCATGCTGATAATTGATAGAGTGGAAGGAACAGGAGGGCGACTTATGTGGATAAAGACAGCCTGAAACTATCATAGCAATGATTAAAATAATTCAAATTCCATAGTGGAGCATAACGGTTTAGTATAACGTTATTTTAATTTTATTGTTTGCTTGATGTAAAGGTCGTCTCTTTTTGGGTCTCAGTTTCAGTATATACTGCATTTGCTATCGAAAGATTCCAGTCAGGCGAAGAAAGTCACGTTCTCTTCGATCTAGCGGTTTCTGAAAGCAACTAACACCACGAGTTGTCACCCCTACCTGAAGTACAACCCTTTGTCAACGCCCATCCCTCTAACGGGAAATAAGCTCACGCAGTGTGTAACGAGCCAAAGCAAAATCTGAAATTGAATTTGGCAGTAGTGGTTTCCTACTCGCCTCTTGATCACCAGTCAGAGCATTGTGGCTTCCAACATATCTATCAGCCCAGCGTCCTCAGCAGAATTACCTACACCAGGTGTGTGTGCTTAAACGGAGCACCCCAGTTACCAATAATAGTTCAAGCCAGCCCAACCGGATTGTACACCAAGCACGCAGGCATAATTTCAGCGCCGGGATAATAGCGCAATGGACCATTTGTCCTAAAGTAACCTCGTCTTGTGTGTGTTTCTGATCAGTAAAACCCCGCACGTATGAGCGGTCAGCCGAAGATAAACCGAGTAATCTACGAGCCTCTCTCGCTATTAGGGTGTAAACACCAGTGCATAGATAGTGTCTACATTGTATTCAGTAGTGAAAATTCATCACCTATAGGAGGATATATATATATATATATATATATATATATATATATATATATATATATATATATATACATATACATATATGTATGTGTATATATGTGTATATGTATGTATATGTATATGTATATGTATATGTGTGTATATGTATATATATATATATATATATATATATATATATATATATATATATATATATATATATATATATATATATATATATATATATATATATATATATATATATATATATATATATGTATATATATATATATATATGTATATGTATGTGTATATATATATATATATATATATATATATATATGTGTGTATATATATATATATATATATATATATATATATATATATATATATATATATATATATATATATATATATATATATATGTATATATATATATATATGTATATATATATATATATATATATATATATATATATATATATATATATATATATATATATATATATATATATATATATATATATATTTATAAAGACAATACCTGTAGTATTGATCATGGTCTCCCAAAAACGGAAGGATTGAAGACTCTGGTTTATTCATTTCTGGATGTTCTACAGGTTTTATGTTGGTGGTTTGTGTGTTCGTTGGTGTGTAGTTGCATATTTGTGATTGTTGATGTATTCTTATGTTGTTGTGCTGATATGCATTATTTTCATATATATTTCTTCTTTAATAAATTTTACTCATTTATTAACGCGCTGTTCACGACCCTTTCATCCATGCTTAATATTACAAGCTCTTTACTATAGTCTCTATTTTTGACAAGAGAAAAGAGAAAGAGCGGGTGGTGCTTAGACTATTTAAGTGTGTTGAGGCTTGAAGAGAGAGAGATAACTTTAATGAATCCTCTTCCAGGTTGGTCTCAAGTTCACCCTATTTACACAATATCTCTGTGTAATCTATAATTTTGTCAGTTCACTCTCATTGTCGACTTCACTACAATTGTCTAACTCGACAAATACTCTAACACTTCAACTCAACCACGTCAACGATTTTAGCTTATTTTGAATTCATTTGTGATTTTCAATTCTTTCGGATTGTAGTAAAATCTGCAAGATAATTGCTCATTTCAGTAAGATTTTAATCATAAAATGATAATAAATAAACCCGCCCGACTGTGTCTGACTATGATCCTCTCACACGCCAGCATGGCGCTGAATTTTGTGCCATGGAAAGGCTTAGAACCGATCCCGCCGTTTAAACCTACTCACTTTCCTTGTGACGTACATTTTTAACATTTTGCCCGATCTGATAGAGACTGCGGCAAGACTTATAATTAACGATCTTACGGAAGTGTGCCGCCAAACTACTGTCTGAATTAACGTAATATTTAACTTTAACGCTTGTAATTAGTAGTAATCCTTACATTTTTTGGTAGTGTAACACAAGACAACAGTTATAATTAACGCAAATTCTTATACCCGCCGCGCAAAACCCCGCTTCGCTTGACACGTTGTGCCATGCATATATACACGCTAGGGCAAAGCCAGCAGAGGCAAACACGAAGACAAATTTTATTTCCTCCTCGCGGTAGTATTTCTGACGTCACTAAAACAAGTTTGTTATTTGAAATTACATGCTAGCGAGAGATGAAAGAGGGGGGAAAGATGGCCGTCTTGTGTAAAAATTTTATTTGACGATTGACAGTGACAAAATTGGAAATCTAAACCATAATGAAACTGACCATAAAAATTATATGGTAGTATAGCTTAGAGTCCACTGAGCAAGAATGTGTTTTAAATAATATGGTAGTCCAAGTATTAGCCAAGTTATTGAGAAAATACTAAATGTTTACGGACGCGTGACCAGACAGACTGTTGTTCCTGTTTGTTTTTCATAACGTTAGTGGGGACGCCAGCTTAGAAAAAGAGGCATTGAGGTAAATTCAAATTCGATTGGGTAAAAAGAGTATAGGCGGAAAGGGGAGCGGTAGGTAAATGTTACCCAAAACTAAACATCTTTTTGTATTGGCATAACAAAAGCAGGCTGGCCAATCGACTACCAGACACATAGTTTGTTTGGAATTATTTTTGGTTTTCAAAAACTACATTTGAATTCTGGTAGTCGCAAGCTTTCCATTGGTCAGTGCTAATAGATATTAGCAAAAAGCTTTCACTGCTCATTGCCAGTTGAACAAAACTTTTCATTCAAATACGCTGAGATCAGCTGTGTTAATTTTAAACTTAAATAAAGAATTAATTCGCAGCCTGGGCAGTGCAGAGGAAACTGAGGCCATTTCTTTGCAAGTCAGCGTCATTTGTTTATATTTCTTGAAATTTGTGGTAAGAATGCTTTATGAATTAATGTGTTTATTACAACTGCCAAAGTTAGATACTGCTATTGGGAAAAGTGAAGGACATGCCAGGAGCAGACATTGTTGAGTCCTCACATTGAACTGTATCTAACTGTTGTATGTTGTCATGATTGTGTTTTAATATTATTGTATTAGAATATGTTAGTAAGCCTCCGTGTTCCATGAACACTGTTCAACATGCCTCAAGCGTTTATATTTAAAAAAAAGAAGAGAAAATCATATAAAAGGAAATGTGGTTACTCCACGTTATTATATTGAGGAAAACTATGTAAACGTACAGTGGCGTATCTGCCATAGGGACCTGAGGTGTGGTCACAGCAAGGTGTGAGTCATATAAAGTTAGGGGCGAGTGCACCTGTAATGCACGCGAGGCTGACCCCATACCATCGTATGTAAATGATAAATGGAATAAGTGATCAGATATAAAAGGACATGGTGTCCTTTTGTTGCAGAGGTTTTACTTCCTGTTGCCAGCCGGTAACAGGAAACCTGATGAGTGAGAATAACGCCAACAAGTCTCCTACAATTCGTTTATGCTGTCAAAAGAAAACGGGAGGAGCTTGTGTGTGTGGGGATAACGATATTTTCTGCAACTACATACTGACTTATCCTTCTACAACGAATCCCAGGTGATGTGTTAGCATCTGGGTATATCTGACACTTCGTTTTAATAAACTCTGGTATTTCAAATCATACCCAGGAAGTTTATGGGGTGTGATGAAACTACAGCCCCTCCTACCCAGTGACACACCCTCTTAGATAAATAAAGTTATAAGCTGTGAATATTCCAACAGGAGAGATATAGTGACTTTATATTTAGTGGACAAAGAGTCCCCATATTTTAGTTGATCTTTTTATGTAAACTATCTTTTCCTCATTTTCAAAGACCTGTCCAAAAGATATGGCTGGACAGGCAGATTAAATTGTAAAGAAAAAATATTCATTTTTAAAGAAAAACTTAACCACTGGTTTTATTCACTTCCTCATAGAGAATTAAAGTGTTTTTGTGTTCATGTACCATCATTATCATTTCTCCCCTAGACACTAGGTACATCATACACCAGACACTAGAGCCAAAATAGTGACCGTGTGAGATCTAGGGAGGTAGCGTTAGGTTTCCTGCAAATATTTCATCATCATCTTTTAGAGTCAGGGGCCTACATGTGCTTGACCTCACACGGTTAATGCAGACACTGATTTCATTCTTTTAGGATACAATCATAACCTCCCCAGCAAATCAAACTTTGCTACACGGATATCATTATTAAATGTCATTATTTGAATTATTAGATACAAGGTAGATATTAGTAGTAATGTTATTAGTTCTTTAGTAACAGTAGCTTAGTTGTTTAAGTTCTCTTAGATCTTTAACGTCGTATTACCACTCTATGACTTTCCCTCGTATTATGAGTTGTTGTCTCGTTAGTGGCCTCCTCCTCTCTGAAAACTTACAGTTTTCAGTTGGAAGGGCGGGAGGTAATGTGGAGCATGCTTTTGCAAGCATGCTTTTGTTTGATGGAGCGACATAGATCATTGTTTATATTTTCCCTCTAAGGGATAGATGTTTTTGAACGTGCTCCGAGTTGGAACCTATTTCGGATTATGTATATGCCGTGAATGGAAATCATTAGTGTACTAGAAGTACCTTATTATCAAGATGTCTTTGAGGATGTGTCATGCAAATACCACACCATAAATGCATCAGTGTTTTGCGGATAAATGTTGTCATGTATTACCAAGAAGTTCTGGTTAAAGTCCTTACTGTTGGCTCGGTTGAAAGCCACTTCATAAGTTGATGTTCAAAGCTCGTAAATCTGGGAACTCTAGATATCGAACCGTATTGACTGAAACGTATATCCCAGACACTGACCGCAACACAATGACAAGGCTCCAATCAGAAATGTTATATTTTTACATTTCAAAGCCAAACCAATTGCATGCAATAGCGTATATGTCCCTTTCTCTCACGAAAAAAAATTTCTACATAACAAATGCGATAATAAATGTGTTGTTGCAGTCGTCATATATGGCATGCCAGCTGTCGTCTAGTATCGATCATGTTTACACTCACGACTTCAGAATGTCTCCCGAGATTGATTACTTACTTAGTCGTTCCTCTTCTACCGTGAGATGTAGAGGTTTGTAAGAGAGAGCGCCATCCTATTCTATCGGCTATCTTCCTCCTGGCTTGGTTCCATTCTTGTCCTCGGTCCTTCAAAGATTGTCTAATGTTGTCCTCCCAGCGGACTTTGGGTCGTCCTGGAGGTCTGGATCCCTGGCTCTTAGTTTCCCAAGCTTGCCGTGGTAGCCGATCTTTTTTCCATTCTGCAGACATGGCCAAACCATCTCAGTTGGGACTGTTCTACTTGGGTCTGCAGGGGTTGGGTTTTTAGGCCTTGATGTATCGTCTGGTTGCGGACTGCGTCTCTTCTTGTTACTTCAACCACCTTCCTCAGATACCTCATTTCTGAGGTTTGGATCTATCTGTTGTGGGTTGTAGTTATTGCCTATGACTCGCATCCATACGTCAAGACTGGGATATAGGTGGAGCGATATACAGCCATCTTCGTCTTCTTACTAACTTCTCTTTTGCTGAGGAATCCTCGATTTATGACTTGAAAAAGTCTCCCAACTGCTGCTCTTCGGGTAGCCAACTCTTCATTGATGCCCCCCTTCCGGTCTGTGACAGCTCCAAGGTATTTAAAGTGGTCGACCTGCTCCAGGAACTGTTCTCCCAGCTTAATCTGATGTCTTCTTTCCTCTCGTGATATCACCATGGTTTTTGTTTTCGAGCTGCTTATGATCATCCCTCTTTTCTCCAGCTCTTCGTTCCAGACGTGCAGGTTGGATTGAAGATGTCCCTCTGATTTAGCAATCAGGGCAACATCATCAGCAAATGCCAGCTCTGAAATACAGACCTGTCTCATCTTCCAGTACCCCACTGAATACTTTCCTGTCCTCTCCTTACATGCCTTGATGACATCGTCCATGAGGAGTATGAAAAGATAAGGCGACAGGATATCACCTTGTCTTACACCAGTGGTGGTCCTGACTTCTTCTGACTTATGGTTTGGCGTCCTCACTTAATTTCTGCAAGACTTGTAGAAGCTCTGTATAGCATGAATCAGAGGTGTTGGAATGTTCTTCCTTGTCAAACAGTCCCAGAATTTGTTCCAGGGGACCATGTCAAATGCCTTTTTCAGATCTAAGAAGCAAAGATGGATCTCACTCTTATACTCAAGAGCCTTTTCACTCAACTGTCTGAGTGTGAAGATTAGGTCTTGCGTACTTCGATTTGCTCGGAAGCCACATTGGACCTCTTCCATTTGTGGCTCAGCTAGGCGTCTGAGTCTCTGCTCCAGTATTCTAGAGTAGATTTTACCAGGGGCACTGAGAAGGGATATGCCTCTATGGTTTCCACATTGTCGGTTGGCACCCTTTTTGAAAATCGGTGTAATTGTGGCAATCTTCCAATCCTTTAATATGGTCTTGTTGCACCAAGCTGCCTGTAGGACCCTTAGGAGTAATAGGTCGCCTGCTGCTCCCATGTACTTAACCATTTCTGGTGTTATGCCATCATGTCCTGCTCCTTTGCCCATCTTGATTTTCTCCAGTGCTGCCTTCAGTTCTTCCATCTTTATGTTATCTACATCACCATTGGTTTCCTCTTCTGTGTCAGTGGTTATCATTTCTGATGCTTGACCGTGCTCACTATCCAGGAGCTCTGAAAAATATTCTTTCCATTACTTCTTTTGGGGGAGTAAGCAATTTGCCTTGCTTGTCCTTTATAAATTTAAGAGGGCACTGTTTTTCCTTCCTCATATTCTTTAGGGTCTTATAGAACAATTTCTAGTTTTCTTGCGCATTGCTTTCTGGCTTTTCTCCAAATTCTTCCCAGGACTTCTGTTTTGCTGCTAGCACCTTGTTCTTTGCTTCTGTTCTGAGTATTATATATTCTCTGTATTTCTCTGTTTTTCCTGGTGTGTTTTTAGCTCTTTAGTATTGTTTTCGTGCCTCTTTCTTCTCTCTTATTTTCTCTTTAACCTCATCTGTCCACCAAGGTGTCCTCTTTCTCTTGTTCCCAAGTCGAACTTCACCACATGCTTCTGCTGCGGCTGTCTTTATGATGTCCTTGAATTTCAGCCAGAATGTTTCCAGGTCATCAGGTTGATGTTCTGTATTTCTCACTGCTGTAGCAATAAGCTCCTGGTATCTGGTCTTAATTTCTGGCTCTCTTAGCTTGTAGGTCTTAAAACAAGTAGTGGTCACTTCCAATCTCTGGCCCCATCCACACTCTAGCATCGCGGACATACTTGAAAGAGCTCTTCCTAACTAAAGCATAGTCGATCATTGACTTCTCATTCTTTGTTGGTTCACACTTAGTGTATACATGTATGCGCTTATGGGGGAACATTGTGTTTGTAATGATCAGATTCTGCTCAGTGCAGAATCTAAGGAGTCGCTTCCATTGTCATTAAGAGTATCGCCTCCATATTTTCCGATAACTCCACCCCGTCTAGCATGGTCATTTTCAACTCTGGCATTGAAATCTCCGAGCATGATAATTTCATCTAGGCAGTCGTCCACTGTCCTTTGAAGCAGCTCGAAGAATTCCTTCTTGATCTCTGCTCGCTCATCTTCATTTTGGCCCATACGCAATGACAAGGTTGACTATGGTTTCTCATTCTTTTAGTTTTAGGACCATAACAAATGCAAAAATAAATGTTGCAGTCGCCATATTTGCATGCCAGTCTATTACACTGACAAACAACATTTTTCTTTCTTATATAAGAATAAGTGTTCTTAGGTCAGTTTCTTGCGCTGATTTCAAATTTGAAATCCGTTTATCTCTATCACATCGGGTTCTTAAGATATTTGTGAATAAATATATTTTTGGGAAACCGTTATTTGCTCCGTTCCATTTTTACTATATAATTTATTAAAAATTAATAAAATGCAAAATAATTATACTTTTTATACTGCTAAAAGATGCATGACATATGTTACGCTATTTTTCAAATAGTTACTGTATTTTGAAATAATTCTGAGCGAAATATGGCTTCTAAAAGTTGTAGAAATTCGGCTGATCTGTTCTGTTACGTGTGCGGATATTTTACCGATCGTGTTCACCAGAAAAACTTTACACCATTACTAAAGAAAGCATATGAACTTTATTTGGATTCGAAAGTTGATGATGCAAATAAATCTTGAAGCCAAATGCAGTTTGTTCGACTTGTGCAAATACATTGGCAGGTTGGTTACGAAAATCGCCAAAGCATAAGTCGATGCCTTTTGGAGTGCCAGTAATATGGCTTGAACAGACAAATCACACTACTGATTGTTACTTCTGCTTGACAAATATCCATGGTTTCACTTTTAAAACTAGAAAGTCTGTGGTTTATCCAAATATTGAATCGGTTTCGAAACCAGTGCCTCATGATCCAATCACGTGTCCGCTCCCAGTTCCACCAGAACAATATCCGTTGGACGTGAATGAACCATCAGAAAGTGATAGTTTACCTGCTTTAGAAACTAATTCTGACTCGGATTATATACCGGTGAATGATGGTGTTCACATAATTAACCATTCAGAACTGTCAGATCTAATACGTGATCTCGCTCTTACCAAAGGACAAGCGGAATTACTCTGTTCGCGACTCAAAGAATGGAATCTTTTAGCGATCAATACTCCGATATCTAAATTTCATCATAGACACAGAGAACTTGTTCAATACTTTGAGATGGATGATGACATTTGCTATTGCAAAGATGTAAACGGTCTAATGGTGCACCTCGGTCATGAGCACATAGTCAACGAATGGCGACTTTTCATCGACTCTTCCAAGATTAGTCTAAAAGCCGTGTTATTGCATAACGGAAATTTATTTTCATCAATTCCAGTCGCCTACTCTGTTCATATGAAAGGAACTTATGACAATATGGCTATACTTTTGGCAAAAATAAAGTACAATGACTACCAATGGCGGATTTGTGGAGACCTAAAGGTCATTGCAATTCTCACGGGCATGCAGACTGGGTATACTAAATTTTGTTGCTTCCTATGTGAATGGGACAGCCACAACAGACAGGAACATTATGCAAGAAAGGTGTGGCCTATCAGGGATCGTATGCAGCTTTGGCATAAAAATGTAATACACGAGCCATTAGTTAACAAAGAAAGCATCATTTTGCCACCGTTACATATAAAGTTGGGGCTCATGAAGAATTTCGTAAAAGCGTTAGATAAAACGAGCAAAGCGTTCACTTATCTTCGAGAAAAGTTTCCGCAAGTTAGCGATGCAAAGATAAAGGAAGGTATCTTTGTAGGACCTCAGATTAGGAAAGTTATTGCAGACAAACAATTTGAGAACTTGTTACATGGTAGTGAACATTGCGCATGGATGGCATTCAAATCGATCATCGATAACTTTCTGGGAAATCACAAATCTGTCGACTATGTGCATATTGTTAAGCAGTGCATAGATGCATACAGAATTATGGGCTGTAACATGTCCCTCAAAATCCATTTGCTCGATTCCGCATCTTGACTTTTTCCCTGACAACCTTGGCGAAGTCAGTGATGAACATGGAGAACGATTCCATCAAGATATCGCCGTAATGGAGTCACGTTATCAAGGACGATGGAGTGTGACCATGCTTGCCGATTATTGTTAGATGCTTCATCGCCATGTACCACATGCCATTCACCGACTAAAGTCGACTGCAAAGAAATTCAAGCCTACATAACTGTTATACTTCTTGTACGAATGATGTTGTAATACTGTATGCGCTGTAAAAAAACTTCAATTGCGTATTTCTAGAGATCCCGACCTGATAGAGAAAAACGGTTTGCAGATTTAAAAACAGCGTATTAAAATTGACCAGAAAAACATAGAAATATTAGAGAAAGAAAAAAACAATTTTTTTTTGTTAGCCAGTGTTATCGATCATGTTTACACTCACGACTTTTTTTTTTTTTTTTTTTTTTGAGCCAGCGGCACTTGGGCTTTCAGCCCTTCGGCCCAATGACATGTCATTGCGAGGCTGGGGAACCTGAAGACTTTCCTTCCAACCCGGTCAGGAGCTTCGCTCCTTCCCATCCACAGAGGGTTTATCACAGGAGCCGTTCAGGCTATTCAGTCAAATTTCCGGCCGTAAACATTTCTTCAAACGCCGACGCCCGGGTTTGAACCATGAACACCTGGTCGCCAGTACAACGCCGAAGCCATTACACCAGCGCGGCTCCCACACTCACGACTTTAAAATGTCTCCCCAGATTGATATTATATGTAATTATCATCACAGGTAACTTCGAGGGAAGTGATTGCATCACTTATCAGACTTTTTCAGTTGCTTGTTTTAACATTGAAGCGGCACCATCCGATTGACCAGTCTGTACGGTCGTTGGTTGCCTGAAGTCAATCTGGTGCAATGACTTAAGCAATTACAATTAATCCTTAAGGATGGTCAATGATACCTTGACCTAACACGAATTGAAGTGTGAAAATATAAACAGTGACTGTGGCACACATTTCTGCGCTCTGAAAATGAGAAATATATAGATAATGGCAGAGAGATAGAGAGAGAGAGAGAGAGATAGAGAGAGAGATAGAAAGAGAGAGAGAGAGAGAGAGAGAGAGAGAGAGAGAGAGAGAGAGAGAGAGAGAGAGAGATGCAAAAAAGAACGACCAATTATGTGACAAATGTACCCATTTACAGTTGATTTTAATCATTGTGAGTGAACTGGACGCGTATGTCTCAGTCATTTTAAATACACATAACAGAGTTGTTGAAGTAATATTTTACTGATTTAAATCAGCTCAAAACGAGCAAAATTCTTTCTCCTCATAGAAGGTCTGGGAAGATAGAAAGTTTACACAGCCTGGATCCTATAAGCCGTAGTACTTGATTTCTTAATTTCCTATGAGGCTCCCTAGAATTGAAGCACCAAATTTCAATTCACTTCTCTGCCAAGAGTAATCTTGAGCTAAAGATAGATACCTTTGAAGACCCTCAGTATATACTCTGAAATTTGGCCAATGTTGGACAGTTACTGCAGAGCAAGGGAGTTAATCACGTGACAAGTAGTGTCCCGTTCTCGAGAAAGTAACCTGTTTAGTTATTTCCCTTAGACTTGGCAACATAAATTTCACGTTTACTGAAAGAATATTGTCAGTGTGTATTTTTATGATAAATCTGAGCATACGGTGCATTCATAAGTAACAGTGAAATATTTTACACAGAATAACTGAATAATTGGGGAAAAAAAAATTTCTGTTTAAAAGTTTAGGATGAAATAAGAGTTCAAACAGACGTTTTGTTCAGAATGGCCGAGTCCCAAAACCTTCACACATTTTACTTAAATATTGGCAAGGATCTGGGGTTTTCTGCAAAAAGAACTTTGTTCTCACTTCGGGACCGAAGACGCAGCAAACGAGATGAATGCAGTCAGCGACTCATAGCGTGACTGCTTCCGTCAGGGTCAGCGAAAAAGAGCTGACCAAGACCCTATTCCACCTCCAAGTGGTGCTCCTAGTGTCACGAAAGGGTGTTGATGTTATTGAAATCTAAAGTTATCCTGGACCAAAAAGATGTATCAGATGATACCAGGATAGTGCCAGATAAGAGACTGGTCTTACAAGAAATACCCCCTTTTCTGAAAAGAATAAGGGTGTATCGACATCAAAGGTAGAATCCAGCTGTATAAACCTCCAGGTGTGATGAGAGTGGATGTCCTGAAAGTCTATTTGCTCTCTTTCACGATTCTCCCCTGATATTATGTGTTATTATTATTTTCTTTTATGGCTAATTATGCTAGGGGTACTAATTATGGTCTATCTATATATATATACTATGTATCAACAAAACTTCGAACTCAATTTAAATAATTTTAGCAAGTCTGATGGTACATATTTACAATTTATTTAACCTATACCGTTTCTCTTTTCGGTTAGGTAAATTATAATGAATTAAATGTATTTACATAATGAAATAAATAAGCGTGGAAAATCAATTATCAAAATGGATCAATATGATGACTTTCACCTTTTGATTAACCATTATCTACTACATATATGTTTTGTCACTCTTACTGGACTGAGAAGTAGTACTCATCAAATTTATGTCCACTAGGATTCATAAAACACTGTATTTTTTATCTTTTTATTGTATATATTAGAAGTAGAGTCTGAATAGGCTGACCAGTGGCTTGGTTTTGCCACTTATCTTCTATGTAGAAATCAAGCACACTCCTGCCATGGACTAACACGTCTGTGAATTGCCAGGCAGTAGACGCTGGGTATCTGGCTCCAATGACTTTAAGAGCACTTGCACCTCAGAGTTCAACAGAGATAGATGATTCATGCACTTCTGGTAGTTTGCAGGATAAAACCCTCAGGCAATACACACAAGCTGTAACAGGCTGTTAATGGGCATCTTGGTCTGCTAGGCAGATGTGGTGGCAAAGTTATATGACATTTACACTTTTACCGCTCTCTTCTGTTCAGCTGTATTTTTTTATCGGATGGCATGGGGCAAAAAGAGTGTTAACAATCTCAAAATAAGGCATAATTTTGCTTTCTGTTCAATTAGCAAAATTTTAATATCAAGTATCTTTCTTATTTATGGGGCGATTTTGGTCATCTAAAGCTTGCATTATTCTATGAATTATTCTGTATTGATCTATCTACTAATTGGTTAGTTTGCAAAATGCATTTTAATATATGCATGCTTTAACTAGCTATATGGCGTGCGGTATGGTCAGATTTACTCCTAAGTATACAGAAAACCGTGTTGTGAGACAGACTAAATCACGACACCTAGAAACAGGCTGCGTCACTGCAGTCTGGCTGAGAGAGTAGGGATCGAAGAGGGAAGGCAAACCCGGTCCCCAAAAATGCCGTGCTGGTCGGATGTGTCGGCCGAAAGGCGCAAATATCGCAGCTCCGCTGTAAATGGACACAACGCAACCAACGTCCTTTTCAGGACGAACGAGGAAGAAGAAGAAGAAGTTATCACTTCGGCGAGAGAACACAGAGAGAAAGAAGACAAGGAAAGGGGAGAATTGGAGAAGGCTTTGGAACGCGAGGAAAGAAAACTGGCCCGCGACCACGAAAAGGCACAGGCGGAAGAAAAAGAAGCGCAAAGGAAACATGAAATTGAAGAAGAGGAAAAGCAAAGGGCATTTGAAGAGAGGAAGGCTGAAAAGCAAAGGAAACGTGAAGCCGAGGAACGAGAAAAGGAGAGGGCATTCGAAAAGGAACAGGCCGAAAGAGCAGAAAAAAGAAACAAGCCAATAGAGCCCACGCAGAAAAGAAGGAACAGGCAGACAGAGCCCATGCAATCAGAATGAAAGAACTAGAGAATGAAGAAAGAAGAACAGAATCTAGTTTCAGTTCTGTTAATCGTTAACTTGAAACTAGCGGATTTAATATAGGGCACTATTTCCATTTTTCGCGTAAAATGGAGGCTGAACTCCATGGCTACATGCGTGGATATCGATTCGATGACGGGGATTTTTTTGTTTCCACCACAAATATCGAGGAGAAAAAAGTTGATATAATATGCTGTGTTAAGTATACAACATAACTTCTTGATGAAAAAATCCACGATGATATTTAATATATTGATCTGTGATGTAGTTATCGTGAAAGATGAGATGTATTTCTGTATCTTATGGAGCAGAAAAAAGTTACTGACAGCACTCTTATCTATGGCGCTGTGAAATCGCGTGGCAAGTTGTGATATTACGTCATTCATCCGATTCAATTGTTCTGCCTTTCCTGTGCTATATTCCCCATCGTCAGTATTTTGCAAAAATTAGCTTTTATTCAAGGTGTACTCCTCTCAGATAAACTTCCATGTTGTAGGGCTTAGGGTTGTTTATCTTTTTTAATTATGAAAAGTCTGAGATTACCATGAGTATGTGTAAGATAGTGATTTAAAAAAAAAAATACAGCTGCTCAATGTATTTTCTTTTACTCGTGTCCATACTATTATTGGCAATGTGTCAATGCACATGTCTCTGTAAATGTCCATGGAATGTGAATTTTTTTTTTTTAAATTTTAAAGTAAAAAAAAAAAAAAAAAATGTAAAATTTTACTAAAGATTTCCGTGTAGAGGAGCAATATAATGAGTCTAAAGACTATTTTTCAAACCCTACTTTGTAGGGTGCACAATTCAATGAACGAATGGTAACAGCATAGTTTAATCGAGTTAGTAAATAAATTACTGGGGATTACTTTTATCGTTTTTACTGTGACAGTGCACATGTTGTTTGTAAATAAAATGTCAATTGTTCATTTTGTTCAGACCGGATCGGGTTGCACCGTATTAACACCAGGCACATGTTATGTTCATGTAAGTCCATTGCGGACTGAACATTGGCCCACAGAGACGCACATCCACACAAAGCTGTTTGGGAGTCTTGACGAACTTTCAACCACAGCAACATACATCCAGAGAACCGGACTTCTTGTGTAGACATTACTAAACAACAGCGAACGAGAAGAAGAAGAAGACTGGCAAACATTTTCTAAAACCATTAACAATAATTAGCTTAATCACTGACGACAATCCAGTAAATAATAAAATGTTTATTAAGATTACAAATTGGATATAAGAATATTAAAGCATGCCTATTTACAAAACTAACAATATTATGTATAGTTTCATTTCCTTCTAACTCTTGTTCTATCTAATCCTATTCTATACAATGTTCATAATTATCTCTAATTATATATTCTTGTTTCCATCATGACAAAAACCTTGAGAATCAATATTCTCATTATTACATAAAAATGTGTCAACTCAAAAGTTACACTGATTCTCAAAATCTCATATAGATTACCAACATCATCTTTCTTAAAATATTCAGTGAACATTTCTCATTACATTTTACAGTATCTATAAATAAGTATCGAGTCAGTGGTTCTCAATATGTTTACTTACAAGTGACATCAACAGCTAAGCGCTTGAAATAAAAATCACCACTATTTATTCATCTAGTGTCTGCCAGTCTGCATGATCACACATTATCACTTCACTACAACCGCTCCACTGACGGCGTGAAGATATAAATATTCATTACATATTCTATAGCGTCAACACGCAGAATAATATTTACTTTAAAAGGACTTAAGAGCCGCCTGTGATTCACAAGTCACCTAGCGGGTTAAGATCAATGGTTAACAGCTTGAGAACCACTATCTCTCTTTCTTACTTCGTTACAATCCTCGGAGTTATTTGGAATATTCAGAGTCATGCCCAAAACTCTGTTACTCAACAAATAATCCGCCCTACTAAAGCAAGCCACAAAGTATATCAGAGCACTACAGAGTCGCCCGAAAACTCTAAAGCTCGATGATTACTCTCTCCCGTTATCTGTACTTAAAAAACAAGTTATGTTAACTCTAACTAATATAATCTAAAAATTCTCTTCTTAATGCTTATTATTATTATAGCTATTCTCTACAAAAACTATTTATTCAAATCTTCACACCTTTCCTATTTTATCATTTGTCTCTGCACTGGCTAGTCCAGCGCACGGACCTACAACAAACTTCCTACATTTTTAGTTGTATTATTTCTAAGCTCTCTCTCGGTAAAATCTCTATCTGAATCTCTAAAATCTCTAGCTAGCTGTCTGAATCCCAATCTCTCCTTAACAGTGCTAACAACAGTATTTATACACCCTGTCATTTTTGCACCGGCACCCCTCATTTTGCACCCTGCACATGTTTTACTCTGCTGTTTCATGGGAAAGTGTTAGGACTTCATGTTTCTGTCATCACTGCTGACAGAACAAAACGCTGACTTCAGCTTGTTTTGTGGGAAAGTGTCAGGTGTCCCTGATTTCTGTAACCTGTCAACAATGTAAAATGCCGATTTCAGCCCGTATCTTGTCTTTCTCACGTCCTAATTAAACGAATCAATTGCACCAGCGCAGGTGTTCTCATGGATAAATGTCCATTGTTTATAGTTACATCTACATTCCTTTTCCTACAAATGTAATTAACGTCAATCAACATTACATTCTTTTCTCTTATAATTATAATAAGCTGTCAGTCAAAATTACATTCCTTTGTCTTTGTTTTTGTGTGTGTGTGTGTTAATTTAGAGTGGTCTCTAAAAAGTGTGAGAACCATCGTATCAAACTTAAAACAGTTGTCACTCAAATTTTCCGGTAGCAGCACGTAATTCTACCAAACAACACGAGTGATGCTTTTTGTTTTGGTTAAGCGTCCCCTGTTGAATGACAGCTCTCGACCTCCGGGTCACTTATTGTGAACCGAACTTTAGTTTGTAGCAATTAAATGTGAGAAATAATACTGCATGTTTTAGATTGCACGTTAGAAGTTATCTTTATGATTTATTGTATTAAGCTATAGTTTATTTGAAAGCAATTCTGCAGATGGAGCATGCAGCCATTGCGCGGTCATATGGTCAAGTGGTACGTGTCCTATGTTTGGATTATTTTTGTCATAGGGTTTGTGCGCTGGGTGTGTAGTGTCTTTTATCACTTTTGTCCAGTAGTTTAGTCTCAGCTCCTTTCTTCGTAGTTCCAATGGCTTGATACCCAACGCTACTTCTAATGCTTCCACAGATGTTCCTTTTGACGCTCCTGCTGTGATCGACAGTACTTGATTTTGGATTAAATGTTATTTCTTTTTATTACTGCGGGACGTTGATTCATGGATTATGCTGGCGTAGTCCAGTTTACCTCTTATGAATGAAGGTGATCTTTGTTTTGTTGCTGGCTCCCCATCCATTACCTTTTATGTATTTTAGAATATTTATTAGTACTCTGCTGCTTTTTACTAGTTTTTCTTATGTGCGGATTCCAGTTAAGTTGTTGGTCTAATATCATTCATAGGAACCTACTCGTTTTGGCAGTGCATACTGTTTGTTCATTTATTTTTTATATCAATTATACAATTTTTAACTATCTGTCCTCTACTAAAGATTATTCCTATTTTTATTTGGCACTTAAATGGAATCCACAAGTGTTCATCCACTCTGACACTTTGCCTATTTGTTTTTGCATCGCTGTATACAGGAATGGTAGATTTGTACCACTTCTCCACATTGCAGCATCATCTGCAAACTGCAAAGTGCAAAATAGAACTAAATGTAGAGAATTTAATGGGTACCAAGTCCCCACAATTTCAAAGGCAGTAGACTACAAGCTGGGGAGGGAGCAGGCGGGATTTGGAGGGGACAGAGGATGTGTGGACCATGTGTTCACTCTCGGGAACATTGTGGGGCAGTGCTCGGAGTGGCGGGGACAGCTTTGCATAAATTTTGTTGATTTTGAAGGGGCTTTTGGCAGCATACGTGGGGACAGTTTGTGGAAAGTGCTGAGGGCTTGTGGAGTTCCGGGCTGCATAGTGTCAGTC
Source organism: Oreohelix idahoensis (assembly GCA_024509875.1). NCBI lineage: Eukaryota > Metazoa > Mollusca > Gastropoda > Stylommatophora > Oreohelicidae > Oreohelix > Oreohelix idahoensis. The sequence goes on from JAMPIV010019117.1 coordinate 883,473, forward strand.
ATAGAGGGCCTCTGTGCCGGCTTTGCGTGTGGTGTTGGGCGGAGCGGCCTGGCCTTCGGGGTGGGGGCGGGAGTGCGACAGGGATGCCCCTTGTCGGCCACTCTTTTTTTGACAGTCGTGGACTGGGTGGTGCGCCAGGCGGCGGAGGGCGGTCCGGGAGGAGTGGGATGGACTGCATTTTCTGCATTGGAGGATCTGGAGTGTGCAGATGACATTGCACTGCTGGCACGTTCGCATCGACACATCCGGGAAGAGACGGATAGACTTGATAAATTTAGCCAGCAGGTGGGCTTGAACATCAATTTAAAGAAGTCTGAGGTCATGACGCTCAATGTGAGCAACCCTGAGCCCATATCAGTAAGGAATCAGCAATTGGTACAGACAGATACCTTCACATACCTAGGAAGCATAGTAACACCAGACGGTGGGGCAGGCGGGGACATCGGCGTCAGAATGAGTGGGGCAAGAGCGGCCTTCTTTGGCCTAGGTAACATCTGGGGGTCCTCCCAGTGCAGCACAGGCACAAAATTAGGATTATGCCAGAGTTGCGTGCTTTCTGTGCTTCTCTATGGTGCGGAATGCTGGAGGGTCACAGAGAAGGAAATGTCAAAATTGTCCTCTTTTCACACAACATGCCTAAGAAAAATTCACCGCATCTTTTGGCCGAATACCATTACCAAGCAAGATCTGCTTACTCGTAGCAAGCAAGAGGACATGCACACCATCATAGCTGGCAGACGCTGGAGCTGGGTTGGTCATGTCCTCAGAAAAGACCCCGATGCCATCACGGGGGCAGCTATGCTTTGGACCCCTGGGGGGGGGGGGGCGAGGGAGAGGCCGACCGGAAACAGCTTGGCGGAGGGCTGTGGAGGCTGGGATGCAGGGAATGAACCAGAGTTGGGGCACTGTACGAAGGATGGCCACCGACCGTGCAGGGTGGAATCAATTTGTTGTGGCCCTACAAGACGCCACTAGGCGTGATGGCCACTGACTGCTTTGACGGTCGGTGGTTAAGGATCGAAGAAGAAGAAGAAGTCCCCACAAGAAGGTAAAAAAACTAGTTAAACAATATATCACACAAACAAAAGCAACAACAATCTAAAAGATAACATAATATATACATACTCTGAGAGCGAACTCGAAGTTGTCTTACAACGCTGGTATTAGTAACAAAGCTACGTCACCAGAGAGGAATAACACAACTCAGTAGAAAATAATACATAGATAGACTCCAAAAGGACACCATTACACGCCCGTTGAGGCATATTGGGAATATGGTGTTAGGCCCATATTTTCTCGACCATCGGTACACTAGGGGTGGTGTGGTCACCATCACATCGGCCGCCTTAACCTTCCCAGAGTGGTTCTGGTACCCAATTCATGAGGCTTGTTCAACCCTGGAGCCGTTTGCGATCTAAAAAAACCCACCTCAACTGGGGATTGAACCACGGACCCCTAAGCTAGGAAGCCAGTGCACTAACCACTGCGCTACCGTGGCTCATAGATAGACCCCCCCCTCCCCCCAAAAAAAACAAAACAAACAACAACAACAACAAAAACAATATTAAAATCATGCTAGTATTAGACACAAGTATGCTTCTGAAGAACACAAAAAACTAAACTCTTAACCAAAAAGTAAAAACTCCATAGTGAGGCATACTAAAGTACAGACGTACAATAATCAGAAATAAAAAAATAACACTAAATGAAAAAAAGTCCTCATATAACCAACAGTTCCATGTATATGATAAATGGTTGAAATGGGTGTGCTACACATAGGGAAGAAGGAAAAAATTTTAAAAAATAATAATTTAAAAAAAAATGTAGAAAGAAGCAATAACCCTTAGAGTGGTGTTTGAGAATGTCACAGCTGAAAATATTGTGTTCTGAGGTGGTATTGGTTTTTCCTATTAATGTTCTTTCTATTTCATTTACTGTAATGTCAGCATTTAAATAATTAGCGTCCTGTGTGCTGTCAGTATTTTCTGTTATTAATTTTTGTAATAGAGTGTAAAAAAGTTAGGCCCTAAAGGATGTAATGGAATCGCAACAAAAAGATAGGAACCGATATGTAGAGAACTCTTGGTCCCTTGGGGAGAAATCTACTGTACATAACAACAGGGAAGAGGCAACTCCTCTAATGAGTAGGGAAGTATATAATGACGAGTGTTCCTCAAATTCTTTTGAGCATTCTGAGAAAGACCACCTAAAAACTAGTAGGAGGTGCCTTAAAATAGGAACACGGAACGTTAGAACTCTAAACGGAGGAGGAAAGCTAGATAGTCTAATTTTAGAGGCAACAAATATGAAACTTGATATACTGGGAGATGCAGAGGCAAGATTATTAGATACAGGCTGGGCTTTTTTTCCGGGGATACGCCGTATCCCCACCTTTTTTTAAAACTTAATTTAAGTTTTAAAAATTGATTGTATAAATTTCGTTATAATATTAAAACCTTTGCTTCAATCTGTGTTGCGTGAATGAAAAAAGATTTTCCACACAAAGAAACGAGATGTAATGGCAACATTGATGCAATAGTACAGATGAACCTTATAGTAACACCTTTAAGATCTTCGTTGTTGATTAAGACAATATCGGCAGTGATGTTCATCAAGATTGTTGGGCCCCCTCTACGTCAGTTCGATTCTACAAAATTTGTTGAATCTTGGTTACTTTTGGGACATCGCCTCAACTATTGACGCAAAAAGCAAAGAGAGGAATCGAGACATTGAACCTTCTGCAGGCACGACTCAGATTTTGAGTTTATTATAAAAATTTTTTCAATTAAGTAAGTATTGTAAATATTTTTTGCAAATATCTCCACCTGTAACAGAGACCTTCTGTATTCCAAATTAAAAAAAAAAAACTTGGCTTTGATCCAACTGTTTAAATATTAAATGATTTTGAAGCTAAAAAAACAGTGTTAAAATACATGCCTTAAAAAAAACACAGTATACCAACCTTTTTTTCTAGAAATAATAGCACTGGATACAGGCTACATAAAAAGAGACCAATACACGCTTATACACTCAGGAGGAGAAAAACACGAAAGAGGAGTAGGAATGCTAATAAAGAAGGAATTTGAAAAATATGTATGTGGATACTGGACACACAATGACAGAATGATGTTACTAAAAATGAGAGCAAAGCCATTTGATATATCAATCTTACAAACATATGCGCCAATAAAAAACACAGCGAAGAAGAAATATAGGAATACTATGAAGAGCTTCATGATGAATATTTTGAAGAGCTTAAACCAGTCAAATCTACAGATGTGCTGAAAGTAATGGGCGATTTGAATGCAAAAAGAGGAAAAGGAAAATACACTAAAATAGTAAGAAAGTATGGACTAGGGAAAAGAAATGATAGAGGAGACAGACTTTTCTAGTCTTGTGAAGAAAACCAGATCGTTATATGTAACATCTTTTTTGAACACCACCCAAGGAAACTATACACATGGAAAAGCTCAGGCGATGTAATAACAAATCAAATTGGCTTTTTCATGATAAAACATAGATTTAAGAACAGTGTCAAAAGTGCAATGACATATCCTGGCGCTGACATAAATTAAGATCACAATCCGGTCGTCATCAAAGTAAATATAAAGTTAAAAAGAATAGGAAACAGAAGAAAAGAAAAACCCCAGATAGATATCAGCACCGAAACAACCAGATATAAAACAAAAATATCTTGTCGATGTCAAAAATAAGTATGAACAGTTACTGACAGAAAGCAATGACCAATACAGAAGAGAAAACCCAGAAGAAAAATTTGCCACAAAATGGGAATGTTTAAAAACAAGCATACGATCAGGAAATGCACACTTACCTAAAAAGGAGCCTAAGAAAAATCAAATTTGGATGTCAGATGACATCTTGAATAAAATGGCAGAGAAAGAGAGCAAAAAAAAAAAAAATACTCCAGAGTATAAAACAATAGACAAACAACATACGTACTATGTATAGACAAGCAAAAGAACGGTGGATAGAAACAAAATGCAAGGAAATAGAAGCCGTGGAAGCAAAGCACATGACAAAAGATATGCATGAAGAAATAAAGAAATTATCAAATAGGTCGATGTTTGCCCAAAGAGGAGACTGTATCAAGAACAAAAAGGATGTAATCTTACTTCATGAGAAAGACATATCAAACAGATGGGCAGAGTAAGTAAAAGAACTATTCGAGGACAACTAAGGTAACAAACCATCACAACATTCTAATGAAGGCCCAAACATTCTCAGATCAGAAGCAGAGAATGCAATACCTATAGTTAGGAGACTGTGTGGCTGAAGGTTGCCCGATAAGATGTCTAGGCGAAACAGTTTGGGAAATAACTCAGAATACAATTGGCCAACTCAAATTAAAAAAGATAGTACAAGTCCATCGTCCACAGTCAACGCAACATTTATTGACATCCACAACTGGGCTGCATAACACGTGATCATACGTGATTATCATATTGAAAGTCATCTTTGCATTACTTCATTCATCAAAATATTCGGTGCCCTTATTTATTCCATCTTATAACAACTGATCCGCTCCACATCCCAGTGGTACTTATATTATAGGCTAGTGCGAAGTATCAAACGTTAATTATATCGACATATTTATATCCTTATGTATCATTCGTATATCATTGATCCAATCTATGATCCTTTCAGGCACTCTCTTCGAGTAGACAAGTAAACACACTTTAAAACACGTCTTGACAGACACTGGTCAGAGAATTCGACACTCTTTCCACACAGCTACAGAACACAACGAATAATGTTGCTCTCCCAAACAAAACTACACCATATCGCAGTTCGCATACGCAATCGCATTAGACTCTTTTGTGCAGCACCAAACGTTCAAATATAATATACTATAGCACGTTTCACTAGCTTTGCCCTCAAACAAATGTAATTATCTGATTAACCGTCCAACGTATTAATGCCATTTTTTGCATACGATGTTATATTGGGTTAGACCCAACAAATATATACTTTATATTTGTGCATCTTGTCTAGTTCCCATAAACGGATGAAATCCTTTGATCTTTGTCGGCATACTAATTATTGTGTATCGAGAAAAGAAATTTTAACCACTTCATGCACAGATTCTGTGAATTGATTAGGCATAGGCGTGTCTACTATTACAATAATGTGGCCATCACGTTTGCATATGAATACCTGTTGAAGATGATTTCTTAAATGATCTGCATGCGAGATACTCGTGACATTGTTTGTCATTGACATTTAATGCGCTACCAAACTGGACCTTCCTTGATCTAAATATTTCAATGGGTATCACCTCTTTTTGCGGTTCATAAATATCATAATGGAACGTTGCTCCTCTAATGTGCTTGTAAATAACGGTAAGGTCATCTTTAAAGAAATTAAACTTCATCCGAATCATAATCAGATGTCTCTGAGAAATTGATAATCAATCTCGGCTGAATGAAGGACAAACCATTATTCTTCCAATATTCCTCTTCCTCTTGTAACACATGGCTCTCACATTTCTTCCAATAATCCCTGGCTATATTGGAGATGGCGGCTTTTATAAGTATTTCAACATCTTTTAATTTGAACGTTCTATTTTCTGTTGCTACCTGTTCCTTAATTTTAGCCCATACTAATTCTATTGGGTTTAAGTGAGAATGGTAAGGAGGCAATCTTAAACATCTGTGACCATGTTCATGGATTGCCTTGTCTATGTGAAATATCTTTGTACGCTGTGTCTTTTTTTACAATTCCAAGTAATTCAGGCTTCAGGGATATTTCGTTGAATGGAATGTTGTTTATGGTCAGCCAAATCGTTATTACATCTCTAGTACTTGATGAATTAGGAACTTTATCTTCTGGTGCCACAACGTTGTGATATGAAGCATTGTCCATTATCAAACACGACGGTCTATCCAAGGAAGGAAGTACATGATTCACAAGCCAATCTTGAAATATCTTGCCATTCATCTCTGTATGGTAATCCCTAATAACTGTGGATATTGAAACAAATCTGAGTTCAGTATTATTTAGAAGCCCATGATGGCTGCTTCCTGGATGTGCAATTATTAGGCGCTGTCCTTTGCTGCTTGGTTCTAGTCTCTTAGTTGTCCCATCAGATGATTGCCATTCTCGTTCATTAATGTGGTGAGAATTGATCCAAGTTTCATCTAAATACACAAAATCATAACAATCTCTTCTCATTTCTCTGATCTCGCGTAAATATTTGCTTCTCATTGCAACTATATGAGGCTTCTCACAAATAAGGTTTCTACCACTAACATATTTTCTAAAAGTGAATCCCAAACTCCTAATAGTCCTCCATAGCGTAGATTTGGAAATATCATTGTCATTATTCTTTCTTAACCAAATTTTCAATTTCCTTAAAGTCACTGCCTCATTATTGTGAAATATATTGCAAATTTCTCTGCGGATCAATTCTCTGTCAAAATATCCACCACTCTTGGCCTAATTTTCGTGTGTAAAACACTAGAATTAGAAATTTTAGATGTCGCTATCCAGCGGTGCAATGATCGTTTGATTATCCCCAAGGCATGAATAGTCCTCTTTTGTGGGTTTGAAATAGAATGATATAGTTTTCCACGAGTAGCTTCATTGCAGAAATACTTAAAAATCCTATTTGTGATTAGCTGTAATGTCATAAAATGTACTCGCAGACTCATTTTCCTAGTTAACCACACAATACTTTTTGTAGACACGCCACTGATTGACAATGTGTGAGTAGCACCGGATATAAACTATTTTGTGTTCAAGAAGTGCGATTTCACGCAATTTCACTCAAAAATCATGCCAATTGCTTGATAAACCAAAAATGTGCAAATGAGGTCGTATAATTTACTGTAGACATTTCAATATGTGTGCGTGTGATGTGTGTTGGCAAGTAGGATTTTATATTATATTGCAAAGAAACGAAAATTGAAACCAATGGCCGCATTTTAATGAAAAATTTAATTCATAGGGTCTATACCATTTCAAATTCACACACAAAATTTCACTTATATGCGTTATATATTCGCTGAGATATAGCATTTTGAAGTTGGGCAAAGCTAGTGAAACGTTTTATAAGTGATGCGCAAAACGAGTCTCAACACCTATGATACAAACAGGAAAATCAGCAGGCAGGGACAACATAAAAATTGAAATGATAGAAGCCCTGGAGAGCTTTGGTATAGATGCAATCACAGATCTATGCAGGTATATATACAATACAGGATATATACCACACGACATGAAGACATCAGTCTTTATAACATTGCCCAAAAAACCGAATGCAACAGAATGTTCAGACTTCAGAACAATCAGCCTGATGAGTCATGCAATTAAAATACTGCTCAAAATCATACAGGAAAGAATAAAAAGTAAAGTAGACAGCGAAATCCAAGAAGAACAGTTTGGTTTTAGACGGAACAGCGGAACAAGAGAGGCAATATTTTGCCTATGAATATTAGCAGAAAAATATACAGAGGTCCAAAAAAAGTATGTACATGTCCTTCATTGACTATAAGAAGGCTTTTGACAGAGTCCATCGTGGGAAAATAATTGAATGCCTCGAAGACATATGTATTTATGGAAAAGATATAAGAGTACTCACTAACCTTTATTGGGAGCAAACTGCCACAGTAAGATCTGGAAGGAATTATTCACCATACATAGACATACAAAGAGATGTCAGACAAGGTTGTGTGCTGTCTTCCTGCCTATTTAATCCATACACCGAAATTTTTTTGAAACAGATAAGGAAATGTTAGGACTGAACATCAGTGGAAGGTCAATAAACAACCTTAGAGATGCAGACGATACCGTGTTGTTAGCTGAAAGTGGACAGGATTTACAAGAACTAGTTAAGCAAATGAACAGTACAAGTCATGAATATGGATTGGACATTAATACTGAGAAAATAAAAACTATGATAATTGGCAAAACAGACGATAAACCCACATTAACCCACATAAGCGTAAATGGGAAAATCCTGGAACAAGTCAATAGCTCCTGATATCTTGGTCATATAATAACGGAAGATGGCAGATGTGAAACTGAAATCAAGAAGAAAATAGGAATGGCCAGAGCTACATTCAACAACATGAAACATATACTGACATCTAAACAGTTAACTCACAAATTAAAACTGAGAATCATAAAATGGTATATATATATTCTGCACTACTGTATGGTGTAGAAAAATGGACATTGAATAAGCAATTGGAAGAACGAATTGAGACTCTTGAGATGTGGATATATAGAAGAATGGGGTGCATCTCATGGAAAGAGAAGAAAACAAATAAGGAGGTCCTAGAAAATCTAGCTATGAAAAGAGACCTAATGGAGGAGATCAGCTAACATATTTTGGCCACATAAAAAGGCATAACACCTTGCAGAAGACCATAACAGAAGGGAGAGTTGAAGGCAAACGTGCAAGGGGAAGACAGCGCTATAAGTGGGAAGACAACATCAAGAGATGGACAGGAAAGAATCTATCAGAGTGCACCACCAAGACAAGAGACAGGAGACGTTGGAGATCCATTACAGCCAACCTTCGTTGTGGAGATGGCAACTGATGATGAATAGAGTTTTTCGCCTTTTTATTTCTCCCTTATCTAGACTGTCTATTGAACTAACCTGATAGAAGTATTTAGCTAGTATGGTGGCTTTGTCTCTATCTGTTTCAGCACTCTCTGGTGTTTTAATTGTTGGGATAATAAATGTCTTGTTGTTTCCTCCTTTAATTGCTTTTAGTTTTCTCCAAACTGTAGTTACTTGTGACCTATGGTTTAATGTTTGACAAAATGTTCTCTAAACTGTAGTTACTTGCTACCTATGGTTTAATGTTTGACAAAATGTTCTCTAAACTGTAGTTACTTGCTACCTATGGTTTAATGTTTGACAAAATGTTCTCTAAACTGTAGTTACTTGCTACCTATGGTTTAATGTTTGACAAAATGTTCTCCAAACTGTAGTTACTTGTGACCTATAGTTTAATGTTTGACAAAATGTTCTCCAAACTGTAGTTACTTGTGACCTATAGTTTAATGTTTGACAAAATGTTCTCCAAACTGTAGTTACTTGTGACCTATGGTTTAAAGTTTGACAAAATGTTCTCCAAACTGTAGTTACTTGTGACCTATGGTTTAATGTTTTACAAAATGTCCTCCAAACTGTAGTTACTTGTGACCTATGGTTTAATGTTTGACAAAATGTCCTCCAAACTGTAGTTACTTGTGACCTATGGTTTAATGTTTGACAAAATGTTCTCCAAACTGTAGTTACTTGTGATCTATGGTTTAATGTCTAACAAAATGTTCTCCAAACTGTAGTTACTTGTGACCTATGGTTTAATGTTTCACAAAATATTCTCCAAACTGTAGTTACTTGTGACCTATGGTTTAATGTTTGACAAAATGTTCTCCAAACTGTAGTTACTTGTGACCTATGGTTTAATGTTTGACAAAATGTTCTCCAAACTGTAGTTACTTGTGATCTATGGTTTAATGTTTGACAAAATGTTCTCCAACTATTTTCTTTAGCTCTTAATAGTGTTTTATTTGTTTCATTTCTTATTTTTGTTATAGTTTATGTATTTCTCTTCAGTTCTGGCTTCCATATATTTTATCAGGGCCCTTTCCTTCCGTTTCAGTTGTTCTGAGCGTCTTTCTGTCCACTAAGGTACTTGGTTTTTATTCTTTTGTCTTTCCTTGTCTTTACATTTTTGTGTTGGTTTTAAGTGATGAGGCATATTCCTGTTTGGTATACATTTTATTGCTATTTTTAAAATCTCATTTGTTAATCTTTCTGCAAATAGACCTAAACTGTTAGACTCAATTTGTTCTGCATTCCTTTGGCGAAAATTTTCGCCTGCAGCTGCATTCTTTTTCACAGCGTCCCGTTTCTATAGTGGGTGACCCTTAATGTCTATAGTTTTTGTGTTTCTTGGTCAATTGCTATCATGTTTGGAATTTATATAAATAAATGAATGGTGAATCTGATGATATAAAATTTGTTTGTGTACATATTAGATGTGATAGGAAGAGAGGAAAGGAAAGATGAAAAAAACGAAAAAAAAATTTTAAATAATAAAAAAATATTTTTTTTTTATTTTAAAATTTAAAAAAAAATTTAAAAAAAATAACCAGCAAACGAAGGGTCCATATCCCTTGCATCTCAATGAAAGTCATTTGACCAATACAAATCAAATGACGATCTTTTCGTTACACCCATCATCAGTAGCAAAGCAACAAACGCTCTCGTCAGCTGTGACATTCGGCCGAAATTCTAAATCTTTCCGATATTCCTAGTCCTAACCCCTAACATTATACATACTTGAAAGGCCATTTTACTTTCGTTTCCATCTCAGCCATCAAACATATTCTGAGAACCGATATCAGCGCTTATAAAGACAAAAATCTCATCCCCACCGCATGGCGTCAGAATCCAATAAAATTAGAGCAAAAATGGCTGTGTGTTGATGCAGATTCATTTCGATTTAAAAAATGTACAAAAAATAAATGCGGATACACCCATCGCTTTTTTAAGATCGGAAACGGAAGCTAACTCTCTTGCAAATAACATTACAACTTAACATACGGGGCTGAAATCACGTGTACACAAGTCCTCATGCTAGAAACGGTGATATCCGTAAGGCGACACATGGCAGCTCCAGCGTGCAGAGCATAGGTTATCTTCGGCGACATGTGTCGCCCGCAGCGTGCTCTAATTGGAAGGACTCCCAGTTTGCTTTTTTGAAGTTGAATGTAGGTTTGGAACTTCTTGGACTAGTTCTGCATTTGTCGTTTAAGTTTATTTCTATGGGCAAGTGGTCTGAGCTGGAGTCATTCAGTACTTCCCATTTAGCCGAGGCTAGGTTTGGTGTTATAATACTTATATCTTCTGCTGTATCTACTCCACTGTTGCATGGGTTGGGTTAATCCTTGTTATTAAGCCATCATTTAGAATGGTTAGCTCAGCTCTTTCAATGAAGTCCAACAGTCTTTTTCCTGCTGGATCATTACTGTTGTTACCTCATGCATTGTGGTGGGCATTGAAATCTCCTATCAATAATGTTCTGCTACTTATTTTGTGCCAGGTGCATGGAATTCTGCAGTAGTCATCCCCATACTAAAGTCAGATAAAGAACCACATGGTGTCACCTCATATAGGCCAATATCGTTAACATCACATCTAGGAAAGATTTTAGAAACAATAGTTAACAACAGATTAAAATTTAACCTAGAAAAATACAATTTGTACAGCTCAACTCAGGCGAGCTTTAGAAGCCAGCATAGTACAATAGAACAACTGCTGAAGCTAGAACATAATGTTAAGATGGGCTTAAAATAGAATGAAAAAAATGTAGCAATATTCCTAGATGTAGCAAGAGCATATGACGAGTGTTGGATGGAGGGTGCGCTATGTATGGATAGGAAATTATGTATAGTAGGTAGAACATATAATTTTCTATATTGATTGAGTGGTTGATTGACTCGCTAATAGACTCGCTTTACTTACTTATTGAATGACTGATTGATTGACAGGTTGGTGGATGAACGATTGATTGGCTCACTGATTCATTGACTCAATGACTGACAAACCGATTCAGTGACATCCTAATTGATTAACTCACTGATTGATTTACTCACTGATTGATTTATTCTCCGATCGACTGACTCACTGATTGAATTTCTGGCTGATTGACTCACTGACCTGTTGAAACACTGATTGATTGACTCATTGATAGAATCGTTTATTGACTCTCTGATTGATTGGTTGGCTGATCTATTGACTGACTTATTGATAAACTCACTGATTGGCTGTGTCACTGATTGATTGTGACTGAGGCGTATTTACTTTCTGTTCGATTGAATCTCTGAGTAATGGACTCAATGGTTGATTGACTCACTTATTAATTACATCACTGATTGACTGACTCACTGGTTGATATGCTCACTGACTTACTGATCAACGCACTCATTGATTGATTGACTCACTCTTTAAATCACTTATTGACTCTGACTGAGTGACTGATACATTATTTCACCGATTGAGGGGCTGAAAAAAAGTTACTTAGGATATACTGGAGACGATGACAAGATACAATCAGGGAATCTTGAATGAACGTCACGAGTGTTATAAAAATTATAAAATGGTGTCAAAGATAGTAAAAACACGCCTGCGGTGTTGGTAAATAAGGACTTACACAGCCAGGGAGAAATCGCTTGCTAAAGGTAAAGTAAAGGATCCCGTTACACGCCCATTGAGGCATTTTGGGAAAATGGTGTTAGGCCCATATTTTCTCGACCATCGGCACACTAGGGGGATGTGGTCAGCATCACGCCGGCCGCCTTAACCTTCCCAGAGTTGCTATGGTACCCATATGGGAGCCGCGGTAGCATAGAGGTAAGTGCACTGGCTTCCTAGCTCAGTGGTCCATGGTTCGATACCCAGATGAGGTGGGATTTTAAATGCCGCAAACGGTTCCTGTGTCAACCCAGCCCCAATTACTAAGTTGATGACTTTTTAAGTAAGTTGACAGCGGTGCTGGTGCAACAAATCAATGTACAAGAAACAAAGCCGTAAGGATTGGAAGAGTAAAGGATCCCGTTACACGCCCATTGAGGCATATGGGGTATGTGGTGTTAGGCCCATATCTTTCTGACCACAGGCACACTAAGGCTGACGTGGTCAGCATCACGCCAGCCGCCTTTAACCTTCCCAGAGTTGCTCTGGTACCCAATTCATGAGGTTGGGTCGACCTCGGAGCCGTCTTCGGTCTAAAAAATCCCGTCTCATCTGGGGATCGAACCATGGACCACCGAGCTAAGAAGCCAGTGCACTAACAACTGCCCTACAGCGACTCCAAAGCTGCATAGAGGAGACAGTATCGTATGACGCTAGTCCTATTCATTCGATTCCTTTTCTGTTCATCTTTTTGCTAGATCCTCTTTGTCAGTATTCACCGGTCATTATCTCTTAGTCTGGTGACATTCCTCGGAGTAATGTCTACTGGCCACAAGCCTGGCATGTTTATCGTTTTCCTTGTGGGCAGTCAACTCTTAGCCAGGCGTTGAACAACAAGGTCAGGGATTAAAACCGACATTGACAGACATTTGTTCGCCGGCCTCTTGTTTGCACAAGAAGAGCGATTGACGTATTTGATAGATACGAATTAGTTGTCTGACCCATGTGGATTATATATTAGTTTCCGGTCAGCTTTGTTGTAGAGGGCCGTTTTAAAGATAACGTGTTATTATCTTGAGATAGTGACCAGCGCTATGGACCATCCTATGTCTAGCCGGATTATTTCAATATAGGGAAATTAGGGCAAGGTGGATGACATAATTATTTCCAGAAAGGTCTCTTATCTTAATAAATAAAGACACCAATATTGAAGAATTAGTTACACTTACCATATATAACCATGTCAATAATTATAACGATGTGTAGGTGGAAAATATACTACAATAAACTAAGCTAAACGGTGACTGGCTTTAATTTAAAAAATAAACTAATCTAAACCGTGACTGGTTTTAACGAAAATAAACTATTGAAATTAAATTTTGTGTGGGCAAAGTTTTAACTATAAGACATAAGGGCTTCTGAGTCCCCACGCATTCCGTTTCTCATAAGACGTCAGAATAGAAGTTAGTAAAATGATTCCATTATATGATGTGTTATATAGATTAAGTATAAACTTGTGAATCTAACAATGTAAAATTACTATCAAAATCATAAGAATCTTGGGAGCCGTGCTAGCGTAGTGGTTACAACACCGCTCTGGCGACCGGGTGATACAGGATCAAACCCGGGCGACGGCGTTTGAGGATTTTTCGTCGACCGGGATTTGGACTGGATTAACTCGAGACCTGGCGAGGACATTTGAAGGAGTGTCGTCGACCGGGGACTGGCGGCTCCTGAGCCGACCCAGCTGCAATGGGTACCTCCAAAATCGGCGAGTATTTGCCTGAATGGCGAGGGACACCTGTCTTTGTACAAGAAATAAAGGGATACTCACGTAAAATCAATGTCAGGCTAGACATAAATAATAACCTGAGATTTCGCCTCGAGTATTAGCGGGCGTACGAAAAAAAAAAAACAAAAAAATAAGAATCACAGACCGAGGAAATCTTGCGAATGTGTTTAAGTTAGGAGTGTAAATTAGCAATTGCCCGTAGCTTACTTGTAGAAGACTGTACCGTAACAGCTGCACTACATGCTGTCGGCCATCTTGTGCAAACATCTGGATTACGACCCTTCTAGAAAAATGGTAAGTTTTAACATGTACATTTTTTTTAACTTTACATGTGTCTTTTACATGTATGAAATGCTGATTTCTGTAAAGTTATATAAAAGGCTGGTTTCTCATCATGTAAAATGACTTGCCACATAAACCACCAGTGCAAGAGCTGGTCGCTGCTTTTTTCGGGTTGCCTCCCAAGGAACCAACAGCAGAGGAAGCCCTATGGTCCATAGGGAGCTGCCAGAAGATGATGATATCATAATGTATATTTCAGATGTCAAATCTTTTTTTCAGATTGAAAAGTACATATAACTAGAATTTATTGGCACTCTTTTGTTCTCCTAGAACAGTTTAGTCTGCCTTGAGGGTCTGAGATTTCATGTTCATGGGCATAGGGAAAATTCAGAGGAAGATGGAATAGTGGAGGAAAGCGGAGGTCGCCTGATGCTTACACCAAGAGACAATAGATTTACGAAAGATTCGATTTTATATTTTTCTCAGTTCATGGGACTAATTACTAGTGCACAGCTCTGAACAACACGATGATAGGAAACTCTATACAGAGCGATACAACAGGAGGCAATCTGATCATCAGAAATATTCCCTCCGTCGATCAAGTGTTTTGGGCCCTTTATCTCTACACTCTAAGGGGGTCATGACTCCCAAGTGCCAGCCTTCTGTTGTCATGTGCAGATAATTTAACCCACTCCACCTTGGTTTCAGCTTTCAACTTCACTCCTGTTTTTCTACCAGTTGTAACCAATTGCGAAAGTAACCCTTATGTTGAAAATAAATTACTGTCATGAATTCCCTAGACCGTTGCAGTTGTTCCCCAGCCAGCACGATGCCCTTTCCGTAGTTTCACTGAGACTCTTAAGTGCCATTGATTTTGACTGTCTTTTCAAACCCAACAGTTTCGGTAGATCATACATTGAGGCGGCCACTAGATCTCTTATACCTACCTTAGCAGCCATGACCCTTGAAGTGAACTCGTCGTGTCTCAAGTCCGTGACCAGATCATTATACTTGGTCTCTTTGAACGAGTGTTGCTCGTCCAATCTGGATTCAAACGGCTCTGTTTATCATTATAATCTGGTGCGTTGATGCGGAATGTATCACTATATCTAGCCGCCGTCGAGGTCTTCTGCTACTTTCTGGATATGTCCCTCGCCACGGTAGATCTACTGCCATCTCTCAGTCATTTACACAGTCAAGAATAGATGGTAAACTGCTACTTGGTTTACTTGGTTTGGGATGTGCTGACTTTCCAGCTTTCAGAAAGTATGTATTTGCGGTACTCGGTCTTATTTTGCCTTTCGACTTTACCCTTGCCAGGTCTTTTGTAGCAGCCAGCTCATTTAGTACTCTGTTGAGGCACCATGTGTATCGTCCTTGCCCTAATGACACCTTCCAAACTGAGAGTACATGTTACAGTCAAGGGTCTGCATCCCACGACACGGGGGCACTGAGCATCATCAGACTTTTCCCATCTCATAATGTTTGCGGAGGATTTCAGAGGATCATACATTAATCTGATAATGAAGCTGAGTCTAAGCGGTGCCAAATGCCGTATATCATTCCATATCAAAGACCTTTGCAGGGCTCCTTCCCATGTAGTCCATTGACCTTGTTAGGCTTGCTGCACCGCGTTTTGCCTCCTCTTATCATTCTCAGCTTCTCGAATTTCCTGAATTAGCATGTCTCTGCGTTCTTTGTTTGATGTCTTGGACCATAAGCAGATGTCACCATGGCCAAATCCCCGTCAATTATTCTGTGTATATTCAGCTACCTCCTTTTGCTTGAGTGACTCTTGGGTAGCACCAACAGCTTCATCCATTTTCCACTTCTTCCAGTTTGTTTTCAGTGTGGGCTGAACGGATTTACTACGACATCTGCTGACTCGAACAGCATCATTGCGAGCCTTGCCTTTCCTGCTTTTTCTTCTTCTACAACTGACTTGAAAGGAAGCACAAGCTTTGCCTTCTTGCACTGCAATTCTACGTCTGACAGACCTGGCGGTACGCTTAGCCATTTACTTATGAACTTGTTGACCTTTCTCTCTATAGTTTCCACTCTACTTGTGATTATTTCATATTTACGCAGTGGTCATAGCAATTTAGGGATCGACATGAACTTGAGGCACCGCAGCTTGAACTTTCCTATGAGTCTGCTTTGGTCTATGATCTGCAGTCATCCGTATGCCATTTCCATTGTCTACTGAACTGCCTTTGAGTCTTCTAATGAGGCATCATGCACCCTGCCAAGACTTTTAACAGGTTTCATAATAAATATACGTTGAGGAATTACCTTCGGCCGGGGGTTCAATAAATACAAGTCAAGTGTTACATCGTGACACAATTACTTTTCTCACAGACATGGGCGGAGGATACTAAGTTTACAACAAACTTAGTAAACGCAGTTATTGTACTTGCCATCTTAAAATCCTTATGATACTTCCTGAAATAAGAATATAATCCTCCTATTTACATCACTGCCAAGAGTAATCTTGAGCGAAGGTCGCTACTTTTGAAAAACTCATACCTTTTATTCCACTGTCGAGCCATTCGTGGACCACTCCGGCAGACCAAGAGAGAAAATTCGCGTCATATCGGTAACTTTCAAATAGGCAAAGTCACAAGATGCAGGCGGCATGCCACTAGTCATTGATCAATGTGTGGAGTTACTGATGGAAGACAGACACTGTAGGCTTACAAACATGAACAAATGTTCAATATTTCAAAACTATACAACATTTCTATTTATGTGGACACACATTGACCGATACAGTATATAAATTATGAGACTAACCTCTCATGGGGTAAAGTTACATCATATTAATGTGATTGTAGATTAACCAGTTCATATTAATGTCCGTGTAGACCGATCAGTTCATATTAATGTCCGGGTAGGTTGACAAGTTTATATTAATGGCCGGGTAGGTTGACCAGTTCATATTAATGTCCGGGTAGGTTGACCAGGTCATATTAATGTCCGGGTAGGTTTACCAGTTCATATTAAAATCCCAATAAATTAACCAGTTAATATTAGTGTCAGAATTGAATGTCTGGAAGACATAGGTATTGATGGAAAAGACATCAGAATAATCAGCAACCTTTATTGGAAAAAAACTGTTACCATAAGATGTGGCAGAAATTACTCACCCTATGTAGACATATAAAGTGGTGTGACATTGTTGCGTACTATCTCCCTGCCTATTTAGTCTATACATAAAGAACATTTTCAAACTGATACAGGAAATACCAGCACTGAACATCAGTGGAAGGTCAATAAACAACCTTAGGTATGCAGATGATACCATTTTGTTAGCCGAAAGTGAAGAGAATTTACAAGAACAAGTGAAGCAAGTAAACATCATACTCGTACATCATAAAAATGAATTGGACATTAACACTGAGAAAACGAAAATTATGATAATTAGCAAAACAGACGATAAGCCAATATTAAAGATAAGCATAAATGGGAACATTGGAGGAACACTTTTCCCACACAAAGAAATTCACTAATTAACATGTGAATCACCAAATGGTCGGAACAGAAACCAGATAGACCACATTATGATTAACGATAGATGGAGACATGCTTTACAAGATTTGAAGGTAAGAAGAGATGCGGATGTGGGAAGTGATCACCATTTAGTAGTAGCAAAACTGAAAGTGAAACTAAGAACGGCTGGATCAACTGTAACTACACAGAAAAGGTTTGACATCAGCAAATTGAAGGACCCCCTTACCAGAAAAGCTTTTTGCGGCTGATATAAAGAATTGATATCAATTTACCAAAGTCAGGAAAAGACAATGACTGATGATATAGACCAGAAATTCAACACCATTTCAACAATATATAAGGAAAGCAGCAAATCATGCTTGGGATTCCAGGAAAGGAAGAAGCAAGACTGGATAACACCAGAAACATTAAACACCATAACTATGAGAAAGGAAATGAAAAGAAAGAAACAGAAGCGAAGTCCCCCAGGTTAAAGCAACTATATAGCGAACAGTACAGTCAGCTGGACAAGGAAGTAAAACGCCAAACCCGACCCAACAAAAGGAATTTTCTAGACAATCTTGCAAAACAGGCAGAAGAGGCAGCACTGAGAAATGAACAAAGCACAGTATACAAAATAACTAAAATCATCAGCGGAAAACGAGGTGCAAACAATATTACATTAGTAAGAGATAAGCAATGAAATCTCATCACGACAGCAGCGGGACAGGAAACAAGATGGGCAGAGCATTTCAGAGAAACTCTGAACAAGGAACCACCAGAGACACAGTTGAATGTTCCTGAGGCTGAAAATGATCTAGATGTTAATACAGACATTCCACGAAAAGAAGAAATCATCACAGCAATCAAAGGGTTAAGGAATGGAAAAGCTCCTGGCCATGATAACTTAAATGCAGAGCTATTTAAGACAGACCCTGAGCTAGCAGCAGAACTATTAGAACCACTATTTGCACAAGTCTGGAAAACGGGGACAACACCAACGGAGTGGAACAAAGGAATAATTGTCAAATTGCCAAGAAGGGAGATCTTGCAGACTGCAATAGTTGGAGAGGAATAACTCTTCTCTCAGTTCCCAGCAAAATACTAGGCAGGATAATTATACAGAGAATCTCAAAAGCAGTAGACCACAAACTGAGGAAAGAACAAGCAGGATTTAGAAAGAACAGAAGATGTGTAGATCATATATTTACCCCCAGGAACATTATAGAGCAGTGCTCAGAATGGCAAAGACTGCTGTACATAAATTTCGTTGATTTTGAAAAAGGCTTTTGACAGTATACATAGGGACAGTTTATGGAAAATACTGAGGCCTTATGGAATTCCAAGCTGCATAGTGTCAATCATAAAAAGCCTCTATGCCAACTTTACGTGTAGTGTTGGGCGGAGCAACCTAACCTTCGAGGTGAAGACAGGAGTACGACATGGATGCCCCTTATCAACCACTCTATTTTTAACACACACAGACTATGTGATGCGCCAGACAACAGAGGGCAGTCCAAGAGGAATAAGATGGACTACATTTTCTACATTGGAAGATCTGGAATATGCAGATGACATTGCACTGCTAGCACATTCACATCAACACATCCAGGAAAAAACGGATAGACTTAATAAGTATAGCCAGCAGATGGGATCGAAAATCAATCTAAAGAAGTCAGAGGTCATGCCGCTCAATGTGAGCAACCCTGAGCCCATATCAGTAAGGAATCGGCAACTGGAACAGACAGACACCTTCACATACCTAGGATGCATAGTAACACCAGACGGCGGAGCATCCAAAGACATCAACAACAGAATGAACAAAGCAAGAACAGCCTTTTTTAGTCTAAACAACACCTGGAAGTCCTCTCAGTACAGCACAAGCACAAAATTAAGATTATATCAGAGCTGTGTGCTTTCTGTGCTTCTCTATGGTGCGGAATGCTGGAGAGTTACAGAGAAGGAAATTTCAAAATTGTTCTCTTTTCACACAACATGCCTAAGAAAAATTCTCCGAATCTTTTGGCCGAATACCATCACCAACCAAGATCTGCTTACTCAGAGCAAGCAAGAGGACATGCACACCAGCATAGCTGACAGACGCTGGAGCTGGGTTGGCCATGTCCTCAGAAGAGACCCCGACACCATCACAAGAACAGCTATGCTATGGACCCCTGAAGGAAAACGAAAGAGAGGCCGACCAAAAACAACTTGGCGGAGGACTGTGGAGGCTGAGATGCAAAGAATGAACCAGAGTTAGGGCACTGTACGAAGGATGGCCACCGACCGATCGAAGTGGAATCAATTTGTTGTTGCCCTAAAAGACGCCACCAGGCGTGATGGCCACTGACTGCTTTGACGGTCGGCGGCTAAGGATCAAATAAGAAAAGAAGATAACTGGGAACATCCTGGAACAAGTCAAGAGCTTCTCATATCTTTGTCATATAATAACAGAAGATGGCAGATGTGAAACAGAAATCAAGAAGAGAATAGGAATGGCCAAAGCTACATTCAACAACATGAATGACATGTAAAAAATTAACCCATAAATTTTATATATATACTGAAGAACATTAAAAACTCACCACTATTATATATACTGATGCCGAGAAGCTGGAAAAAAAGTGTGGGAATAGATTTTCCCCGTGTTTGTCATGAGGTAGAGAGCGAATGGCTGCTGGAATGGAAAGTGCATGATTCAACCCACGGGTTTGTGTACAGAATACATGAAAACAATAAAAGTTACACGTGCAACACGATTCTCAACAGCTATGACCCTGAAAATGTGTACGCGTTGTGGCAGTATACTCGGTATAAAAAGGCCGTTGAGACAAAACACCCAGTACATGTGCTTGAAATGCCACGACTATCTGAAAACGACCGTCAACGAGCCATTGATATGTTGGAGACCGGAATGAGCTCGCGGGCCATTGCCAGAAGGATGAATTGCCACCATAGCACTATTGTACGTCTCAATGAACGTTACGGAACCACTGGCAGTGCCCGAGATAGACTTCGGAGTGGCCAACCACAAGTTACTACCCCTGCGCAAGATCGTCATATTGTGCTGAGTCCCCTAAGGAATCGTTCTCTCTCGGCAAGTCAAACAGCAAGAGCAATAGTGGGTAGACGTGGGCAAGTCTCTCGAATGACAGTCATACGACGACTCAGAGATACAGGCCTTACTGCAAGACGACCTTATGTTGGGCCAAACTTGACTCACAGACATCGTCAGCAGCGCCTGCAATGGGCAGAGCAACATGTCAGATGGACTAGACTGCAGTGGAATGCTGTACTATTCACAGACGAGAACAGATTCAACATATCCTTTGCTGATGGACGTATGCGGATTTGGCGACGGTGTGGAGAGCGCTTTGCAGATTGCTATGTTCGTCAGCACAACCGATTTGGAGGTGGCAGTATTCACATTTGGGGAGGATTCAGTTTTCATCATCGCTTGCCTCTGCACGTCTTCCGTGGAAATGTTAATGCTGTGACATATCGAGATGAGGTTCTGGATGCATTGTTTGCTACTGCGTTCACAAATTATCCAGACTTGCAGCTTCTCCAGCAGGATAACGCACGTGTGCACACCGCATGCATTACGCTGCAATATCTACAACAGCAGAACATTGTGACGATTGATTGGCCTGCCCTATCACCAGACATGTCCCCTATAGAACATCTGTGGGACGAGCTTGGACGCAGAGTCTACAGGCAAGGTTCTCCAGCTAATCTGCAACAGCTCGAAGCTGCTCTTACACGTGAATGGGACTTGATTCCCCGGAATTTCCTTCGGAGACTTGTGCGTTTCATGCGGAGCCGCTGCCAAGCTTGTTTGCAAGCACACGGTGGACATACCAGATACTGAGGATAGTGTGAATGAATTTTTTTATTGGTTGCATTTTTGGTTTTATCCCTTGCCTGCACAGAATGCAATGAATTTCATAACAATCAAATGTACAAATTAATGACCAGCATGGATTCATAGGAAAATGAATACAGATTCCAAATATGTAAACTTGTAAACAATTATATTTACATTTCACACTCTGTTCCTGGATTATACAGGTGGTGCGTTTTTAATGTGCTTCAGTATATATATACTGGTCACAAAAAGTAGGGAATATTTTAAGATGGTATGTATTATTTTACAAAAGAGTGGATTTCGTATTTTAATGGTTGTACGGACATATCGAGCACGCTCTTCTCCACGCTCACGTGCAATATTATGTTGACCTGGTGACTCGTGATGAGTAAGCCAATCCCAAGAACAGAGGTGGGGCCCATCCGTAAAGTTCACACATTATTTTTTTTCTCTCACAAAAATGCGTGTATCTCGGGTTTGATGAACACTACTCACCATGGACAGGTATAAAAAGACTCTGCAACAGATAAAATTTCTTTTCTTCGTCATGGAACGTTTGACAGAACAGCAGAGATGGATAGGCATAGGCATGTTTGTTACCAACAGATTACTGGTGGCAATGTATGTAGTTATTATAATATTTATTTGTCTGAGGGAAAGTATTTGTTTTTAGAATCAGGATGCTTTCCTGGCCAAAGATATATCACCCATGAATGATTGATACTTTTGTTATATGGGTTATCTCCCCTGGATATCGAATTTGGTGTATGAATTTAGATTTTGTTGGTCTGTTCTTTGTTGGGCCAGAAACAGATTGTTCTTTCTTAGGTTTATGCAGGAATGTTTATGGTCCGAGTCTATGTTTACTCCGTGTCTATTTAAGACGATTCGGTCTTATTGCGTGATATCTTTGTATGTCTAAGTGGGACTATTTTTCCTTGTACTGAACTTTGGGGTCAGGCAGTTTCTGCGCATGCGGAGACGAAAAAGGGTCTTCCGTGATGATGGAGCCTGGTGAATGCCATGTCGGAGACCAGTCCGAAGTTTGTTGATCGCTGTGATCTATTATGGGGAAGAAGATAGTTTCTGATATGATTATTAAGTCTATGAGTTCCCCAGTGTTTATTCTGTAACGCCAGGAGAGGGCGTATGTGTTCTGCTAGTGTAATTCCCATGCCCAGGTAAAAGAACTTATTTGCTGAACTTTTCCTTGCTAGGCTTAGATGGGCAGACGTCTACATGATGATTATCTATATCAATATGTCGGGATGACATGTTACCTAGAAGCACTGAATATGATTGTATGCAGCAGTTATGATGAAAGAATATGCTGATTCTTGTAGAAACATTTGTGTTCATGAACAATGCCTTTATGGAAGCTTTGCTATGCATCTGTATAGTGAGTAATGCTCACTGGAACCAGAAGCCATTTTGGATCCTATTTTTTGTCGATCATCGATCAGAGAACAGGGATGCCCCTTATTATCAGGTGATGATTAAGAGATCACAGTTATAAAGAAAACCCAATACTGGTGGGTTAACATTGTCTTCAGAAATATTTGCTCAACTTTACCTAAAGGAATCTTCGCTAGAAAAGAGGTTCTGTCTAGGAGTCATGCTTGAACATTATGTATTAACTGACATGATCGGTCAGTAAGGCCTGATGATTATATTTATAAACAGTGGAAATCTAAGTGCTTGTCTACGGACGTTCCATTGTAATGTTCTTCAACATGAATGCCAACTTAAGATTGTAGACCATTGATCAACAGTATGATGATATATGTTGACCTGTTTTCCTGTAACTATACTCGTACTGTCCAAGTGTGTGCGTCCAATTAAAAAGCATGAAACGACCACAGTAGTCTGCATCATTAACTTCTAGCTACGTGTGAGTGAGTGTTTGATCTTCTAGTCAACTCTTCAGAACAATCCATGCATTCACGTATTGACACTCACATTAACACTCATAGTCAACATTACATCCTTGTCGGGGCCTCATTACGTTTTGGACAAGGTGACCTGTATGCCCAACACTATGCCGGTTTTTGAGTTGACCATTTACACCAGTACCAGCTTTATTAACGTGGTAACCTGACCCATTTAAAGAACATTGTGACTGAACGAGCTATATCAAAGAAAAACACTTATCAATGTGGTAGGCTAGCTTTCTGGGTCTAACTTGCACAGTAGACACCACATGGAAGTCAGCTACTCATACCAGATCGTTTCCATGACGCCTGATACGACACACCAGCAGTGAGAGTCTACACTTTGTCAACAGTTCCTCATGTGACCTATCAAGCGAATACTGAAACTAGGTCAGCGCGTGTTGACATTTTTTCGTTGGACATCACAGCGAGTTGCAAACATACGTTTAACTTTTTTGGAAAAAATGCAGTACAGGTCAGAAGTTCTACGTGTGTTAGTTATGAGAACCATCAACGTTGGAACTTCTTGAACTGCTTTATATATTGAACAATGTAATAGTTTAGTTCGAAAATTTAGTATTTATTAAAGTGGCAGTTTATTTTCTTTACATTAGAAACTTCGCCATTATATAACAGCTGAACCTTCGCTACAACACATTCCATTTATATGATATATATGTATTTATGTTTAAATGTTTACATATTATTTGTGTGTCTATGTCGTGGGCGGTTGGTGAGGTAACTAATATAAGATTTCCCAAGTAACATAGGGCTTATATTAGTGGTCTGTAGGGGGCAATTTTCTTAATTGAAAATTTGCATGCAACATCTGTTGCTATTTTTTGTTAGCTGTGACGACTGTGCTTATCGTTGTTTTTGTAATATTTTTCTGTTCTTTGGTTTTGTTTTGATTTGTTTGTATTTGTAGGTCTCATCTTTCCTATCATTCAGTTCTATACATCTTTATATTTATACACTGTGGCGTTATTTGTTTTGTTTATTACGGCGCAGTTATCATCACAGGTTCTGTGATTATTTTCTTCTGTTTTCTATTTAACTTATTTGATTTCTGCGAATGTTTTCATGTTGTCTTTTATAATTGTTTTGTTGTGTTTTTGATCGACATACACTATATAAAATATATTTGATCATACACTACTAGCTGTGTAGTGAACTTATGAGAAAGAATCAACTGATGATTAATTGCTATTATTAGAGGTACACAGTTGATTATACAAGACCTTATTTAAAGGCTTGTTTCCCACAGAGATTGGGATAAAGGGAGCTGGTTATTCAAGCTATTAAGAGCTTGTTTCCATTTATTTGGAGATAGATTTCATTATTGCTATTTCAGGTATCTAGTCACATATTAATATACATTATGTCGACTTTGCATTACTTTATTGAGCAAGGGAAATCCCTTGGGATGACTGGAGATAAATTGGAAGAATTTGTAATGGGCGAATATGACAAGGTTCAGGAGGCTGAACAAAAGAGATTAGACAGAGAAACTGAGGCTGAACAAAAGAGATTAGACAGAGAAATTGAAGAATTTAAGGAGAGAAAAATTCAGTGGCAGAGAGAACACGAAGATAGACTCTTAGCTGTTAAGCTGGAAAAAACGATAAATGAGCTTCAGGATGAAAAGAAAACTCTTACTAATGAGTTACAGCAGATGAATTCTGAAAATACTGTATTAAAGGTTAAAATAACAATTTTGATAGAAGATAATAAGAAATTTTATGACTCTTTTCTTAGTCAGAAGAAACAGTTAGAGGATGAAGTGATCTCATTAAAACAGTTGTTGAATAACCAGATGGAGCAGGTGAACTCTTCCACGCTTGATTTAAAACTACTGTGGAAGATAATAGAAACATTGGCTATTCCTCATGAGAGTAAATTAGGGCAATCTCAACCGACAAAAGCTGAAAGAATGGAAAACATGTGTAAGAAATTAAAAGTTGAAGCCCAGGAACGTGAAAAGGCCCATAATGAAACACTTACTACTTTTGCGAGTAATATTACGATGCTCAGTCGCCAACTTGAAGAAAATAATACGGAATCTTCAAGGAAAATGTATGAGTTTAAGAATAGCCATTATATTGAGGTTAAGGCACTTCAACTAGAATTGAAACAGTTGAGGGCACATGCCGCTCAGGTTCAGGGTCCTGAGGATAATCAAGAACTCAGAAATCTTCTATGTCAACAGGAGAAAGTAACTACGGAAAAACAAAAAAATATTGAAAAATTACTCATGGAGAAAAAAGAACTAGAAGATGAGATGAGCTCAGCGAATAAAGAAAAGGATAAGAAAGTTGAGGAATTCATATCTAGTCATCATAGTGCTATGAAAGCACTGAAACTTGAACTTGTTCAGGAGAGAGCTAAGGTTTCAGAAACTACATCTCAGATGACAAAATTTAGAGAAGATCTTAAAGATAGTATTGCTAAGGAGAAGACTTTAGCTTCTCAGTTACATGACACAAGGTTGGATTATTACAGGGAAGTTAAAACCAACAAGAAAATTCATAAAGCGGTTTCTAGAGAGAAAGCTGTTGCAGAAATAGAAATTGCAAAACTTCGCAACAGAATTGATGGTTTGTTAGATATTGTTTTGAACAATAAAATGTTTTCTGCTACCAAGGTGAATAGATTTGGACATAAGGCTGATGATCAATATGCTACAAATGCATAGAGCCAGCCACATGCACTCAATGCTCATGGTAACTCTAAGCAATATATGAACACATCTTTTCGTGGCAAATATGGTTTCCCACGTGATAACGAGACCGCCTCTAATGGGAGTTGGCGTCAAGCCAACAAAAGTAATCCGACTGTAATAGTCAGTCCTGATAAGATGGCATCAGAAAACAAACCCATTAGTACGCATTCCCAGAATGGTAATCATTTTATGCTAAACAAAAAAAATTCTACCATTCCGGTTACTGGTCATACTCAGCCCAAGCAGTATGATCCATCTGTTAAGCACATTGCCACAGGCAAAAATAACAACAATTTTGCTAGGAAAGATAGGCGTGATTATGAACAGCGCCAAGGGCGTTCATCACGTTGTAATCTTCCTTTTTCACGTAATGGTTCTTCTTCAAAGAACTGGAGGCAATTAGATGGTGCTCAACTTTTTGGTCCCAGTAACTGTAGGAACTTTGATAGAGGATACCAACCTTATAATAGTTTTGCTTGGAGACAACAAAATCCATTGAGGAGATATTTTGAGCAAAGACAAGATAACAATAGCAACTATACTAATTGGAGTTCAAGTAAGAGCAATGGGCTCAACAGAGATAAGAATTTTGATAGATCTCATTGTGATGGTAGATCTCAACATGATTCCAGCTAACACATCTAAGTCTATAATAGTTCCTTTCTATATCAAGATAGATACACATTGTAATTTGTAATATAGTGATTGTATCACTACTATCACTACGTTCATTGATATATATTCACCGCTGTTCTTTGATGATTTTTCTTCTTTGTCAATCATGTACTTATAGTGCTTAAATATGAAATTGTTATATGCATTGTGTCAGTGCCAGCATTGTGGTATACGTTGGTGGCACCTCACTGGAAATATTTATACTTAAGAGAAATGCTTTCTCTGAGATGTTGAGATATATTCTCACAAGTCGATCTATGCTTCGACTTTACTTTAATTTGACATTATAAATTGCTCTTATTAGTCATCTGCGCATTATTCGTGCGTTGTGAGCCTATTGTATGTTGCTCTCAGATGAAAAAAAAAATTCATTTTTTTCCCGGGGGTTGCGGTAGTCTGTTACCAACAGATTACTGGTGGCAATGTATGTAGTTATTATAATATTTATTTGTCTGAGGGAAAGTATTTGTTTTTAGAATCAGGATGCTTTCCTGGCCAAAGATATATCACCCATGATTGATTGATACTTTTGTTATATGGGTTATCTCCCCTGGATATCGAATTTGGCGTATGAATCTAGATTTTGTTGGTCTGTTCTTTGTTGGGCCAGAAACAGATTGTTCTTGCTTAGGTTTATGCAGGAATGTTTATGGTCCGAGTCTATGTTTACTCCGTGTCTATTTAAGACGATTCGGACTTATAGCGTGATATCTTTGTATGTCTAAGTGGGACTGTTATTCCTTGTACTGAACTTTGGGGTCAGGCAGTTTCTGCGCAAGCGGAGACAAAAAAGGGTCTTCCGTGATGATGGAGCCTGGTGAATGCCATGTCGGAGACCAGTCCGAAGTTTGTTGATCGCTGTGATCTATTATGGGGAAGAAGATAGTTTCTGATCTTTGTAGCTTTGCCCATGTCACCACAACACAGGCGAGCAAGAATGGATTGGTGCCAACGTCATCATCGGTGGACCAATCAACAGTGGGCATCAGTGATGTTTTCTGATGAGTCCTGTTTCGTTTTGAATTTTCATGATCGTCGAATACGTGTCTGGTGACGGCGAGGTGAGCGTTACCAGCCTGCTGCAACTGTTGCACACAACCGTTATGGAGGTGGCAGTGTAATGGTGTGGGCAGGCATCTGTATGAATGACAGGACCGACCTTCACATATGCCAGGTCAATATCACAGGGCTCTACTACCGTGACAACATCATCGAGCCTATTGTTGTGCCATTTGCTCAACGGCACGGACCAGATTTCATCTTCCAGGATGACAATGCACGTCCTCACCGTGCTCGCGTCGTCCAAGATCACCTTCAGATGCAGCATATCCGAACGTTACCGTGGCCGCCGATTTCTCCCGACCTGTCTCTTATTAAGCATTTGTGGGACCTCCTGAATAGACGCGTCCAACAACGTCCAACCGCTCCATAGACTCTTCAGCTGTTAGCCCAGGCCCTTCAGCAGGAGTGGCAGAGAATTCCTCAAGACAACATCAGAAGGCTTATTATTTGCAGTATGAGACGTCGTTGCAATGCATGTTTAGTGGCAAACGGGGGCCCTACACGTTTTTAGAAATATTGGAATATTTTTGTGAAAATGAAGTACCTACCCCGCCTTGGTTGCCAGAGCGACTAAAATCATGTGAGTAAAGCCATAACACTTCTTATACCGCAAATGTCTTGTTATGATGCTCAAGTTTACTTGTAGGAAGGAATAAATGAACTAATTTGAAATATATTGTCTTTGGATTACTTTTAAATTCAATATCCCCTACTTTTTGTGACAGGTATATATATATATATATATATATATATATATATATATATATATATATATATATATATATATATATATATATATATATATATATATATATATATATATATATATATATATATATATATATATATATATATATATATATATATATATATATATATAAATTATTAACATTTATGTCAATATTATAGGCAGCTCGATAGGGCTCATTTTTTGTGTATTTTATACGGAGTCATTTATTAATAAAGGAAGTTACGTCATGCATATGGGGTTGACTAGCAGATGTGAATAAATTAAGAGCAGATGTTAGGAAATCGTCTACAAGAGATGCGGCTTGTGTTCTGAAGTAAGCGGACGTATGTGTTTTGAGCTCCTGCAGTATTTTGTGTTTTTCCTGAATTATTCGATCACTAGGACACCACGATACTTGGTTGAGGTGTCCCTGGCTTTTTCTAGTAAGGAAATGTGTGATTATTCATAATGATGTCCAAGGGACGATATTAAATACAATTTGGAACGAGTGAAAATGACTAGCGTTTCATATAGAACGGACTGGACGAAACTGTAATACCGCATTTGCCTTTGGGCCTACATAAGTATAACTGGAGCTGTTTTTGTAGAAATATAATAAACTCTGCCATCAATGGTACCTATACCTTGTAGCGGTATGGCAGCTTGCGTACCCTGACAATCCCCAGAGCTATGCCAGTGGGAGTTTTACTCCTGGTAGGTTCAACCAAGCTGGACTGGTCTGTGTGGGTAGGGGTCAGACAAAAGCTGGTACCCTGGTCCTCCAGGTTGGGGGTTTTAGCATAGGGCTGACACCCCTGTCTATGTAAAAAAAATAATGAAGTTACGGAAACAACATCAAATGAACAAACTTTGCTGCGGGATGAACATTCGGAGTCTGTGGCTCGTATGACTGTCAGTGGTGAAAGCCGAAAGGAAGCCACTGACATGAAAACGGATGTCCTGACCGCAAAACAGGATACGAGAATAGGATTTTGGAATGTCAGGACAATGTACGAGACAGGTAAACTAAGACAGGTCACGGCAGAAATGAGAAACTATAGGTTACACATCCTGGGGATAAGTGAGAGCAGATGGACAGGGGCAGGAAAAGTTAAAACAGCAACAGGAGAAACAGTACTTTACTCTGGAAGAGAGGATGGACAGCACAGTGAAGGCGTAGCCATTATTCTACAGAAAGGGATAGAAAGGACATTACTGGAATGGAAACCCATCAACAACAGACTGATACGATTGAGATTGAGAGGGAGATTCACCAACACTACAATAATACAATGCTACGCACCAACGAATGATAGTGATGAGGAGGTCAAGGATGAATTCTATCAACAACTGCAGAAAGAAATGGAAGACACACCTAGATATGATCTTGTTATAGTAATGGGAGACCTCAATGCGAAAGTTGGTACACACAATATATATAATGAAAGAACAATGGGGAAATGCGGCAGCGGAACAGCAAACGAAAATGGGGATAAGCTAATAAGTTTCTGTAGCATTAACAACCTGGTCATTGGAGGAACACTTTTCCCACATAAGGAAATTCACAAGTTAACATGGGAATCACCAAATGGTCGGGACAGAAACCAGATAGACCACATCATGGTTAACGGTAGATGGAGACATGCATTACAAGATGTGAAGGTAAGAAGAGGTGCAGATGTGGGAAGTGATCACCATTTAGTAGTAGCAAAACTGAAAGTGAAACTAAGAAGGGCTGGACCAACTGTAACTACACAGAAAAGATTTGACATCAGCAAATTGAAGGACCCCCTTACCAGAAAAGCTTTTGCGGCCGACATAAAGAAACGATATCAATTTGCCAAAAGCCAGGAAAAGACATTGACTGATGATATAGACCAGAATTTCAACACCATTTCAACAGTATATAAGGAAAGTAGCAAATCATGCTTAGGATTCCAGGAAAGGAAGAAGCAAGACTGGATAACACCAGAAACACTAAACACCATAAAGATGAGAAAGGAAATGAAAAGAAAGAAAACAGAAGCGAAGTCCCCCAGGTTAAAGCAACTATATAGCGAACAGTACAGCCAGCTGGACAGGGAAGTTTAAACGCCAAACCCGAGCCAACAAAAGGAATTTCCTAGACGATCTTGCAAAACAGGCAGAAGAGGCAGCACTGAGAAATGAACAAAGCACAGTATACAAAATAACTAAATTCATCAGCGGAAAACAAGGTGCAAACAATATTACATTAGTAAGAGATAAGCAAGGAAATCTCATCAAGACAGCAGAGGGACAGGAAACAAGATGGGCAGAGCACTTCAGAGAAACTCTGAACAAGGAAATACCAGAGACAAAATTGAATGTTCCTGAGGCTGAAAACGATCTAGATGTAAATACAGACATTCCACGAAAAGAAGAAATCATCACAGCAATCAAAGGGTTAAAAAACGGTAAAGCTCCGGGCCATGATAACTTAAATGCAGAGCTATTTAAGACAGACCCTGAGCTAGCAGCAGAACTATTAGAACCACTATTTGCACAAGTGTGGAAAACGGGGACAACACCATCAGAGTGGAACAAAGGAATAATTGTCAAATTGCCCAAAAAGGGAGATCTTGCAGACTGCAATAATTGGAGAGGAATCACTCTTCTCTCAGTTCCCAGCAAAATACTAGGCAGGATAATTATACAGAGAATTTCAAAGGCAGTAGACTACAAACTGAGGAAAGAACAAGCAGGATTTAGAAAGAACAGAAGATGTGTAGACCATATATTCACTCTCAGGAACATTATAGAGCAGTGCTCAGAATGGCAAAGACAGCTTTACATAAATTTTGTTGATTTTGAAAAGGCTTTTGACAGCATACATAGGGACAGTTTATGGAAAATACTGAGGGCTTATGGAATTTCAAGCTGCATAGTGTCAATCATAAAAAGCCTCTATGCCAACTTTACGTGTAGTGTTGGGCAGAGCAACCTAACCTTCGAGGTGAAGACAGGAGTACGACAGGGATGCCCCTTATCAACCACTCTTTTTTTAACAGTCATAGACTGGGTGATGCGCCAGACAACAGAGGGCAGTCCAAGAGGAATAAGATGGACTACATTTTCTACATTGGAAGATCTGGAATATGCAGATGACATTGCACTGCTGGAACATTCACATCAACACATCCAGGAAAAAACGGATAGACTTAATAAAATTAGCCAGCAGGTGGGCTTGAACATCAATTTAAAGAAGTCTGAGGTCATGACGCTCAATGTGAGCAACCCTGAGCCCATATCAGTAAGGAATCAGCAATTGGTACAGACAGATACCTTCACATACCTAGGAAGCATAGTAACACCAGACGGTGGGGCAGGCAAAGACATCAACATCAGAATGAATAAGGCAAGAACAGCCTTCTTTAGCCTAAATAACATATGGAAGTCCTCCCAATACAGCACAAGCACAAAATTAAGATTATACCAGAGTTGCGTGCTTTCTGTGCTTCTCTATGGTGCGGAATGCTGGAGAGTCACAGAGAAGGAAATGTCAAAATTGTCCTCTTTTCACACAACATGCCTAAGAAAAATTCACCGCATCTTTGGCCGAATACCATCACCAACCAAGATCTGCTTACTCGTAGCAAGCAAGAGGACATGCACACCATCATAGCTGGCAGACGCTGGAGCTGGGTTGGTCATGTCCTCAGAAGAGACCCCGATGCCATCACAAGAACAGCTATGCTTTGGACCCCTGAAGGAAAGCGAAAGAGAGGCCGACCAAAAACAACTTGGCGGAGGACTGTGGAGGCTGAGATGCAAAGAATGAACCAGAGTTGGGGCACTGTACGAAGGATGGCCACCGACCGTGCAAAGTGGAATCAATTTGTTGTTGCCCTACAAGACGCCACTAGGCGTGATGGCCACTGACTGCTTTGACGGTCGGTGGTTAAGGATCGAAGAAGAAGAAGATAATAAACTGTATTTGTGTTTTACTGTGAGAAATGTGTTGGTTCGCTCAATACAGTTATACTTACTACGTGTTGTTGGACTACCCCTAACTTACTTTGGCCACGGAGACTCTCTCCGAAACAATAGACAGAACGACACATATCAATATACATATATATATATATAAGAATGGGGAGCATCTAATGAAAGAGAAGAAAACAAATAGAAATCAAAGAAAACCTAGGAATGAAATGAGAATTCTTGAAGGAGATCAAAATTAGACAACTAAAATATGTTGGCCATATAAAAGGACATAAGATCTTGCTGAAGACCACAATAGAAGGAAGAATTCAAGACAAACGTACAAGAGGAAGACAGCGCTATAAGTGGGAAAATAACCAAAAGAGATGGACAGGAAACAGTCTATCAGAGTGCACCATCAACACAAGAGACAGAAGACATTGGAGATCCATTATAGCCGACCTTCGTTGCGGAGATGGCAGCTGATGATGAAGATTAATGTTAGTGTAGATTGACCCGTTCAAATTAAGGTCCGGGTAGACTGACCAGTTCAAATTAATATTAGTGTATATTAACACTTGATCGACGGGGGGAACCACTTGTGATGATCAGATTGCCACCTGTTGTATCGCTCTGTTTACAGTTTCGTATGACCAAGTCATATTAAAGTCCGGGTAGACTGACCAGTGCTTTCCAGGTCAAGATGGCCGTAAGAAGGACAAGAACATTCTCTGTTAATTGGTTCAGACATTTCCCACTTCCGGTTGTGCGTGGTACTGAAAATAAAAATAAAGAAACATTAAAAACGAAAGTAGGTAAACATCCTGCACAGTAGCAGCCGTGGGAGTGTCTAGTCACGGCTCAGGTGTGCTGTAATTTGTTCCGTTAATTAAATCGTACATAAGATTAATTTTAAAACATTTTTCTGCAAAAAACAGCAGTTTAAAAAATGACGAGTAAACAGGAAGTTTTGTGAGCGGAAAGAAGAAAGGCTGCCTGACAAACATGTGTTTGCTTTCACTTGATAGCTGATCACTTTGTACTGTACAAACATAGTCTGATACAAAGAGCATATGGCCCGATTTATGTGAGGTAAACAGTTTCTTGTATGTTACTGACGAAAGTCACGTTAATGATTATAGTCACGTTACATATGATAACCACGTTACTGATGATAGTCACGTTACTGATTATAGTCATGTTGCTGATTATAGTCACGTTTCTGATGATAGTCACGTTACTGATTATAGTCACGTTACATATGATAGCCACGTTACTGATTATAGTCACGTTACTGATTATATTCACTTTACTGATAATAGTCACATTACGGTTGATGGTCACGTTACTATCGATAGTCATGTTACTGATAATAGTCACGCTGATGATGATAGTCACGTTACTGATGACGGTTTCGTTACGGATGATAGTCACGTTTTTAGTGACTGTAACAATACTGGGGATAGTCATATTACTGACGATAATCTCGTTATTGATGACGGTGACAATACCCATGACGATCACGTTAATGATGAAAGTCACGTTACAGATGATAGTCACGTTACAGGTGATAGTCACATTATTGCTGACGGTAACGTTACCTATGACGGCCATGTTAATGATGAAAGTCACGTTACAGATAGTAGTCACATTACTGGCGACGGTCATGATATTGGTGATCGTCAAGTTATTAGTGGTGGTCACATTGTTGGTGATAGTCACGTTATTGACTATAGTCGCGTTACTGATTATAGTCACGTTCTTGGTGAAGGTAACGTTACCTATGATGATCACGTTGTAGATGATACATCATCACAAATAAACAACCTGCCAAAAGTCAGTCACTTTATCCCAGAAACAGCTCGTCACAAGTTAGTCACTACACCATTACAGAAACAGCTCGCCACAAGTCAGTCACTTTATCACAGACACAGCTGGTCACAAGTCAGTCAGTCCATCATCACAAATAAACAGCCTGTCTCACGTCAGTCACTTTATCACAGAAATAGCTCGTCACAAGTTAGTCACTACATCATCACAGAAACAGCTCGTCACAAGTCAGACACTACATCACAGAGACAGCTCGTCACAAGTCAGACACTACATCACAGAGACAGCTCGTCGCAAGTCAGACACTATATCACAGAAACAGCTCGTCACAAGTTAGTCACTACATCATCACAGAAACAGCTCGTCACAAGTCAGTCACTTTATCACAGAAACAGCTCGCCACAAGTCAGTCACTTTATCACAGAAACAGCCCGTCACAAGTTAGTCACTACATCACAGAATCAGCTAGTCACAAGTTAGTCACGACATCATAACAGAAACAGCTCGTCACAAGTCAGACACTACATTACAGAGACAGCTCGTCACAAGTCAGACACTATATCACAGAAACAGCTCGTCACAAGTTAGTCACTACATCATCACAGAAACAGCTCGCCACAAGTCAGTGACTTTATCACAGAAACAGCTCGCCACAAGTCAGTCACTTTATCACAGAAACAGCTCGTCGCAAGTTAGTCACTACATCACAGAAACAGCTAGTCACAAGTTAGACACGACATCATCACAGAAACAGCTCGTCACAAGTCAGACACTACATCACAGAAACAGCTCGTCACAAGTTAGTCATCACTACCAGCAACCTTCAGGTCGTCACAAGTCAGTCATTACTACCAGCAACCTTCAGGTCGCTGCGAAATCCTTCAACAAAGACACACCAAGTCACTCAGTCCCGTTCCATCTATTAAAGCCAACGTTTTTCCCAACGCTTGTATATGTTTGGACCTAAGCACAATTTCACAATTGTGATCTTGTCATGCCATTTTAATCGTTCTCTCCCACAGAAGCACGCATTTGTGGAAGTCTGTGTTACTTCTTGGCTGTCGTTTTTGCTGTTGTCCATGTTGACAACCTTCAGTAGGACTAGCTTGACATTTGAGTTTAAGATTCTGATTTTTGTGATAGATTTGAGCACTTGTGATGTCCTTGTGTTTCCCAATACAATCAAAGCTTCTCTTGCCTTGTGAATTTTTGTTTTTATATCATGCCACTTTCTCCAAGTTTGTCAACGTTGCTGCCAAGGCATGAGCTTTGTAGAGATTTTTCTCCACACTCTATCGTGTTATTATTCGCTTCATTTATTCTCATAGGGTTTGTTTTTCCTCTACGAATTTTCACGCTCAGTGAATGTGACCTTTCACCCAGTATTCTCATTTAGTCTTGCGCCTGGTTTCAGTATAAAATAGATGGGCGAAGTCCATGGCAACATCTAGATCATTGGGCTGCGTAGTCAGAGTTTGCTGAATTCATTCCTGTTGGTTAATCTTTTTGTGTAATTCAATGTTTAGCCAACATGTCGAGAAATGGTGATAAGGGGATTGCGTGCCGCACTCCAGCTCTTATTTCAAAAGGCTTTGTATCATTCCTTAAAACTCTGCATTGAATATTTTCATTATGTGTCCCTTATTAGGTAAGTAAACTTTAAGTCCTCCCTAATGCGTCATTAGTTTCAAGAGTGATTCTCTGAACTGTCGAGTGCCGTAAATCCGCAAATTCAATGTTAATGGGTGAATTCAATTCCAAACTGTTTTACTATAATGAGCAGTGGCACTATCTGGTCGGTACTGTATCTGTTTTGTTGAACCGATGCCTGGTCTTCCCTCAAATTCTGGCGATGACGTCGTTTAATCTCTCAAGGATTTCGTGTTTAATATTTGTCCTGACACTGATAGTAATATTACTCTAGTGTAATTTGTGCAGTCTTGCAAATACTCTTTCTGTTACAACTTGATCAGACATCCTTCCTTCTAATCTGCATGTATTTCTTGCTTCTCTCAGAATTTACCAAGAAATTTGTATAGTACCTCTTTAGATGTCTGCTTTGATGGATGTGCTGAAACATTCCCAGCCTCCAGCTTAGAAGCTGTATGGCTCTGTTTATTTCTTCCTTAAACAATTTTTCATATTTAACTCTTTTACGGATGGTTGAACGCTTTTGCCTTATTTATACTGTTGCACAAGGTCCTTCATATTGCTTTTGTTTTCATCTTCTGCCTCTCTTGCCAACTCATCAATACATTTCAACTTCTCTCATGTAATTTTTCTGTTCACTTTTTTTATTTTATTCTACGTCTAGTTTATCAGTCTTAGTCTTGAAATTCACGTGATCATCTAAATGTTAATGATTGTGATCTGAGGTGGTCAGTGCGAGAACTGGTAATTTAAAAATACAAGGTATGAAGACATGGAGAAGGTTTGGGCGGATGTTACAAGAATGAGAGCACGATATGACTTGATTAAAGGTTTATAATCCAGAGAGAGTTGAACGGATGTTGTTTGAAAACCTGATTATTCTAGTCTATCTAAGGATACTTCATTTATATCATGTTTTACATTTCCTTGTGTATCTAGTGATAATTGTTTTAGATTATCTAGTGATACTTGTTTTAGATTATCTAGTGATACTTGTTTTAGATTATCTAATGATACTTGTTTTAGATTATCTAGTGGTACTTGTTTTAGATTATCTAGTGATGCTTGTTTTAGATCCCGTTTTACATTTCTGTGTGTAACTAATTATACTTGTTTTAGATCATGTTTTACATTTATGTGTATATCTAGTGATACTTGTTTAGGTTATCTAGTGATACTAGTTTTAGATATGTTTTACATGTCTGTGTATATCTAGTGATACTTGTTTTAGATATGTTTTACATTTCTGTGTATATCTAGTGATACTTGTTTAGATTATCTAGTAATACTTGTTTTAGATATATTTTACATTTCTGTAAATAAATTAAGGGGCTGTAGTAAAACTGGTAAGGAATATAAGTTTATAAACTAATAAAACGGTATTGAATCAGTTTTACAAATACAGTTCACATGAGACAAGGGACGTTTCGGGTTTTACCCTTCGTCAGCCACAAACAGGTGACAAAGACAAAAATTACATATAGGTACTACAAAACTATACGATAATGAGAAACATACAAAAAATGGGCGATACAAGCAGATGGAAAAAGTAAACAATAACAATCCAAGAAAACCGTAAAATCTAAAAGAAATACTGAAACAAGAAAGTAAATAATCCAACGAAACGAAAAAAAAAGAATAAACAAAACTGTGGAACTAGTTAAAGTTAGCTTAGCTCGATGCAAAGAATCCGTGGAAGAAAGCGGTAGTCTCTTGTCACAGAATTCACAAGGAAGTGACGTACGATAGCGACAAAACAAGAGATATAAAAAGATACGAAACGAACCAAAGCAAAAACACAAGAAGATAGATCATAAAGACAACGAATAAAGAACGTGCGAATCCAGAAACCTGATTTATGCTATCATCTGCAAGAGATGTGGCATGACCTATATTGGTGAAACTGGTAGGCGTTTGGCAGACAGGTTTCGTGAGCACTTGAATGACATCTATCAGGACAAACATTTACCGGTGGCCCTTCATTTCAATAGACCTGACCATTCAGGTAATTCCGATATACATGTCACTGCCCTGCGTTCATGTGCCGGTAATGACAAGACTCGCTTTTCGTTGGAGAACCGCCTTATTTTTAAAATGGGCGTTCTAGCTCCCGGTGGTTTAAATATACAACATCATTTTGCATAAATTCTGGTAGCTTTTCTCTTTTTCATTCATTATTCGTTGTCTTTATGATCTATCTTCTTGTGTTTTTGCTTTGGTTCGTTTCGTATCTTTTTATATCTCTTGTTTTGTCGCTATCGTACGTCACTTCCTTGTGAATTCTGTGACAAGAGACTACCGCTTTCTTCCACGGATTCGTTGCATCGAGCTAAGCTAACTTTAACTAGTTCCACAGTTTTGTTTATTCTTTTTTTCGTTTCGTTGGATTATTTACTTTCTTGTTTCAGTATTTCTTTTAGATTTTACGGTTTTCTTGGATTGTTATTGTTTACTTTTTCCATCTGCTTGTATCGCCCATTTGTTGTATGTTTCTCATTATCGTATAGTTTTGTAGTACCTATATGTAATTTTTGTCTTTGTCACCTGTTTGTGGCTGACGAAGGGTAAAACCCGAAACGTCCCTTTACATTTTTGTGTATATCTAGTGATACTTGATTAGATTATCTAATCGTTACAACGCAGTGGTCAATAGTGTTTATGATGCAATTTTTGACCACAGCTGATGTTGCGCGCACGTGAAAGCAACAAAATGTGGGGTGAACACTATTCACTGACTACGCAACTGAAACCCTATAAAAGGATAACGCTAAAAAAAAAAAAAAAAAAAAAAAATTCAGTTCATTTTCAAGCAGACATTTATGGCGTCTCTATCGATAAATTTAAGAAACATTGCTATTGGCCGACTGCATGCAGGCGAAAATCAAAGTCAGGTTGCCAGGCATCTAAACGTGCATCAGAGTACCATCAGTCGACTTTGGCACCGGTTCCAAACCACTGGCTCAGTTGAAGACCGGCATCGCAGTGGACGACCCAGAGTGACAACAGCAGCGGAGGATCGCTTTATTTGGCTTCGTCACCTCAGATTCAGGTTTACAACAGCTTCCTCAACTGCCCAGTCATTGCCTGCAGGACGTCATGTGTCTGATCAAACTGTCCGGAATAGACTGCATGACGCTGGACTTTGGGCACAACGACCTCACCGCCAAAATCGACTTCTTTGGGCCAACCAGCATTGTCCCTGGGCAGCTGACAATCAATGGTGACGTGTCTGGTTTAGTGACGAATCTTTCTTTTTGTTGCAGCGTCATGATAGACGGCGTAGGGTCTACCGTAGGCGAAATGAACGTTTTGCCCAAAATTGCGTTGATGAAGCTCCGCCGCACGGTGGTGGAGGTGCAATGGTATGGGGAATGATCAGTTACAACTTCTTCTTCTGTCCTTAGCCACAGACCGTCAAAGCAGTCAGTGGCCATTACGCCTAGTGGCGTCTTAGGGCAACAGCAGATAGGTTTTCTTTGCCATTGTTTCCCATCACGCCTAGTGGCGTCTTTAGGGCAACGGCAAATCAACCCATTTGCTGTTGTTTCCGTAATCGAAGTGACTGGCAAACGGGTGATCAGCCCGTTGTGAGACGGAAGGAGTCAATTGGTGCACATTGAAGGAGGCGCGAATGCGCAACGATACGTCAATGAAATTCTTAGATCCCATGTCCTTCCACTTTTGGCTGCCCAAAGGTCTGTGTTTTAACAGGACAACGCCAGACCCCATTGTGCACGGTTGACCACGCAGTTCCTGACTGCCAACAACATTCTCACCCTTCCCTGGCCATTCCTGTCTCCAGACATGAGTCCGATTGAGCACCTGTGGGATGAGCTGCATAGACGTGTTTGTCGCCGAGACGTTGCTCCAGCCAATCGTCGTGATCTGTTCCAGGCACTCCAGGAAGAGTGGGCAGCCATCCCACAGGCCCACATCAGACGTCTGATCGCATCCATGCCCAGGTGATGCCAGTCGCTGATCGATGCAAGAGGAGGCCCGTACGCCAAAAAACTCTCGTGACCCAGATGCAAAGCAACTGTCAATTGATTGGTTGAACCCTAAGGCATTCTTGTGTGCAATTTGAACAATTAACTCATTAAATTAAAAAAGTTATTGAATGTCAAAATTATGGCTATGTGTGTGCCTTCAGTAGCTATGCGTTTCTTTTTTTGAACAGTATATTTTGCATGGGTGAAAGACTAAAGGAGAAGTAGCAGGCTACATGTAGTAATGAGATATCGTATTGTTGTATATTTTCAGATTGGTCAGCATTTGTTTTATGCTTCCTGGTGTGATTTGCTGCTGTCAGGATTACCATTTCCATATAATAAATATTACCAGGCAGTCTACGTCATACTGCCAGGTTTCAGTCATAAGGCTGGTGTGTGGATTACAAACCACAGCCTATTGTTAAAAGTGTCTATTGCTTCAACAGGAAGGGCTGTCGCCTTTATCATCCAGTCATTTTCGGCAACACTGTCTGACCCATTTATAGCCTGTAACTTGGAGTATACCACTATACATCGATTTCTGTTACCTACACGTCCTGGAGTATTTACCTACAGCACATATGGCCGCCAGTTGCAGCTAACCGTAATCTCACCACATACTGGCTGTCGCCTTTGCCATCCTTTCAGTTTCGGCAACATTGTCCGACCCATTGATAGCCTGTTACCGCTGAGTATACTGACATAACGACCGAGAGAAGTAGTCAGTTGCCAGTACTCGTCACCTGTTTTATAGTTCAAGTCTTCATTATCCAGTATGAGAGGTGCCCCAGCGCGCCTACTGGATATTCGCTCGCCAGCAACAGTTCTCGTCAATTGGATATTTGGATCAGTACGTGCAAGTATTTATGCACGTTTTATTCTCCTCCACCTGCTAGGTTGGCCTCCAGCCACCGGAAATTGTGAATTCATAGGATTTATTACGACACTGTTACAGAGAGCTTACCTCCATAACCTGGAAATTTCAACCTCGATGGAACAGTTTAGTGTGTTTCTTCTAGCAGAGAAAGTAATTTACTTACCAGGATTATTAATATAAGGAGCGGCCGTTTCTTCGCGAAACTGGGGGCCTAACCCCTTTAGTTAGATTTTCTTGGGAGAGAGAAAGTGTACGTGTGTGGTAGTTTTGGAGTGAGACGTTTGCCTGAGAGATTGACTGAAGTCTTGTGTTATTTTTCTGTGGTTGTGATATTGATAGATTCACTAGCCCTTCAGAGTTAGTGAAGGCATTACTTATTTTCTGTGGTTCAATGTTGTGGTTTCTTTAATAAATATATTTATATGTACTAAGCGGTCAGAATTCTTTCTCTTCTAACTGTCTCTTAATGTTTGCGGTTGTAGTCCTTACTGTAGTAGATTATTCTATTTAGCATAGGAGGACGGACGAGGGTACAACATCTTAAACAGAGTCCGAGTATGGCTGGGAAGTAGACCCAAGATATTTGATTATATCTCTCTTCTCTCCAGAAGTCCTACCTCTCTCCATATTTTCATTAGTGACTTTAATTTTCTCTATGTCCACATTACTCATTGTGACGTATAATGGAAAGAGAGACTACAGTAATCTGACAGTCTTTTTGTGACCTCGTAGCATTCTATGATTTGCTAGCAAAAACCAGGCATTTACAGCCTGTGTTTACTCACTTTTTCACCCACGCCTCTTTTCTTTGAACATAATCAAACGAAGTTTACAAACTTTCGTGACCTGTCAGTCATAACAGGTAGCGAATCAGGTTTGTTTACCTAGTTTTCTCGCGCGAGCTTATCTGTCAATCATACGATACCCGACAGACTGCACGTGAAAAACACAGAGTCTTTGAAGTCCACGTGGGGAGATCCGGGATTTTCTCGAGTGCACTTTGATGTCGATCACGGGCAAAAATCTTAGAAAACCCCGTTACGGATATAAGTCTTTTGATGGCGGTCGAACGCCCGAGAAAGGCCGACCGTAAACTTGTATCTGGGGAACTCTTCTGATTCTCCGTTACTCACACAATAGTGCGAAAAGTAACATCATCTATAGATCAGAGAAACATAATGCTATATAAACTGTGTTTTCTTAAACCTGCTATCAGTTGTCGCTCATAATTTTTGGATAGTCTAAGCACGTAGTTCTAAAACCATTGTGGAAAATGTGTTAATAGCATTCGTGGGGATTTTCATTCTCATTTTCTGGTAATAGAAATGAATGCTTACGCATTTCTTCCTCTTCCTTCCTTCTTCCTCGTTCGTCCTGAAAAGGACGTTGGTAGCGTTGTGTCTGTTTACGCCGGAGCTGTGATATCTGCGCCTTTCGGCCGACACATCCGACTTCAGCACGACATTTTTTGGGACCATGTTTGCCTTCCCTCTTCGATCCCTACTCTCTCAGCCAGACTGCAGTGATGCAGCCTGTTTCCAGGACCACCCCGTGGAGGTGGAGTATGGTCTTGGTCAGCTCTGGTTCGCTGACCCTGATGCAAGCAGTCAAGCTATGGGTCGCTGACTGCATTCTATATTGCTACATCTCTGGGTCTCGCTTACGTGTTTAAAAGTGTTAAGCTTTTACCATTATAATTCACTTAGATTTTCTAGCGTTAAAACTAGTGAAATAAAATAACGCGTAGCTATTTCATACCAGATGTTCAGTTATAATGTTAATTTTCACTACACGCTTTCTCACACAAGAAGAGATGGTTAACTGACTGGTTTAAATGCTAGGCGCGACTGATAGTGACAGAAAAGAATTCACGTTTTATTTCATTGTGCGTATTTATTATAAGTGCCTATTATTTAATATCATACGACTAAACTATCAGACGCCGACCAAATTAATAGCTACTTAACGACGGGCGATAGGGTAGGCTGAAGACACCGTGTGCCTTTTAAATTTAATCAGGACTGACGGAGTGAATAAGAGATCGTCTTGTCCCCGTCTGTGTGCATATATGTAGCTATATAGAATAGTAGCATTTTTCCATAAATGTTTTTTTTATATATTTCTGCAGACCTGATCAAGAGCGCCCAACGGTCTTTTTGTCTTTTCCCATTTTACTGATTGGTTAATGTTGTCATTTCTTGGCTTGTGTGTCACCAATTTCATTGGTGAGCACGTTTTGCCAACGATACATGAGAAACATTTTAACGTGTAAAATTTAACTGGACTTACAAAACCCAGCAATATTTTTTCAATTTATCAGCCCACTGGGGTGTGGAAAAAATAACTTTCATTCCCACCTTCTGACAGTCGTATTCAAGCGCAGCATCCAGAATTTACGCTGTTTCAGAATCGGCACTCTACCACAGAGCCAGCCGATAAGATTATCATTTATCAATTGTAACATTTTTTAGCAACCAGATGTCTCCCAATACTGGAAGTATTTTCCTCTTTTAACTGTGAACCCCAAGATCACGGTTCTACATCAACTATTGGCGGTGACATATTGTTCATCCCGGAAAAACCCACACCAGATTCGGCGTTCACCTCACTAGTCTTTATTGTTAGAGGATGGGCTTGGGCCAATTTGGGAATTAAACCTGATCTTTTTTATATTGAGGATAATTGTATTTCCAAGGGATATCACCAAGAGTAGGTAAGAGTGATTGAGTGGCCACTGTATGAAAGAGAGAGTGAATATTTTTCCTTTTACATGGACTTTACCAAAACTGGATTTGCTTAAACTTGTTAACTTTACTGGGTAACCTGTTTACTTTACTGTCTACTCTGTAACATAGTGCTAACCGTTGACCTTTGGGTTATTAACTTTTTGGGTTCTTTTTCTCCAGAAGGGGAGGGCACATTTATTCTGCTATTTTCATATGTATGTAAATCTGATTTTATTTGATCTTTCTTTAGATATTTGATGTTGTCAAGTTTAAATGATAATAAACAACAAAAGAAACTTAACTTTGTGTGTTGGTCAGACCCATACCCAAGTAACCGTAGTTTTTCACGTTTGTGTGTCTTGTTGTCACATATCTGTGTGTGTGTGTGTGTGTGTGTGTGTGTGTGTGTGTGTGTGTAGTTAAACTTATATTTATATGTATGAGGAGGGCAAGGTTGTCTTGTACTAACTTATAGTCGTATAGATAGGCTGTTTTCGAGAAACTTACTCATTCCAGAGACATATCTATTCCTTAAGCTATCACCCCGTGAAATCTATTTCTCACAACTTTTTTTTTCACCCGTATTTATCACCATCCACTCTACTCAGACGGGCGAAAAATAACTCACAACCTATCTGTACGACACTCATTCATATTCTGTCTAAACTCAGACATGCTGTATTTCCATACTCGCGACAGTAGATATTAGTGATGGTTGTTTTAAATCATGTTTTACATTTCCGCATGTATCTAGTCATACTTCTGTTAGATCATGTTTTACATTTCCATGTATATCTAATGATATCATGTTTTAAATTTCTGTATATATCTAATGCTACTTGTTTTAGACCATGTTTTACATTTCCGTGTATATCTAATGATATCATGTTTTGCATTTCTGTATATATCTAATGCTACTTGTTTTAG
Source organism: Oreohelix idahoensis (assembly GCA_024509875.1). Taxonomy (NCBI): domain Eukaryota; kingdom Metazoa; phylum Mollusca; class Gastropoda; order Stylommatophora; family Oreohelicidae; genus Oreohelix; species Oreohelix idahoensis. The sequence goes on from JAMPIV010019117.1 coordinate 928,142, forward strand.
GTCATGTTTTACATTTCCGTGTATATCTAATAATACTTGTTTTAGATCATATTTTACATTTCCTCGTGTATCTAGTCATACTTGATTTAGATTATGTTTTACGTTTCCGTGTATATGTAATTATACTTCTTTTAGATCACGTTTTAGATTTCCTTGTATATCTAATAATACTTGTTTTAGATCATGTTTTACATGTCCGTGTATATCTAATAATACTTGTTTTAGATCATGTTTCAGATTTCCTTGTATATCTAATAATACTTGTTTTAGATCATGTTTTAGATTTCCTTGAATATCTAAATATACTTGTTTTAGATCATGTTTTAGATTTCCTTGTATATCTAATTATACTTGTTTTAGATCATGTTTTAGATTTCCTTGTATATCTAATAATACTTGTTTTAGATCACGTTTTACATGTCCGTGTATATCTAATTATACTTGTTTTAGATCATGTTTTGCATTTCCACCTGCACCTATTGGTACTTGTGTTAGGTCATGTTTTACATTTCAGCGTGGATCTAGGCATACTACTTCTAGATCATGTTTTACGTTTCCTCGTGTATCTAATGATACTTGTTTTACATCAAGTTTTACGTTTCCTTGTGTATCTAATGATACATGTTTTACATCATGTTTTACGTTTCCTCGTGTATCTAATGATACTTGTTTTACATCATGTTTTACGTTTCCTCGTGTATCTAATGATACTTGTTTTACATCATGTTTTACGTTTCCTCGTGTATCTAATGATACTTGTTTTACATCATGTTTTACGTTTCCTTGTGTATCTAATGATACTTGTTTTACATCATGTTTTAAATTTCCCAGTGTTTCTAATGATGCTTGTTTTAGATCATGCTTTACATTTCCGCGTGTATATAGTGATGATTGTTTTAGATCATGTTTTACATTTCTGTGTATATCTATTGATACTTGTTTTAGATCATGTTTTACATTTCCGCGTATATCTAGTGATGATTGTTTTAGATCATGTTTTACATTTCCGTGCATATCTAATGATACTTGGTTTAGATCATGTTTTACATTTCCGCGTGTATTTAGTGATTGTTTTAGATCATGTTTTACATTTCAGCGTGGATCTAGCAATAGATTGGGTTGTGAAAACATCGACATCACACAACAGAAATGGAATCCAGTGGAATCTGACTAAACAGTTTGATGATCAGGATTTTGCAGATGACTTGGCTCTTCTGTCCCATAACCATAATCAGATGCAAGAGAACATGAAAATTCTCGATGAGAGATCACAATAAGTGGGTCTGAAAATACACAGGGAAAAGACAAAATGAGAATAAATGCAAGAAATAATAACAAGGTTGAACTTGAAGAAACACCACTAAAGGATGTAGAATCGTACACATATCGTGGCAGTAATATAGACAGAGCTGGAGGGACAGATAATGATATCAAAATAAGAATACAAAAAGCAAGAGGAGCTTTCATTGCATTGGGAAACATATGGAGAACAAGAGAAATCAAGTCCAACACGAAAATAAGAATCTTCAACTCAAATGTGAAGTATTGTAGGGCTCTACCGGCAATAAAGATGACAGAATGGCAAAAGAAGATTCACATCTACCTCAGCCTGATGCAAGCATAACTTTTGAGGAGGCAAAGAGTTTTATCAGAATCAGATACAGAAACACATGGAATGTTGAACATCCAGGGCACACACAGAATGATGCTTACTACCAGCTCCACAGAAGAGAACAAGTGGTAATCTTCAGACTCCGCACTGGCCACAATAGATTGAGATACCATCTATTCCACAAGCTAAAGATAGGAACTACCGATCAGTGTAACTGTGGCACTGATAAAATGACTGCTGAACATCTGCTTCAAAGTTGCCCCTTATATGTGGTACAGAGAAAGTACATATGGCCGACGCCAGCTCCTTTCGTGGAAAAGCTTTACGGGGATTCAAATAGCCTCAAACTGACTACTGCTTTCTTTGAGAACATTCAAGTGGACGTCTGAGAGTGTACGAAGAAGAAGAAAAAGTATGGCTCTGAAACATGGAAATCAACAAAAGCAACAACCAAAAAGCTACAGACTTTTATAAACGGGTGCTTGCGTAGAATAGAAGGACTGAAATGGTATGACAAAGTCACAAATGTGGGAATTGATGACAAGAACCAGACAAGTGCCAGTGGAACAAGAGTTGAGAAGAAGACGCTGGCGATTGATAGGACACACATTGAGGAGACCTGTTGATAGCATTACAAAGCAGTCCTTTGTTCTGGAATCTGCAGGGAAAGAGGGGCAGAGGTAGAACAAAACACACATGGAGAAGAGAACTGGAAACAGAGGTGAAAATGATGAGGAAAACATGGAAAGAACTTGAGCGGATGGCACAGGACAGGAAGACGTGACGTGTGTTTGTTGAAGGCCTATTCTCCTCGGCAAGCTAAAGGGTATTGATTGATTGATTGTAGATCTAGGGATACTTCTTCTGGATCATGTTTTACTTTTCCTCGTGTATCTAATGATGCTTGTTTTACATCATGTGTTGCATTTTCGAGTGTTTCTAGTGATGATTGTTTTAGATCATGTTTTACATTTCCGTGTATATCTATTGATACTTGTTTTAGATCATGCGTTACATCACTACGTGTATCTAGTGATGATTGTTTTAGATCATGTTTTTACATTTCCGAGTGTATCTAATGATACTTGTTTTAGATCATGTTTTACATTTCCGAGTATATCTATTGATACTTGTTTTAGATGATGCGTTTCATCTCCAAGTGTATCTAGTGATGATTGTTTTAGATCATGTTTTACATTTCCGAGTATATCTATTGATACTTGTTTTAGATGATGCGTTACATCTCCAAGTGTATCTAGTGATGATTGTTTTAGATCATGTTTTACATTTCTGTGTATATTTATTGATACTTGTTTTAGATAATGTTTTACATTTCCGCGTATATCTAGTAATACTTGTTTTAGATCATGCTTTACATTTCCGCGTGTATTTAGTGATGCTTGTTTTAGATCATGTTTTACATTTCCGTGAATATCTAATTATACTTGTTTTAGGTCATGTTTTTCATTTCCTTGTATATCTAATAATACTTGTTTTAGATTATGTTTTAACATTTCCGTGTATATCTAATAATACTTGTTTTAGATTATGTTTTAACATTTCCGTGTATATCTAATAATACTTGTTGTAGATCATGTGTTACATTTCCGCCTTTGTCTAGTGATACTTGTTTTAGATCATGTTTTACATTTCAGTGTGGATCTAGGGAAACTTCTTCTGGATCATGTTTTATGTTTCCGTGTATATCTAATTTTACTTGTTTTAGGTCATGTTTTACATTTCTGTGTATACCTAAATTATACTTGTTTTACATCATGTTTTAGATTTCCGTGCATATCTAATTATACTTGTTTTACATCATGTTTTGGAGCCGCGGTAGCATAGTGGTTAGTGCACTGGCTTCCTATCGCAGTGGTCTATGGTTCGATCCCCAGATGAGGCGGGAATTTGTTAGGCCACAAACGGCTCCTGGGTCGACCCAGCCCCAAATGGGTACCAGAGCAACTCTGGGAAGGTTCACGGCGGCCGGCGTGATGCCGACCACATCACCCCTCGTGTGCCGACGGTCAAGATAATATGGGCCTAACACCATATTCCCAATATGCCTCAATGGGCGTGTAACGGGTTCCTTTACCTTTACCTTTTTACATCATGTTTTACATTTCCGTGTATATCTTTTCTTTCGGGAAAAAGTGTAAGTAAAGGATTCTGTTACACGTCCATTGAGGCATATTGGAAATGTGACGTTAGGCCCATATTTTCTTGACCATACGGCACACTAGGGGTAATGTGGTCAGCATCACGCCGGCCGCCGTGAACCTTCCCATTGTTGCTCTGGTACCCAATTCATGAGGCTGTTTTTTTTTTTTTCGAGTATCTGAAAATGTCTGTAAATTCGCATCCTTTCTTCATCCTTTCTCCAGTTAATCTTTCAGTCTGTTGTCATAGCCAGGTAGTTGATCGATCTGACCTGTGCAGATTTTATTTTATTTTATTTTAATGTTCTTAATGTCAGTTATGTTAGCAGAGAATATAGTATATCTAGCCTGATAAAATATTGGTTTGACCACGCGACAGACTGAGAACATGTTCAACCGGACATTTAAGCGTGCTACAAAGTAAAGCCCTAGATTTTAAGTCACGATCATTTAAAATATTTATACGTTGATGTTTTTAGGATTTAGTTCATTAAATAAACATGTCTGCGTTCAAATGTTCATCACTCCGGCCTACACACTTTGATATGTTCAGACTAACCAGTGTATACCAGATTTGTCTCATAATACAACACACATGCTTTACTTCTGTTCAATAATATTCTTTCAAATAAATACGGCATGCGCATAAGCCGCTATTAAGAATAAAGTTACAGGGTCAACACGTTTTCAGTCTGGACAAAAATTATCCTTCAGTTCTTAAATTCAGGGATACCCCCTTCCGGCCCCACTCTTTTCCGAAAAAACCCATTCATCAAATACTAACCTCCTGCCTGGTTCGTTTGAATGCACCCATGACGAACAAAGTGCAACATCATCTCGCGTGTAGCATCAGGTTGGTCGTAGGGAGTTTCATGACCAGCTCTGTAAATGATCACGCGACAAAACTTTCCGGTTTGGGTGTAAAATCCCGTGAGATTTTTGTCAACAAACCAGAGAGATCGATCAGATTCATTGTATTGGGCCTGTAATGACCAAGGTGTCGACAGGATAGCTTCTTCTATCGTGGCTGTAGGGACGATTCCATCAAAGTCCCCGGAAAAAATGAGAACCTTGTAATTGTTCATAATCTCTGCCATCTGTGGCTTAGTACTGACTAGAAGATCTGAAGCATACTTTGCATTAAGATTGAAGTTGATTACTTGGAACCGACCTTGACTTCCAACATGGACAAGTTCTCGAACACGTGGTTTATTCATAAAAATATCTACCAACGAGTACTGCGGATCTTCACCGGTAAAATAATTGTTTTTTACGTAACTCGTTACTCCCGCAAGATCACTAAATATGGACGTAAATGTCTTGTCGTGTGTTGTAAAATTTCCTTCAAAAACTTCTCGAACTCTCCTCCTGTGATACATAAACTGTGCATATGATACTGCTCCAAGAGAGTAGTAAAACTGACCCTGTGCTAAACTCTGAGTGAAGGGGTCAAAGTATGGACCTCCCAAATAGATTCCCGCCAGCGGTAAAGATGACCTGTTTGCTTGAATTTCCTTGTGTATTCGGTAAGCCAAAGATGGAACAAATTTCCCAGCATACGACTGTCCACCTATGTATAATTCATATTTTAAATGATCAGGGAATAACAAGTAAAATTGATTTACAAAGGAAAATAAGTCTTCTGTATAGCCATCGATGGTAGTTTTCCAGCCACGTTCCTTGCTATCCGAGTAACTGTAACCAGTGCCAACTGGGTTGTCTATATATAGCATTGATAGAGATTCAGCCCAGGATTTTGACCATCTTATGTATGACACTTTTCCCGTTTTATCTTGTGTAACTCTGATTGGTCCATTTTCCAATAGCAAACCATACATCGAAGAGATAGTCGGACCACCATTCAACCAAACGAGAACTGGCGCTTGAGGATCAGAAATGGCAGGACAGAACCAGAAAAATAAGTGGTTACCTAGATTTCTGTCCACAGTAATGAATCCAGCATAGCTCTTCGGTATTATGTTGTTGGGATCTCTGACCTGGCTTAATTCTAAAGCTGTTGTGATATCTCCTTTGTCGAGAAATGGTGTGAGATGTAGTGGGTTACTACACTTCGAGAAGTGCCGTAGTACAACAAGGAAAAGCCATAGAAAGACACGGTGGCACCCCTCCAGCAACATTTTCTGTAATGTTGTGAAAGAAAATTCAAATGGTTAAATACTTAAATATTGTTAACACTAACTAGAATACAACTTAGAAGAAATTCATTGGCTGAACTATTCCAGGTTAAAGACATCAATCAAGACTAGAGGCCAGCAATCAGATATGTAAATAAGCCATGTTTACACTAAAATACATTATTAGATTGCTGCTTTAAAAAATCTCGGAATGAGATATATTCAACGACAAAATAGTACAAGGGAGCTAACAGATAAAATGAAAGCTATTCAATTACATTATCAAAGACGAGAGTGGAACTTTGCTCAGCAATACAAAAGAGCAGTTGAAAAAATGAGCGGAGCGTTTTGGGGGACTTCTATAAATAGACCAGTTACACAAGATCCCTCAGGCATCTAGAAGGCAGACAGGGAGGTACAAGTTAATTGTGAAAAACCAAATAAGGAAGAAATTGTATAGCCATAAAGCTCCTAAGAGATAGAAAATCGGATGGTCCACATGTTATCTCAGCAGAAGCCATCAACGCAGACATTGATACCTCTACATATATTCTATACAACTAAATCAATGAAGTATGGGATAGAAAAACAATACGAGAAGATTAAAAGGGAGAATATTTGGCCAAGTTGCCAAAGAATGGAGATTTTCAAGAGTGTGACGTGGGGCGATTCTATATTTGTCCACTATACATTCTGTCATTGCTATATTTGCATATTACGCTTTTGTTCACTCACAAACTCTTACACCAAGTTATTTGTATGAAAAAATAAATTGTAAATCTTTAATCTACTAACCTTTCTTTCTTCTAAGGCATTCTTCTATCAGGGAAAAGACAAACTGTCTTTCAATTTGGCTTTCTATGTCAAGAATTCTTAAATAATGTACTATAAAACGAGGTAACGTTTTATTTAAAAACAGCAGCTTAATAAGATACAGAATAAGCCAGATCAAAAGGTCTTTTTTATTTGACATGCGCCCACATATGACTCACACAGTGTCTTCAGAGTGTGCAGTTCTAACCAGATCCAAGCCAGTCTGGAGAGACAAAACCTATCAGATAAAACCAAGATGAAACTAGTGCAGACGTCTATGTACGAGTACTTTTGTATGAAACCTGGAAGTTAAACGCAGAAGAACAACAAATACAGGAAAAAAATACAGTTTAAATTATAACCTGTACACATTTGGTTGAAATCTATTTAGATTTTCATTCCAACCAAAAGTATACAGTTGATAATTATAATTTAAACGGTTTTAATTTGGTTAAAAAGGACTTACGCATTTAAAAAAAAAAAAACTGCACTCAGTAAAATAAAGTGTCGGATTATTTTATAGGAAAAAAAAAAGTATAATAATAATACAGTTTTAAATTATGTGAATACAATATGTGATTTTTGCTGAACTACAGAATGGAAACATTTTTTGTGTGTGCTATAATTTACTTAGCCAAGGGAAATAAACTCATGTCATGTTGCTTTCATTAATGGTAGGTTGGTTCTTTGTAATCTATCTACTATATAAATGGCAAACTATGTTCGTTTGTACTTTATACAAATCTGCATGCCTTAAAATTTCATCTTGAGATTTGATGAGTTACTCTTTAGGATCTGTCAATCTGAGTGAGTTCTTCTCACAATTTGAAATGTGTTGGCAATTACTTTAGCCTAAATGTTACATTCAACTTTCTTTTAGAGTTCAATAATAGCTCTATAGTGCGTTTCACAATTGTCGTAGATTTTGGATAGGAGTATTTAAGACTTGGGTTGGTCCCTTCTGAATAGAGTGGAATGAGTGAGAGTCACAGTGTGAGTTAGAAAAATGAAATAGATTCCACGAGTGGTGAGATGATAGACTGTGGTATAGAGGCTGTCGCTGAAAGCGAAAAAGAATTTTTCTCTCTCTCACCTATCCTCTACGACGGTTTTTACAGAGTCCGACGGTTTTTACAGAGTCCGACAGTCTACACCACATATATATTACATATATTTCTATCTACTCACGGGCACGCACATACACGTGACGACAGTTAAACACACAGACTTGGAAAAATCTATAACAATGATTATATAAATATTTAGAAACGAGCTGACCAGCACACTGATTTAATTTATGGGTAAGTTTATTTATCATTTATTAAACTTACGACACAACATATAAATTTTACATCAAAAGAAAACATATACAAATAGTCATAAAAATCAAGAAAATGCTACAAGGATGATAGCCCCGTTATGCCCTTAACTCTAGGTTTAGCCCACAGCCCCGTTAGGATGACAGATGATGGCCCAAAGAATTAGAGATGCATATGGTTAGGGTCTAATGTTGTCCCTTTTCTAGAAGGTAAGAACTGACTTATGACAGCAGTATCTATTCTAAAGGAACAATTACATTAAGCAGCAAATCTTTCTTCAGGAAAAATTACAAAAAAGAATGAATGCTTTAAACCAACGAACATCCTTCCGTCACTTTCACTCGGTTCTCTCACCCTTACCTAAACTTGATGTTGTTCACCGTCTGGCGCAACCTTAGGACACTTCTCTACAGTGAATCTGGATTCTTTGGATAAAGCGAATCCCAGCTCTACAAATACAGGTTTTCTTCCACTGTTTTCGGGGAGCGTTCGCTTCACCAGTTAAACTTTAGATTTACTTTTAATGTCACTTTGATCAGGTTTGATAAGCAAGTTTAAACGGGCACACAGAGTTCCGAAAAAAAACACACGTGGATTCCCTTAAGTTGGAAAAGATGACCAGTGGACAACTGCTCTCAACAGATAGTCTTGGTTCACTATCCACTCTTTCAATAGTGTTGGAAATGTAAATGTTAGTTCTTGCAATTATTCTCGCCGCCAGGCAGCATATACATTTAAATTTGTGGAGCAATATGAACTGGCTCAAAAGCCCAGTATATATTTCTATTCTTTAGGAACCGTTTGTGGGATTTGTATTACTGTCTATCTCTGATGGCATATGCACTGTCAGACGAGTGTTACTTGAAAAAAACCCCACGTGGTTAAAGATAGGAAATGTCTATGCTTCTCACAAGTATGTCCTTTTTACTAAACGCTGGAAAGTTGGGTACCACCGTTTCACTATATAAAAGAAAGAACACATATCAAATCATTTACATATATGTACTCATTATAACTTACATTTTAAATAGCACGCCTACAGCTTGACTTATATTTAAAACTTCCCGTAAAGTAAGTTATATAAAAATCAAACATCATGAATTAGAAAATACATACATATTTCGTCAACACTCAATGATGTATCTAGCGTTATAAGTTAGTTTTAAAATAGATTCTCTCGTCTGATTATTTAGAAGTTAAATTAAATTTCTTTATTAGCCGACTGAATTTAAGCAAGAAATATAATTTCTGTTTTCCACTGTAACTCGTCACTATAAATAATACAGACTAGATAAATTAAGCACTCTGCACAAAATCTAACTAGTGAGATAAAATCGGCAATTTAACACTTAATCACTTCACAAAATACTAGAAAATAATATATATAATATTAATATACCTCAAACACAGAATTACTAAGAATGTTAAACCACTTCGACCAAACTAAGGCCATCTCTATTTACAGAGATTATTTAGAAATCGAACGAAGGTTGTTCTAGTCTAACTGCGAAGTTACTGAGTGAAATGAAATAGTTTCAAACGTGGGTTAATATTTTAAACCAGACGAAGGATGAACTATTATTTCGTAGAACGAAATGCTCTCCCCTTTCATGCTTAAACGATACGTTTCACACCTAACATGTCGTAACTGCCACCACTGACCAAGATGTACGCGTGTCAGTTTCAAATCTCAGACAACCTGTCTCCAATGCAGGGCAGTTTTCACACTACAGCTGACCATGGCCCACAGTGAGCGCCGTGTCAGTTTGGGGATTTTTCAGACAAATGTCTGAATACTGACCAGTGCAGATGTAAAGTATCACACCTCACCGGGACTTATGCCGAGAAGAAGCTCGCGCGCTCGGTGAGAATGTAGACTATTGTCTACGTCCTATGTTCAGCGAACCGACTTATCACGCCTTCTGACGCCCTGCAGCCCTGACATCTACGTAATATCGTCCTAGCGCGATTCTCAGTTTTGAGAAAGAAACAGGTAAAGTTTAAAAATACTGAAGAAAATATTTTTCGCAACCGAGTGATGCGAAAAATACAGGAAAAACAAGTATGGAAAGAATGTAAATGAAAGGATTAGGGTGAGAGAATAGGAAGAAGATGTAGGTAATTTAATGACATAAAGACCTACGTGACAACAATGTTTGCCGCTGTTTAATATTCAATATCTCTGCAACCACTTGATCGTAATTGTTGCAACTTTGCATATGACCTAATGATCGCTATGTCCCGAGGGGGACATTTTTTTCCTCGTTAACAAACTTATGGTTTTAAATTTTATTTATTTAAAGTATACAAAATCGACCACCTCCTAGTCCAACCGTGTATTGAAAGGGCTTACCCCTTCATATTTGTGAGCTATTTCGATTTAACATCTTGAACGCATTTTACGCGATTTTGACCGTGTTTCAGCTCACTGCCGCACTGTTTTGAACATTACATTAATCCTTCCGGTGCGTTCAGTTACAGTGGCGTATTATGGTAATGCGAGCTAGGCATGCTGCTACTTTTGGATAGGAGTATTAAGACTTGGGTTTGGTCCCTTCTGAATAGCTTGAAATGAGTGGGAGTCCCAGTGTGAATTAGAAAAATGAAATAGATTCCACGAGTGGTGAGATGATAGACTGTGGTATAGAGGCTGTCGCTGAAAGCGAAAAGAACTCTTCTCCCTCTCACCTATCCTCTACGACGGCTTTTACAGAGTCCGACAGTCTAAACCACATATATATTACATATAATTCTATCTACTCACGGGCACGCACATACACGTGACGACAGTTAAGCACAGTCTTGGAAAATCTATAACAATGATTATACAGATAATTGTGATCGAGCTGACCAACGCACTGATTTTGTTCAAGAGAGATTTTTATTATTGTCATCAAAAAAAAATCTCTCACAACACCAAAAAATTTCATCAAGGAAAAACATATACAAATAGTCATAAAATTCAAGAAAAAAATGCTACAAGGATGATAGCCCGTTAGATCTTACTCTAGGTTTAGCCCACAGCCCCGTTAAGAGAACAGATGATGGCCCAAAGAGTTATAGATACGTAGGGTTGAGTCTAAGAGATTTCTTTCTTTCTCGTAAATATATGAACAGAGTTGGATAAATCTGATTTAACCTAAGAAAAACAGAAACTCTAGCATTTTGTAACAAATTCTGCAGGTTAAAAAAAATAAGTTAAGACAGCAAATGGTTGACAATAATACACCGGTAAAATAACACTCAGACCTGTGTACTCTCATTCATTCAGCCATGGCCTTTCTTGCACATATATACTCACAACTTTGCTCGCTGCCTCTGGGAACATAATAATTCTAGGACCTTCACACAGACCCGAAAATGCAGTCTTCGGCCAAGAAATCCCCAGTTCCAAAAGACGTACTGAACTCTCTGTCTCAGGGAACGATTTCCTTGGGTGTTCTTATTTTTCCGAATGTCTGATTAAGTCGCATAAAATTTGTCCAGGCACGAAAGTTAGCAGAGCACAATGTCATTAGCTTTGGATTCTAGAATTAAGGAATGTCAGATCGGTGTCTACTTCCAGGAAGGTACTATATTTGGTCACCAAAATACTAGTCACAATCTCTGTCGGAATATTAATGTTGTTTGTAATATTCTCGCCGCCAGGCAGCATGTACATTTAAATTTGTGGAGCAATATGAACTGGCTCACAAGCCCAATATATATTTTCTAGTCTTTAGAAACCGTTAATGGGATTGCTATTACTGTCTCTCTCTCTGATGGCATATGCACTGTCAGATCCAGTGTTACTTGAAACAAAAAAAAAACCCCACGTGGTTAAAGATAGGAACTGTCTATGCTTCACACAAATATGTCTCTTTACTAAACGCTGGAAAGTTGGTACCACCGTTTCACTCAAACACAGAATTACTAAGAACGTTAAACCACTTCGACCAAACTAAGGCCATCTCTATTTACAGAGATTATTTAGAAATCGAACGAAGGTTGTTCTAGTCTAACTGCAAAGTTACTGAGTGAAATGAAATAGTTTCAAACGTGGGTTAATATTTTAAACCAGACAAAGGATGAACTATTTCCCCCGCGCCGATCTCTCCTTCTTCTCATAACAGCTACGTTATACTTAGAGGCGTGTCGTAACTGCCACCGGGCGATTACGCACCTGCGTTGACAAACTGACCGGGAAAAGCGCGTGTCAGTTGCAAATCTCAGACAACCGTCTACAACTGCGTCGTACAGATGCCGGGTTTGACACCTTAAGCTAGTGACAGGTGAAAAATGGTAGACCAAAAGTCTGCTCTATGTCCAGCGAAACGAATTTCTCACACCCCAGGCCCAGAAATCTGGTCGGGCCGCGCTCTGACCGGGGAAACTGCAGACGTATGTCTGGCGAGAACCGTATACTCACAGCTATCTGCGCGACTGACATCTGATGCAATAAGGTTACTAGTCAGTATGAGAAAGAAAAACGATGATGGGAAAGAAATATATTTTTCGCAACGAGTGATGCGAAAAATACAGGAAAAACAAGTACGGAAAGATAATAAAATAAAAGGATGCGGGTGAGAGAATAGGAAGAAGATGTAGGCAATTTAATGATCAAAACCCACGTGACACTCATGAAATGACTTGTTGCAGAACTCATCCGAACAATAAAGTACAACAAGTTCATTCTTCAATCTTACATAGTCGAACATTTCTCCATAAACGTCTTTTAATTTTTTGATGAGGTCCTCTGGACAATTTTTCTTGTACCCAGTGGAAAAGGACAACGTCTGATAATGGCACATGCAGGCAGCAGACATAATGGGCTAGTGAAAAATGCTGTACTTATTTTCACTTCCAATTATACGGACAACCGGGACTATCATACCGAGATGAACGGTAACAGATTTAGAGAGTGGATTGAAAATACTCTTCTTCTGTCCCTAGACAGACCATCCTGTCTGATAATGGACAACGCATCATACCACAACGCTGTGGCAGAAGAAGACAAAATCCCGACATCTTCGAGTACAAAAGATGCTATAAAGCTTTGTCTCAGAAAAGAAGACATTCCATTTAACGAGGGGTTTCTGAAAACTGAATTAGTGTCCCTTGTTAAGAAATCACAAAAGACCAAGATATTCCATATAGACAAGTTGATTCAACAGCATGGTCATATGTGTTTGAGACTGCCACCTTATCATTCACATTTAAACCCAATTGAACTCGTTTGGGCAAAAGTTAAAGGACAGGTGGCAGCTGAAAATAAAACTTTCAAACTATGCAATATGAAAGAACTAACAATATACCGCCCTCTCGCAGATAGACAAAGATTATTGGTGTAAATGTGAAGACCATGTCTTAAAAGAGGAAAATGACTATTGGAAAAAAGATGGACTGTCGTTCGTTCAGCCGAGAATAGTCATCAATATGTTCGACTCGTCTGACTCAGAATAAGTGTGTAAATACCTTATATGTTTTATATGTTTTCTCCACCATCTATGTGTATATGTGAACCAATTCATTTCCTATTTATCTCCACGATTTCAGTACTATTTTTAACATACACAGTACTTTCACCTCTTCATGCATCCATTCACGTTTTAGTATAAAAAGTAACATTTACAAGGAATAGGCGTTATTATTCTCTCAAATATTTCAAAGAAATAAAAAAGGACCTCACGTAGTAATCAGTTAACAAACCCCTCTAACATTCGAATTGTATAGACGCCTATGCCGAAAATATGCAACTTCCGTCATTTACGGTAAATTATTTTCTTCCAGGACAAAATAATTATTCGTTAAAAAAAGATCAAAGGAATTAGCCGTTACAAGAAAAGAACACTACCTGCAACATTGAATTTTATAAAAACTTTGGGACATTGAAAATATAAGACCACATGCAAAAAATCATGTTTATAAGTGCAAGGAATATGGAGATATTTGAAGTCAATCGATGACCGGTCTTTTTGAAACGCACTATAGTTCGCAAGTCGCTCAGTTATAGTTATTTGAACTTCCCTGATAAAACAAGGCCGCGGTTAAACGTGACAGCCCTCCGTGGGATAAATATTTCACACCAGTTGGTAAGTTGAGATAAGATTCGCGCGATTCGAAGGCACCAGGAAGAGAGACAAACCCGTTTAATTATTCGGGTACGGAAGAAATTTGATCTTTTTATTGCCGCTATAAATTTTCTGAAAGGTGAATAGTTGATTGTTCTGAGAATATATGCAACATAAATCTATGCCCAGGTGATGGACAGCATATTAGGAAATGAGTCTGTCACTCCAACAACGCTTATTGGAGAAAGGGACTACTTTTGTCATTTTTGGACACCCTCCACGCACGTGATGCATTGGGGAGGGAACATAACGACCTGTTAAATATATCTGTTTTGAAATGTTAACAAAGCTATTATTTATTTTATATTAGAAATTAATATTATTTTGTATTGTATTGTGTATTAGCATTAATTAAAATGAACTAATGTTTATAAGTGAAACTTAATTAATGAAAAAATAATTTATTTAGTAACTACTATTACCAAAAGAGCATTAAAAACTATTTTTTACCTTAATATAAAAAGTCAAATAATTTATAACGTCATCTGCTCGCATTGTGAAATGTGTTGTTGTTGTTTGCGTTCGCTCGACCATATCTCACTCTTACATGCTGGCCTTTTCTGAGCGGTATGTAGGCTTACGTTGTGTCGTTGTTTACAGCTGGGCTGCGATATCTGCGCCTTTCGGCCCGACACATTCGATTTCAGCACGAAATTGTTACGGGGTTGCTTTCCCTGCCATCTCACGCCCATATGTATGCTTTACCTCATGTCCATACAATGGTACAGGGAAATGACTGCGCCAGTGCATTGTGAAATAAATCTTCTGTGTCCAGAACACTTATAGCGGAGCGGGCAACGAAGTTTATTTTTTCGTCCGTAATAAGTTTAATTGTAATCGAGTTAAGTTGTTGTAGATAACTAGCTAATTAATAAAAATTATTCAGAAGTACAATTATATGCAATATTATTTATTTACTGAGCGCCCGATTGAAGGAGTGGTTAGAGAGCTAGTCTCTCTCGGCAAAGGTGATGGGTTCGATTCACGGTATCGACACGCTCCAGTCTACCCAGCTGTAAATGGGTACATGACTTTGCTCGTTAGTTAGAGAAGGAAAAGGCAGCGAAAAGGGAACTGGTCACCTCTCAGTGCTGGACCTAGTATAGTGAAGTCTCTAACACGTCACTCCACCACGGAAGTATCTGCAATGGGACCACCTTGACCTTATATTTATTATTCACTGCCCAAATTATGATCCCACTACACGCACCAAACCGATACCTGTTTGGAATCTTCTTCTTCTTCCGTCCTTAGCCACCGACCGTCAAAGCAGTCAGTGGCCATTACGCCTAGTGGCGTCTTAGGGCAACAGCAGATAGGTTTTCTTTGCCATTGTTTCCCATCACGCCTATTGGCGTCTTTAGGGCAATGGCAAATCAATCCATCTGCTGTTGTTTCCGTAATCGAAGTGACTGGCAAACGGGTGATCAGCCCGTTGGTTGTTTGGAATGAACATTGAAAAATAATTTCCCACCATACATTTTAGACGAAATTAGAAAAATTTCAAAAAATTTGTTTACACACTATAAATGAATAACATATGAAGCAAACATAAAACCATCTTTACTCTTTATCTCTCCAGTGTTTTGCCATATAAAGGAAGGAAAGGTGGAAATATCTGCCTAATGGATTATAATAACTACAGCGCAGTGCGATATAACAATTAATTTTTTTTTTCAGACGGGAATTACTGTACAGTGCTTCCTGCCTGAGTTAAGTACCTGCTTCCTAGGTAAGATTCACTTGCCTAGTGTTTCCTTACCTGACGGTAGGAAGCACCGTACAGTGTGTGTTGCCGGGTATGTCCTTCGTGCCTCCTGCACCGGTTTTGTTTCTGTGTCACAAGCATGTATTTATTTATTACTGTTGGCCATTTCACATTGACAAATGTGACGACGACATCTATTGGTACATTTCTGGAACATGCCACGTGTCTTATCACATGTAAAGCACATGTTTATTTGTATACACTTATTTTGACGAAATGAAATAGCGTTTTCTGGGAAAGTGTTGTAGTGTCCATTATGGTTGGAGGGCGCTGAAGCAGACCTGGCTTTTTTTTATACTGGCATTGACAATGTTTTGTTTCTGTTACTTCGCAACCAGGTAACGTTGCGCACTTCAGACGTCTGATTATTGACTTTTATAATATCCAAAAATAAGTTTATTATAATCAGCTGAAATAAAACAAAAATGTTATTCTGTAAATATTAAACAAAAGCAGAGCAAACAAATAAACTTGTCACTTTTTAAAAATGAACTTAATTATTTTCAATTCTGGAATAAAAAAGATTCAAAAATTCTAAAATATTCATAGACTAAATCTTTGACTGTGTTTCTTAAGGTGAAATAAGTCAACAAGATTAGAAAAGTCATTACCGATACAACTTGTGATTGTTGCCTCTAGAATTAACAAAACACTCGATTAACGTTGTGAAAGAAAACAATCCCTGGAGCTTTTTCTCGGAAAGCTTATGCCTACGACTGACTTGCATTTATCTGACTAAATGTTAGCAGTTCTGTTGAAACACTCAAATAGCGAGACATCACGTGGTCTGGTGCATGATGGGGGCGATAAAACACATCCTCTGTCTGCAAGAATACAGTCAGTTCAGAGCACGCAGCTATCAGTCATCGCCACACGTTCCTCCTCAACTCTGCTCACGTTTTTTCTACGCTGAGAAAAACTGTTGCTCATCAGTTTTCACGCAGGTTCGGTTTATTTGTGATTTGTAGTTGAAAACCAGAGAAAGTTTTGTGTTCTGTTTGTATGGCTTATTGTTGTAAGGATAAATAATAAGGAGGGGGGAGGGGAGAAGGGGGTTGGATTGTAACAGAAAACTACTTCAAGTCGTAAAACGTCACGGCAATCAAGAAATCTGGCTCAGAGAAGGTGTGAAAACTCGTTGTACAGTGACGTCTGTCTGTGCGTCTGTCTGTGTGTATATGTTTGTGTGTGTCTGTCTGTGTGTGTATATGTCTGTGTTGTCTGTCTGTGTGTATATGTCTCTGTGTGTGTCTATGTATGTGTGTCTGTCTATGTGTGTCTGTCTTTGTGTGTCTGTCTATGTGTGTGTGTGTGTATGTGTCTGTCTGTGTGTCTGTTTGTGTGTGTGTCTGTGTGTATGTATGTGTCTGTGTGTATCTGTGTTTGTGTCTGTGTGTGAGAGAGCGAGAGATATGTGATCTGCGTTATTGACTTGCGGCCAGTTCACACTGGCACCCAGACCTGTACGCTAATAAAACTTGATTATAAGGCAAGGGCTGTATTTAATAAATGTTTACAACCCAGTCAGTTAACAGCAAGCGAATTTAAAAATTTAACATTTAAACAAGCAAACAAGCACACGAACAAACCAACCAACACACAGCCAGTACTCGTGTGTTAATCTGAAACGCAAACAAAACACTGACTATAATCAAGCAGTGAGCAACATCATACTTTCACCTGCCAAACAGCCCGTTCTTCCACGCTACTCGAAACATTCGACTTATACACACACACACACACGCACGCACGCACACACACACGCACACACACACACACACTCTGACACTCACACACACACACTCATGCACATCTTCAAATGAGACTAGAATGGTGTTGTGCATGAGGCTGACAATCTCACCATGTAGCACACATTGCTACCGAAACCACAGTTGCTAGAGCATATCAATGCTCTATGCAGGCTTCCTGCGTATGCCAGCAGCAGTTGTGGCTCTATGTTCCATAAGGGGCGAGAAGAGAAATAATTATATCTCCAAGGGAGCCCACGTGCTCTCCTAAACCATCTGTTAAGATATTTTATATTCATAGAGTGGTACTTAAATGTTTGAGGCCCTCAAATGCACGTCTAGTATTTTGTAGACGCACATTTGAGCGCATCTAGGATAATTGTATGATATATTATTTATAGACGAGAATGCACCAGTATTGAACGGGGCATGTCGCGTTAGGACTTGGGGAGGGGGGGGGGGGATTTTTGCGATAGATAGAAGAAAAGTCCTAGAATTCCATGGAGAAGGATCGATAGTTTATTTATCCAGATAAAAAGGGATCTTTCGTGGTTATCCCAAGTATAGGGAGCCACATATGTATAAGCAGATGTGAAGCATCTTTGCTTTGAGGAAGACGTTCTTGGGTTATATGTCAAGTACCTTTTTTATGCCCAATATTGGCCAGAAATCGGCCCGTTTAATGTTTCAACTCCGACATGTGTTCTCTACTGGCCTTTAACTGCAGAGCTTCAGCCTGACCAACCTAGTCGGCTGCTAGTGCGTCCAGCTAACGCCAGGAGACACTCGGATATCAAGTATCTACATATATTTCCACAAGCTAAATGACAAACATGATCTTCATATATCATCATGTATTTTTGTCGCCGATACGAATGAACGCAGAGCTTCCACTATACACCGCGATAGCGGTTAGTGAGGTCGACCATCGTCCTTGTTGAACTGATGTCTGCCATATTCATTATATGCTGAATCGTCGATGTACTTGTTGCCTTCTACGTTCCAGTTGGATCATGTACTATATGAGAATAAAGTATTATCGTCCATGTTCGCCACGAGTCAGGTCTACTTACGTTGCATTCTCAAAGGGTTTTAGTCCAGATGTTACTCAGCCTCACTACCATCGTCGAAATAACGGCTCACACCATTAGCGGTAATCAGCTATTCAGATAGCTCTGACCTGTCAACCACCAGAGACCAAAGTGAGGCGGTAACAGAAGTGGTGCTCCAATCATGGGGAACATTTTTTTACCATGTACCCTTCAATGTTCACTTCGTCGACCTAACAGAACATGTACGAGTCATGTCAACTATATTTTTTTGTACCAACAACATCTCGAGCAACCTATAATGGCGTTCATTGAGAGATACCTGTAACGGCCACGGCAACCTCGACCTTAGTGACCTCTATGAAGTTTATCCTTCTACATTATGAGGGTCAACGTTGGACTACTACTTACGCATCTTTTTTGCTCACCATGCAGTGCCCAATGCCTTTCGACATTGCGTTCGCGAAGACCGGGATTTTTTTCCAGATAAGTGGCTAATTGTATTTGTGCACCTTGTCACTGTTGCATGTTTTGGTCGAGCCTTTCTTTCATATACATGTTTTATTTAAATGTTCTATATTCTATGTTCTATGCGGGCTGGTTGGGAGGCGTCCTCCGCGGGAAACATCCCAGCTTCACAACAGGGCCCACGATAGGTGTTCTGTAGGGACATTTGCAGATTTCCCGCAGTGGAAATGCCGGTTTTTATTTTGCCGAATGATTTCGGTCCGCTGTGCGTGGTTGTTTGTGACACCTTAGTGTTTAGACGTAACGTGCTGTTTTTCTCGTTGTTATTGCGATATTTTTTTTCTCTGAGGCTTAGTTTATTGATTGACTTTGTTTGTAACTGTCATTCTCCACCTTACTATCCTTGATTTATATACAAATTTTATATTTATGCATTGAGCTGTTGCTTGTCTTGTATCTTTTTTCGCAGTGTTATTGCATTTTTTGCAATAATTTTCCTTTATTTCTACTTTATTCCTTCTTTTATTCTGCGGACGTTTTCATTTGTACTCTAGTATCCTGTCCACTTGTCTGTTGTTCTTAGTATTTTTATTGCTTTTTTCCAGACGTAAATGATCCATTCATTCTATTTTATGCATGTTTTATTGATTGATAAATATTTTCATTGCAAAGCATATATTATCCTTCCTGCAATTTATTGGAAGTGCCACCTACATAGGTTCTGTGTGTTAGAACCTGAGACCAATTAATTAGGTGATACTTTTAATTTATTAAACAAATATTTGACTGAGTTAGCAACTCATAAACTTGGACAAGATGTCAACATTGGACTATTTTATCAAGCAAGGTAAGGCGCTGATGTGTTAAAGAAATTTGCAACCTCAGAATATGCGAAAGCACAGGAACATGAATTACATAAATTTCAGATGGAGGACAGAAAACGTCAGATGGACGTAGAAGACAAGAAGCTTCAGATGGAATCTGAAAAACAGAAACTCCAGATGGAATCTGAAAAACAGAAACAGCTGATGGAAGAAAAGAAACTTCAGATGGAATCTGAAAAACATAAACGCTGAAACACAAAAACAGAAAATGCAAATGGAAGCTACTGAAAGCGAAAATCGTAGACTTCACGAACATAAATTATTATCTTTAGAACTTGAGAGGATCAAGTTAATGAATGGGAATAATACACTAAATGCTCATGAAACCCAAGCAACTACACACAAGAACCATTCTGGTTCTTACAAGATCAGGTTACCTACATTTAGGTCTAATTCCGACGACACTGAATTCTTCTAAATAGATTCGAAGCCATATGTGAGTCTCAAAAGATAGATAAATCAGAATATTGTACCCGACTTATGAAACTTCCCACAGGAGAAGCTTTAACAGCAGTTTGTATGGTGGAAGGACCTAGCGAAAATGACTACAGTACCATCAGGGGTATTTTACTTAAAAAATATCAACTTGACAAAGACGGTTATAGGCTCCGTTTTAAAAGCTTACTGCCAGATAATGGAAATGACTTCTCTGATTTCATTGCAACTATACGTCGTACGTTTTCTCGCTTGGTTGAACTTTCAAGAGTAGAGCACACAGACGAAGCCCTTATGGACTTGATGCTCAGGGATAAAGTGATGTCTTCAGTCAACCCATTATATCTCTCGTTCCTGCATGAACGAGGGCTTGCTAACCTGACTATTCCAGAGGAAATCGGGTCAGTTTATTACAGCTCATCCCAACATGGTTGTTAGGAACTCTAACGTCAGGGAAGCGTTACCAATGGCATCAGCTATGTCTTACAATAATAACTTGCGACCTAGGTCACAAAGCATTGATCGTAATTTTGGTAGGGGAGATTACCGGAAATACAGATCTCACCTAAGGAATCAATTCCGTAGCAATTCTCCTGCTCCAAGGGACTGGAGACAATTCAATGGACCACAACATTTCCGTGAAAACAATTCAGGACATGGTGGACGTGATAACCACGCAAATAATTGGCAACCTTATGGTAATTCTTATAGGAGCCAACACAATTCAGGTAATGGGCATAATAATCAAAGGGAAAATAGGTCTCATAACCATTCTAATTAGAGATCTAATCAAAACAGAGGTCCCAATAGAGAAAATCGATCTCGATATAGAAGTAGATCTCCAAATCATGATAGATCTGTTCGACATGCTAACTCAGCTCAACATGAGCCTCAAGAGATTTTAAATCAGGGTATCAATACTGTTACTAATGCCGCTGCTTCTTGTTATTTTGATTTTAGATCGTGCATCACAGTGCCCTGAGACTCAGCGTGAAGCATTACTACCTTGAGTTGCGGTTATCCTCTCCCGACTCTTCCAGCATTATCTGCTCATGATGGAACGGATTCTCCAACTCTACACAAGGGGTTTGTCAATAACATACCGGTTAAGGTACTTCAAGACTCAGGTTGTACGGCTGTTGGAGTTAGACAGTCACTGGTTCACCCGTCTTGTGCTAAAGGTAATGTCGTAAAATGCATGACGTTTGGTGGCACAGTTGAGACTTTTCCAACTGCCATCGTTCACAATGCCACTCCATTTTTACGGGGCATATAAAAGAATGCATGCTCCCGAACCCAGTAGCCGACCTTATTGTAGGGCGGATACATGGAGTAAAGGAATGTACTCCACAACCGATTGCTGCCTGGGAACAGCAGTACATTCATGCTGCTTACGCAGTAACGTCCAGAGCGCAAGCTCAAGAACATTTACTGGTTCAAAATGACACTAATCAAGAGGTAATTAATGATGATGTTAAAGCTGTTATGTCACAGGAGTCTTTTATTGAGCTCCAACAAAATGACTCGTCCTTACGTAATTTTTTTCTGTTAGTTAAACAGAATGAAACAGATTGCAGAACAAACCTTAAACACTGGTTTTTACTTAAGAATGTGGTGCTACTACGGATGGTTCGTGATTCTCCTCCATCGGTACTATTACAAATTTTAGTGCCTCATGACCTGAGGGTTCATATCTTACGACACGCCAACGACTCTCAGTGTGCAGGACATGTGGGTTTCTCCCGCACTAAGTCTAGGGTGCTTTCTTCTTTTTTTTTGTCCAGGTGTTAATAAGGATGTGACTGTCTATTGTCGCTCCTGCACGACATATCAGGAAGTTAAGTCAAGGGGTCCACGACATGCAGCTCTTATCCAAGCTGTGGACATGCCTATCCGTCCATTCGAAAAGATGACGATCGACATCATCGGTCCTTTACTGATCATGTCTGCCAGGGGACACCGATACATACTTACTTGTATTGATATGTATACTCAGTGGCCAGAGGCTATCCTTCTTAAGAGCATATCTACTTCTGATGTAGCAGATGCTCTCTGCCTAATTTTTTTCTCGTTTGGGTTTTCCCAAGAACATTTTATCAGATCGTGGTACACAGTTTGTGTCCGAAACTATGACTAAAGTAATGGCTATGCTCCACATTGAGAGATCTCTCAGCAGCGTGTATCACGCAATGTCAAATGGTTTAATTAAGAGGCAGAATCGTACGCTTAAGCAGTTACTGGGGAAGGTAACTGGTGACTTTCCTCAAGATTGGGACAGGGTTTTACCCGCTGTGCTTTTCGCTTATCGGGAAGTGCAAAATGAGCATACAGGTTTTTCACCGTTCGAGCTCGTTTTCGGGGCACAACCTCGTGGCCCCATGTCATTACTTCACGACCTGCTCACTGACGATGACATAAATGATGACACCCAGTCTTCTTACGAGTATGTCATCGCTTTAAGACACAAAATTATCGACGCATGCAGGTTGGCAACCTCCGCGTCAGAGTCCGCCAAAGAGAAGGCGAGACTCTTTTTTAATAGATACAGACGTCTTCGACAACTCTTTCCTGGAGACGAAGCCTACGTACTACTTCCTCGTAAAGATAATCGTCTTCTTATCGCCTGGAAAGGCCCTTTTACAATTGTGTGGAGAATCTCTGACGTCGACTATATTGTCGACATTGACGGAAAACATAAAACCTTTCGCATTAAAATGTTGAAGTAGTTTCACTCCCGTCCAGACTATATTCAGTCTGTCTTTCAGGCGACTGATGACCTTCCTTATCGTCTGAATCATTATGCCTCTTTATCTGTTATCCAAGAGGAGGAATCTACTTTCTCTAACGTCCTTCTACCACGCTTGGTGGTCCCGTTACATTCGACGGAAACTTTGCAAAATGTCATGATTTCTCCCGAACTTTCTGCTGAAAAACAACAGCAGGTCTCTTCCTTATGACATTCTTTTCAGGATGTCCTTACTGATATTCCTGGTCGGACATCTATCATCACACATGACATTATACTGACTGATGACAAACCTATTAGAGTCCGCCCGTATCCTATTCCACTACACTTTCAAGCTCAAGTGGAAAAAGAATTGGATGAAATGCTACGGCTAAATATTATCGAACCATCCAATTCAGCCTATGCTTCTTCCATCGTTATTGTTAGGAAAAAGGACAATAACATTATAGATTATCGCAAATTAAACCAGGTTACGGGTTTTGACGCAGAACCTATGACTTTATTGGAAGATTTGCTTATTAAGTTATCCAACTCTATCTTCTTCACTAAGCTCGACTTGTCTAAAGGTTATTGGCAAGTTCCTCTTACTGAACAGGCCAAGCCTCTTACTGCGTTGTCTACACCTCGAGGCCTTTTCCAATAGAATTTCACTCCATATGGTCTCGTTAACGCTCCTACTACTTTCGTCCGCATGATGCGTCGAATTCTTTCTCATCGTTCAGATATTATTGCATATCTTGATGATATTTGCCTTTTTAGTGACTCTTGGGACGATCACTTTCGTGGCCTCTGTTCACTTTTGTCCACACTACGTTCTCACAACTTGACGCATATATATATATATATATATATATATATATATATATATATATATATATATATATATATATATATATATATATATATATATATATATATATATATATATATATGGCCGTTGGTGATGGTTGTCTGCTATACCCTACTTCTACCTTGTTGTGATCGTACAGTGGATTCGGATCTCTACCCTGGCAGTAGGCAGCTTATTTATGTTTGATGGTGTTAGGATAACTTTTTTCCCCTCACAGACGACAAAACAGTTCACAACTGACAAGTGACGAATGATCTCGATGGTCGATGATTGACTTTACTCTGACAGCAGTAGCACAAAAAAAGTGGAACTTTATTTACATCAAATAACGTAAAAGACGTGAAATGGTGTGTCCAACCTTCCCATGAGGTTGGCCAAACTGGTACAGCAACAATTTCAAATCAGTTATTAATACAATGTCTTGCTCTCCCCTTACTCTTGCTGCTTAATATTCATACTGTCTCTGGTGGTCATTGTGGTCGTAACTTGAGAACCACTGTTGTCAATATTTCTGATGTCATCAAAATTCTTCATTTATATGAAATCATTGTCTCTCTAACATTCTGATATATTTCTTCTACTGCTGTCTCTTATTTCCACTGTCTCTGCTTGGCGTATCTTGGTGAGACTGGCCTAACCGCCAGGGATGATAATTTTTGCCAAGACTACTATTTCCTACTTCTCATGACTAGCTGCTGCCTATTGTTCTCCTCATGTACTAAACTGTTTATCATATGTTGGCAAAACTCAACGTACCTGGTTGTCTTGAAAATACACACATTCTCTCGTACTGGCAACACTGTCTTCTTGTCATCAGAATAAATCACAAAACTGTCATACATGATTGTGGCATGAATTGCGATTGAGTGTCTAGATGACAGTTCATTTTTCTGTCACCACAGAAGCAACCAAACTCTTGGCATATCATCCGATGATAACTCTCAGTAGCGGAATCCACTTCTAAATATAACTTTACACTCTTGGGAGAGAACCCACTCTAGCTCTTCACGCTATCTAGTTTCAAATCTGACTGATTTAATTTTGAACCTTGATTTACCACAACGACTATTCCCGAACATTCAAGAACAGACTTTGTCTCAACAACAACTCACTTGAACCCATGAATTTACTATCGTGTAGCCGAACTCACTTAAAAAACCGAACTCCAAACTCAACTTTATAATTCTCGGCCAAAGGTCAGCCGCACTGAACTGTATGATCAAGGGATGTCAACCATACTCTTGTCCCCTTCTTCAATGTATTATGGATTATTGCCCTTAGCTTACAAATGTACTTTCACTCATAAGTCAATCTCGTGACAATATAATGAATATACTATATGGAGGCTCTGATGATCTAGTTTTTCATTACAATATACTTATTCTTAATTTTGTGAACAGGTACTGTTAACGAATGCTGTTACACTACCTTGTAATGTTGTATTGCCCTTAAATTAAAACTTAAAGTACGCTGGAGAATGTCTGAGTAACAGTAACAAAAGATGAGCAAGTGGAAGGAAGAATGCAAGAGGGGACTGTGCCCGATTTTCAACCCTTGGCAAATTAATTGCTTTCGTATATGTCTATCTAACTATCTAGCTAGTCTGATTCTGGTCTTGAGTTTGGGACGGCAAAGACAGCGAGGAAAGTAACTGTTTACCCCACCTCATCTTGATCAACCTATCATTGCACTCATTGCAGCAGTGTCTGCTATGAGACTCAAAGCTGCTCCCCTTTCGTAAAGTTTTTCGCGTGCACTGGAAAAAACACCGAGTCCCTGAGTCATTCAGTAGCAGACCGTTTGAATATTTCACGAGTTCTTATAACACACCTCTGAATATGTCTCAAATCACTAATTTACTGTATGAGGAATTCGATTTTTATCAGTCTCGTTGTTTGTTTGTTTATTTTTATTTATTTATTATTATTTTTTTATTTTTTCATTTTCATTAATTTTTTATTTTCCGGATTTTTTTTTCTTTAATTTATTTTAAAAACATACTTTAATTATGATGATTATTGCAAATGTATGAAGTTATATTACTTTTATAATGATAAATGTCTAAATAATGCTTAAAGTAAATGTGAGGATGAAAGGATACAGTATACATGATGAGAGAGAGAGAGAGAGAGAGAGAGAGAGAGGGGAAGGGCAGAATGACAGACGGGCCTGCAGGCCAAATTCTTAACCTTTTGAAAATAAATTTCGTTCGTTCGTTCGTTCTGTGACTGACACTAACTGTTACATTATATACCGCACCTGTAAAAAAAAAATTTCTCTTAGAGAGAAACTTTTTCCCTTTAAAAATAAAAAAAAAACCGATGTTATCTATACTAAAGTTATCGTTAACCTATCGTCATTGCTCGTTTGTCCGTATTTCTGTCACACACAAAAAATAACTTTCCCTATCCATGGAGTCTCTCACACCATACTCCTCTGTGACACTCTTCATCAAATATAAGTTTACATTTCCAATCATATGTACAAAACACAATGTTTACCACTACTTTGACTCCTGCACAAGGCAAACAATAATATCATTTGAAGTTACTTTCTTCTCATGCTACATGAACCAACATTTCCAAATTTACCTTACTAAACTACATTTTATCAAACAAAGTTACGCATCTTATCACAATAATTATTTCATATATCATCTTATTCCAAAAACAATATTTTCAATAACATGACACTCTTTTTGTGGACCTCTTCCACGTGTACCATGCAACCAAATCAAATTTTTCATTCCTCCCTATGCTCCATCTTCTTCTTGATTTTGTTTATATAACCCTCTATTTAGTGTCATCATCATACCTTCTCCATTCATTCTTACTTTTCTCCATGTAACTCCATGTTACTGGATTATTTACAAAATTTACAGCTGTGACACATTCAACCATCATGGTCACTTATTACTTGTGCTAACCCCCACTAATCCCTCTATCTTACTGACCCTAAGCCGCGGTCCCTATTTGAAATACTTCATAAATTTCGGAATTCTATCTATTTCCTATTCATTTTGTCCCTATCTTCGTTTTGCGTACCTTTCCACATTGGACTGTCACTTTCTCCACCGTCCATTATAATATGTCTAGATTCCTTCCTAGTCTCAGATCCCATTTTTAGACCGCTTCCCATGTCTTCCTCTTTTCTTCTTCTCTATTGTCTCCATCTTTTATACTTTGTTTATTTCTCCCTATTACGTATTGCACGTAAGTTCCCTTCTCTGCAACCTTTCTTCTATACTCTCTATACTGTACTTCAATGTCTCACATCCTTTCTCCTTATTGTCACTTATTTCTCATATAACTCCTTATTGTCACTTAAATCTGATATAACTCTGCCATTACGTTATGGCCACTTTACTCTATTTGTTCTCTCCAGAACTCTCAATCTCATCTCATTTTGGCTCATTTTTAGTTTTCCATTAGTTTCTAAATTATATTTTCGTTCCCTCTGGAACCTTCCTCTATATCTCTGCCATCTCGTCTATGGCTTCTCATATTCCTTATCTTCTTATATCTCTGCCATCATCTTTACGGCTTCTCATATTCCTTATCTTCTTATATCTTTGCCATCATCTCTATGGCTTCTCATATTCCTTATCTTCTTATATCTCTGCCATCATCTCTATGGCTTCTCATATTCCTTATCTTCTTATATCTCTGCCATCATCTTTACAGCTTCTCATATTCCTTACCTTCTTATATCTTTGCCATCATCTCTATGGCTTCTCATATTCCTTATCTTCTTATATCTCTGCCATCATCTCTATGGCTTCTCATATTCCTTATCTTCTTATATCTCTGCCATCATCTTTACGGCTTCTCATATTCCTTATCTTCTTATATCTTTGCCATCATCTCTATGGCTTCTCATATTCCTTATCTTCTTATATCTCTGCCATCATCTCTATGGCTTCTCATATTCCTTATCTTCTTATATCTCTGCCATCATCTTTACGGCTTCTCATATTCCTTATCTTCTTATATCTCTGCCATCATCTCTATGGCTTCTCATATTCCTTATCTTCTTATATCTCTGCCATCATCTTTACGGCTTCTCATATTCCTTATCTTCTTATATCTCTGCCATCATCTCTATGGCTTCTCATATTCCTTATCTTCTTATATCCCTGCCATCATCTCTATGGCTTCTCATATTCCTTATCTTTTATATCTCTGCCATCATCTCTATGGCTTCTCATATTCCTTATCTTCTTATATCTCTGCCATCATCTTTACGGCTTCTCATATTCCTTATCTTCTTATATCCCTGCCATCATCTCTATGGCTTCTCATATTCCTTATCTTTTATATCTCTGCCATCATCTCTATGGCTTCTCATATTCCTTATCTTCTTATATCTCTGCCATCATCTTTACAGCTTCTCATATTCCTTACCTTCTTATATCCCTGCCATCATCTCTATGGCTTCTCATATTCCTTATCTTCTTATATCTCTGCCATCATCTCTATGGCTTCTCATATTCCTTATCTTCTTATATTTTTGCCATCATCTCTATGGCTTCTCATATTCCTTATCTTCTTATATTTTTGCCATCATCTCTATGGCTTCTCATATTCCTTATCTTCTTATATCTCTGCCATCATCTTTACGGCTTCTCATATTCCTTATCTTCTTATATTTTTGCCATCATCTCTATGGCTTCTCATATTCCTTATCTTCTTATATCTCTGCCATCATCTCTATGGCTTCTCATATTCCTTATCTTCTTATATCTCTGCCATCATCTTTACGGCTTCTCATATTCCTTATCTTCTTATATCTCTGCCATCATCTCTATGGCTTCTCATATTCCTTATCTTCTTATATCTCTGCCATCATCTTTACAGCTTCTCATATTCCTTACCTTCTTATATCTCTGCCATCATCTCTATGGCTTCTCATATTCCTTATCTTCTTATATCTCTGCCATCATCTTTACAGCTTCTCATATTCCTTACCTTCTTATATCTCTGCCATCATCTCTATGGCTTCTCATATTCCTTATCTTCTTATATCTCTGCCATCATCTTTACGGCTTCTCATATTCCTTACCTTCTTATATCTCTGCCATCATCTCTATGGCTTCTCATATTCCTTATCTTCTTATATCTCTGCCATCATCTTTACGGCTTCTCATATTCCTTACCTTCTTATATCTCTGCCATCATCTCTATGGCTTCTCATATTCCTTATCTTCTTATATCTCTGCCATCATCTTTACGGCTTCTCATATTCCTTACCTTCTTATATCTCTGCCATCATCTCTATGGCTTCTCATATTCCTTACCTTCTTATATCTCTGCCATCATCTCTATGGCTTCTCATATTCCTTATCTTCTTATATCTCTGCCATCATCTCTATGGCTTCTCATATTCCTTATCTTCTTATATCTCTGCCATCATCTCTATGGCTTCTCATATTCCTTATCTTCTTATATCTCTGCCATCATCTTTACGGCTTCTCATATTCCTTACCTTCTTATATCTCTGCCATCATCTCTATGGCTTCTCATATTCCTTATCTTCTTATATCTCTGCCATCATCTTTACGGCTTCTCATATTCCTTACCTTCTTATATCTCTGCCATCATCTCTATGGCTTCTCATATTCCTTACCTTCTTATATCTCTGCCATCATCTCTATGGCTTCTCATATTCCTTATCTTCTTATATCTCTGCCATCATCTTTACGGCTTCTCATATTCCTTATCTTCTTATATCTCTGCCATCATCTCTACGGCTTCTCATATTCCTTACCTTCTTATATCTCTGCCATCATCTCTATGGCTTCTCATATTCCTTATCTTCTTATATCTCTGCCATCATCTTTACGGCTTCTCATATTCCTTACCTTCTTATATCTCTGCCATCATCTCTATGGCTTCTCATATTCCTTACCTTCTTATATCTCTGCCATCATCTCTATGGCTTCTCATATTCCTTATCTTCTTATATCTCTGCCATCATCTTTACGGCTTCTCATATTCCTTATCTTCTTATATCTCTGCCATCATCTTTACGGCTTCTCATATTCCTTATCTTCTTATATCTCTGCCATCATCTCTATGGCTTCTCATATTCCTTACCTTCTTATATCTCTGCCATCATCTCTATGGCTTCTCATATTCCTTATCTTCTTATATCTCTGCCATCATCTTTACGGCTTCTCATATTCCTTACCTTCTTATATCTCTGCCATCATCTCTATGGCTTCTCATATTCCTTATCTTCTTATATCTCTGCCATCATCTTTACGGCTTCTCATATTCCTTACCTTCTTATATCTCTGCCATCATCTCTATGGCTTCTCATATTCCTTACCTTCTTATATCTCTGCCATCATCTCTATGGCTTCTCATATTCCTTATCTTCTTATATCTCTGCCATCATCTTTACGGCTTCTCATATTCCTTACCTTCTTATATCTCTGCCATCATCTCTATGGCTTCTCATATTCCTTATCTTCTTATATCTCTGCCATCATCTTTACGGCTTCTCATATTCCTTATTTTCTTATATCTCTGCCATCATCTCTATGGCTTCTCATATTCCTTATCTTCTTATATCTCTGCCATCATCTCTATGGCTTCTCATACTCCTTATACTTCTCCTTATATCTCTGCCATCATCTTTACGGCTTCTCATATTCCTTACCTTCTTATATCTCTGCCATCATCTCTATGGCTTCTCATATTCCTTATCTTCTTATATCTCTGCCATCATCTTTACGGCTTCTCATATTCCTTATCTTCTTATATCTCTGCCATCATCTTTACGGCTTCTCATATTCCTTATCTTCTTATATCTCTGCCATCATCTTTACGGCTTCTCATATTCCTTACCTTCTTATATCTCTGCCATCATCTCTATGGCTTCTCATATTCCTTATCTTCTTATATCTCTGCCATCATCTTTACGGCTTCTCATATTCCTTACCTTCTTATATCTCTGCCATCATCTCTATGGCTTCTCATATTCCTTATCTTCTTATATCTCTGCCATCATCTCTATGGCTTCTCATACTCCTTATACTTCTCCTTATATCTCTGCCATCATCTTTACGGCTTCTCATATTCCTTACCTTCTTATATCTCTGCCATCATCTCTATGGCTTCTCATATTCCTTATCTTCTTATATCTCTGCCATCATCTTTACGGCTTCTCATATTCCTTATCTTCTTATATCTCTGCCATCATCTCTATGGCTTCTCATATTCCTTACCTTCTTATATCTCTGCCATCATCTCTATGGCTTCTCATATTCCTTACCTTCTTATATCTCTGCCATCATCTCTATGGCTTCTCATATTCCTTATCTTCTTATATCTCTGCCATCATCTTTACGGCTTCTCATATTCCTTATCTTCTTATATCTCTGCCATCATCTTTACGGCTTCTCATATTCCTTACCTTCTTATATCTCTGCCATCATCTTTATGGCTTCTCATATTCCTTATCTTCTTATATCTCTGCCATCATCTTTACGGCTTCTCATATTCCTTATCTTCTTATATCTCTGCCATCATCTCTATGGCTTCTCATATTCCTTATCTTCTTATATCTCTGCCATCATCTCTATGGCTTCTCATATTCCTTATCTTCTTATATCTCTGCCATCATCTTTACGGCTTCTCATATTCCTTACCTTCTTATATCTCTGCCATCATCTTTATGGCTTCTCATATTCCTTACCTTCTTATATCTCTGCCATCATCTCTATGGCTTCTCATATTCCTTATCTTCTTATATCTCTGCCATCATCTTTACGGCTTCTCATATTCCTTACCTTCTTATATCTCTGCCATCATATTTACGGCTTCTCATATTGCTTATCTTCTTATATCTCTGCCATCATCTCTATGGCTTCTCATATTCCTTATCTTCTTATATCTCTGCCATCATCTCTATGGCTTCTCATATTCCTTATCTTCTTATATCTCTGCCATCATCTTTACGGCTTCTCATATTCCTTACCTTCTTATATCTCTGCCATCATCTCTATGGCTTCTCATATTCCTTACCTTCTTATATCTCTGCCATCATCTCTATGGCTTCTCATATTCCTTACCTTCTTATATCTCTGCCATCATCTCTATGGCTTCTCATATTCCTTACCTTCTTATATCTCTGCCATCATCTCTATGGCTTCTCATATTCCTTACCTTCTTATATCTCTGCCATCATCTCTATGGCTTCTCATATTCCTTACCTTCTTATATCTCTGCCATCATCTCTATGGCTTCTCATATTCCTTACCTTCTTATATCTCTGCCATCATCTCTATGGCTTCTCATATTCCTTATCTTCTTATATCTCTGCCATCATCTCTATGGCTTCTCATATTCCTTACCTTCTTATATCTCTGCCATCATCTTTATGGCTTCTCATATTCCTTACCTTCTTATATCTCTGCCATCATCTTATGGCTTCTCATATTCCTTACCTTCTTATATCTCTGCCATCATCTCTATGGCTTCTCATATTCCTTACCTTCTTATATCTCTGCCATCATCTCTATGGCTTCTCATATTCCTTACCTTCTTATATCTCTGCCATCATCTCTATGGCTTCTCATATTCCTTACCTTCTTATATCTCTGCCATCATCTCTATGGCTTCTCATATTCCTTACCTTCTTATATCTCTGCCATCATCTCTATGGCTTCTCATATTCCTTACCTTCTTATATCTCTGCCATCATCTCTATGGCTTCTCATATTCCTTACCTTCTTATATCTCTGCCATCATCTTTACGGCTTCTCATATTCCTTACCTTCTTATATCTCTGCCATCATCTCTATGGCTTCTCATATTCCTTACCTTCTTATATCTCTGCCATCATCTTTATGGCTTCTCATATTCCTTACCTTCTTATATCTCTGCCATCATCTCTATGGCTTCTCATATTCCTTACCTTCTTATATCTCTGCCATCATCTCTATGGCTTCTCATATTCCTTACCTTCTTATATCTCTGCCATCATCTTTATGGCTTCTCATATTCCTTACCTTCTTATATCTCTGCCATCATCTCTATGGCTTCTCATATTCCTTACCTTCTTATATCTCTGCCATCATCTTTATGGCTTCTCATATTCCTTACCTTCTTATATCTCTGCCATCATCTTTATGGCTTCTCATATTCCTTACCTTCTTATATCTCTGCCATCATCTTTATGGCTTCTCATATTCCTTACCTTCTTATATCTCTGCCATCATCTCTATGGCTTCTCATATTCCTTACCTTCTTATATCTCTGCCATCATCTTTATGGCTTCTCATATTCCTTACCTTCTTATATCTCTGCCATCATCTTTATGGCTTCTCATATTCCTTACCTTCTTATATCTCTGCCATCATCTTTATGGCTTCTCATATTCCTTATCTTCTTATATCTCTGCCATCATCTCTATGGCTTCTCATATTCCTTACCTTCTTATATCTCTGCCATCATCTTTATGGCTTCTCATATTCCTTACCTTCTTATATCTCTGCCATCATCTCTATGGCTTCTCATATTCCTTACCTTCTTATATCTCTGCCATCATCTTTATGGCTTCTCATATTCCTTACCTTCTTATATCTCTGCCATCATCTCTATGGCTTCTCATATTCCTTACCTTCTTATATCTCTGCCATCATCTTTATGGCTTCTCATATTCCTTATCTTCTTATATCTCTGCCATCATCTCTATGGCTTCTCATATTCCTTACCTTCTTATATCTCTGCCATCATCTTTATGGCTTCTCATATTCCTTATCTTCTTATATCTCTGCCATCATCTTTATGGCTTCTCATATTCCTGACCTTCTTATATCTCTGCCATCATCTCTACGGCTTCTCATATTCCTTATCTTCTTATATCTCTGCCATCATCTCTATGGCTTCTCATATTCCTTATCTTCTTATATCTCTGCATATTCCTTACCTTCTTATATCTCTGCCATCATCTTTACGGCTTCTCATATTCCTTACCTTCTTATATCTCTGCCATCATCTTTATGGCTTCTCATATTCCTTACCTTCTTATATCTCTGCCATCATCTTTATGGCTTCTCATATTCCTTATCTTCTTATATCTCTGCCATCATCTCTATGGCTTCTCATATTCCTTACCTTCTTATATCTCTGCCATCATCTCTATGGCTTCTCATATTCCTTATCTTCTTATATCTCTGCCATCATCTTTACGGCTTCTCATATTCCTTACCTCTATGGCTTCTCATATTCCTTACCTTCTTATATCTCTGCCATCATCTTTACGGCTTCTCATATTCCTTACCTTCTTATATCTCTGCCATCATCTCTATGGCTTCTCATATTCCTTACCTTCTTATATCTCTGCCATCATCTTTATGGCTTCTCATATTCCTTACCTTCTTATATCTCTGCCATCATCTTATGGCTTCTCATATTCCCAATTCTTCTTATATCTCTGCCATCATCTTTATGGCTTCTCATATTCCTTACCTTCTTTATATCTCTGCCATCATCTCTATGGCTTCTCATATTCCTTACCTTCTTATATCTCTGCCATCATCTCTATGGCTTCTCATATTCCTTACTTCCTTCTTATATCTCTCTCTCATCATCTTTATGGCTTCTCATATTCCTTACCTTCTTATATCTCTGCCATCATCTTTATGGCTTCTCATATTCCTTACCTTCTTCTATCTCTGCCCTCATCTTTATGGCTTCTCATATTCCTTACCTTCTTATATCTCTGCCATCATCTTTATGGCTTCTCATATTCCTTATCTTCTTATATCTCTGCCATCATCTTTACGGCTTCTCATATTCCTTACCTTCTTATATCTCTGCCATCATCTCTATGGCTTCTCATATTCCTTATCTTCTTATATCTCTGCCATCATCTTTACGGCTTCTCATATTCCTTACCTTCTTATATCTCTGCCATCATCTCTATGGCTTCTCATATTCCTTATCTTATATCCCTGCCATCATCTTATGGCTTCTCATATTCCTTATCTTCTTATATCTCTGCCATCATCTTATGGCTTCTCATATTCCTTATCTTCTTATATCTCTGCCATCATCTTTACGGCTTCTCATATTCTTAAGCTTCTTATATCTCTGCCATCATCTCTATGGCTTCTCATATTCCTTATCTTTGAACCTTATATCTCTGCCATCATCTTTACGGCTTCTCACATTCCTTATCTTCTTATATCTCTGCCATCATCTTTACGGCTTCTCATATTCCTTAACTTCTTATATCTCTGCCATCATCTCTATGCCTTCTCATATTTCTTATCTTCTTATATCTCTGCCATCATCTTTACGGCTTCTCATATTCCTTACCCCTTCTTATATCTCTGCCATTCTAACACAACGGCTTCTCATATTCCTTACCTTCTTATATCTCTGCCATCATCTCTATGGCTTCTCATATTCCTTATCTTCTTATATCTCTGCCATCATCTTTATGGCTTCTCATATTCCTTATCTTCTTATATCTCTGCCATCATCTTTATGGCTTCTCATATTCCTTATCTTCTTATATCTCTGCCATCATCTCTATGGCTTCTCATATTCCTTATCTTCTTATATCTCTGCCATCATCTCTATGGCTTCTCATATTCCTTATCTTCTTATATCTCTGCCATCATCTTTATGGCTTCTCATATTCCTTACCTTCTTATATCTCTGCCATCATCTTTATGGCTTCTCATATTCCTTATCTTCTTATATCTCTGCCATCATCTTTATGGCTTCTCATATTCCTTATCTTCTTATATCTCTGCCATCATCTTTACGGCTTCTCATATTCCTTACCTTCTTATATCTCTGCCATCATCTCTATGGCTTCTCATATTCCTTATCTTCTTATATCTCTGCCATCATCTTTATGGCTTCTCATATTCCTTACCTTCTTATATCTCTGCCATCATCTTTACGGCTTCTCATATTCCTTATCTTCTTATATCTCTGCCATCATCTTTATGGCTTCTCATATTCCTTACCTTCTTATATCTCTGCCATCATCTTTACGGCTTCTC
This sequence comes from Oreohelix idahoensis, assembly GCA_024509875.1. Classification (NCBI taxonomy): domain Eukaryota; kingdom Metazoa; phylum Mollusca; class Gastropoda; order Stylommatophora; family Oreohelicidae; genus Oreohelix; species Oreohelix idahoensis. The sequence goes on from JAMPIV010019117.1 coordinate 964,266, forward strand.
ATATTCCTTACCTTCTTATATCTCTGCCATCATCTCTATGGCTTCTCATATTCCTTACCTTCTTATATTTCTTCTTCTTCTTTCGTTCGCTTGAAATATATTGTCTATATCTGCAATGTTGTTTCTTGTATAAACTTCACTGTCTTTTGTAGTTCATACAGGGGTCCATATAGTTTTGCTTCCAGTGTTGTTTCTCTGGGCCAGTGGGTTTGCCTCAATATATCATATTCGGGGCAATCTTGCAGTACGTGCTCCGCTGTCTGGGGTGCCTGTCCACATGTACACATGGCTGAATTGCCAATCTTGAATTTTGTATACATGTGGCTGCGGAGGCGGCTGTGTCCTGTTCTGAGGCGCAGAATGACTATTTGTTCTGATCTGTTCATAGCTTGGTAGTCATCCTGCGTTGATGTTGGTGGCTTTCTGATAGATTTGATCATCGTTTTCTTCTGATGGTACGTTACTGGTACATCCGGTTGTTCGTCTGCAGCACCTTCTTTAGCCAGTCCGTCTGCTCTCTCGTTTCCTGGTATTCCACAATGAGACGGTTGTGGTGAAGTGGGATGTTATAAATATTTATAGGGGACTTAGTGTACTGACTGAGATCAGCTGTGAAGGTATCTATATCTAATAAGTGTAGTGTATTATAGATAACCTTACTTGCTGCCACATATATATATATATATCTCAGTCAGAATTATTCTGGAATAGTGTGATGACTACGTTGTATGTCTAGGGTATGTGTATGATGAAGTGTAAGTCATAACAACAACCGACGGATAAACAATTTAATTTATTCCACCACACTTGACAACACTGTGACACTCACATACATAAAACACTCTACAAGGATATCTTAAAGGAGTCACTGATAACTTTTCAAATAACAATATGTATTCATTGTTGTTATAAAGGTATATGTGTCCTGATTCAAATACAAAGGAACCAGGGATCACAATCAATTTTAATTACAAGTATATGTACAGACTTTATCAATATGAATATTGTAGTGACATATATTATTAAAAATATCCTATGTGTGTCAGTTGTGTAGTAGTAATATGAGGTAATACTGGTTTTGTTTTGTTCAAGCTCTGTTGGTATTTGTCATCATGACTTCAATAGTTTGTCTTTTGGGACTAGTATTGGAGATGTTCTCAGTTCCTGATATTAAGACAATTAAATTCCCCTCTGAATGTTATTTTTACAAAGTCATTTCAAGATGAGGGGACATAATGTTGAGCTCAGCTGGCCAAATCAGCTTATCTTGCGTGATGGCGGCAGGAAAGGACTCCTCTGCTCGAATTCTCCCCTGGGCTCTGGAGACACCTCACTGATAGCTAAAAAGACCAAGGAGTATGCTGTCCGACTCTGGATTCAGCAAAGCTCTGACCAGGTGCTGCTCAGTACCATCAAGACCACGGTCCCTGTAAACAAGAAGGATGTACCTTCTACTTCATAACTAACTTATACTCTCTCTTTTTACACTGATCACAATACATCACAAACATTGAGTTCAGAGCGTTAGGCCAACTGTCAGCTTCATCTGAAATACTTTATACCAGTATTTACCTCCTTAATGGTTACCACGCCTCTGCACTTCCAGCATTATTTCTTTCTAGTCAATCATCCAGGTGTCAGTGTACTATTTGGCCATTCCATGCCGTTTTACTTTCCTCCGACACCCTCTGTTCAGGCTGGAGCATATAGGCTTTATCTCCTGTTTGCCACTGAACTACACATATATATATACAGGCATAAATTAACAATTCACATTCAATTTTCATTAAAAGATACTGAATGGTTCAAGCTTACCACAATTCATAGAATAAACACAGATACGTTGATTAGCAATGAATTCTGGCACATTTACTGGCACAAATTCCCATCTGCTTATGTTCCAGGCTTTTATTTAGCAAAATATGAGCTGGCTTCAACGCACTGTTGCTTTATCAAGCTTATTTAAACAAGTGGTTTCGAACTAACGCTCCTAAGTGATTATATCAGCGAGTCTGGCCAATCGAGCCACGTTTCGACAAGTGTTTGAAAAAATGTTACCTTCCTACGTCTCCCTAACAACCAAGATAGTATTTATAGCCCGACCAATCGTGGTTAGTCTTTCATTTGTTGCGCTCCAATCAATTTGGAGTTTACATGGTAGGCTATTTCTGTAACGTAAGGTTTTTTTCAAACACGTTATAAAAAAAATTTTATGAGCAGAAATGATTCCATGTTGTCAGGCATCCCCACTATTTTATTTTGGTTATAATTTATTAATTCCTGGACTATTTGCGTAACGTTTTACATATTCTTTGTCAGCAAGCCCTAAGGAACCCAAATATCCAAATTTAAAGGAGCTACGTGGCTGCGTTCAAAATATGCAATACTTCTACCTCCTGTTTCGAAGATGTGCTGTCTGGGTACTGTAATGTTTTCAAACGTAAACCCATCTATTGTTATCTTTCCTAATAAGCGTTTTTTGTGATTTTAAAACCTAACTCTGGGAAGGGTAGTGAATTTATCACTGTCCGTCCGAAAAAAAGTTAGTGCATGTAGTCTTACACGCGTGATGGCAGTATTTGTGTATCGCGCGACGCGTGTTTAGTGTTCGGCTTTCTGCCTCTCCCTTCTCGCTATCCTTTAGTCCATCTGTCTTTTGGTTTTTGGTAACATAGTGTAGAAAAAGACATGAATGGAATTTAAAATTTAGGTCAACTTGCATATTTCAAGGTTTTTCTTAGAAAGGCAGCACATTTTATTGTGTGTTTGGGAAACGCGTGTATGTTGCAGAAGGCCTTTAATATCAACGTGAAAGCGTTACAATTTGCAGACGAAGCAGAAAACAAGGGGGATTTCGAGTACTGTCATTGTGACAGCACTGTTCTTTACCATTCTTCTTCTTTTATTTATTATATGTATTTATTAGGCTTTATATTTACTTGATAATTTATATATGTGGATTAGAATATTCCACGACATCTCCCCTCTTAAAACAGACATTATATGTCAGTCCTTTATTCTATATACACATAGAGAAATTTATTATTATTTCTGGGGTTTACGGTGATTCTCATCACACGGATGGCGGCTTAAAAAATCCGCTCCCAAATTTGTTTTTCCAGATATATACTCAATGCTAAAATTATATGGAGCCAAAAGTAAAGACCATCGGAGTAACCTGGAGTTCTCATGCTTAGCCTGTGCTAGAAACGATAAAGGTTTGTGGTCTGTTTGCAACTTAAATGCCTTCCCATATAGATAAATATTGAATTTCTTTATTGCCCATATTACTGCAAGACATTCTTTTTCGCTAGTTGAGTAATTGATTTCAGCTTTATTCAACTTTCTGCTAGCATATGCCACTGGGCTTAATTCCCCATCCAATGCATCTGATTTCTGTAGTAGAGTTGCACCTAACCCAATATTACTTGCATCCGTCCTTACTATGAATTCTTGACTTAAGTCAGGTAATTTCAAAATGGGTTTACTTGTGAGCTTTTCCTTCAATTCTTGGTAAGTCATTTCACATTGTGGTGTCCATGTAATGCGATCTGGATGTCCTTTACGTGTCAATTCAGTTAACGGTGCACATATGGAATTAAAGTTTTTGATATACTTCTGGTAGAAACCACATAATGAGACAAAGGATCTCACGTCCTTCTTGGTTTGTGGTCTCGGGGCTTTCTGTAGTTTCTCTAAATTCTTTGGGTCAGGGGTCATGTTTCCCTGATAAACTGTGTGTCCCAAAAATTCCAATTCTTTACATCCAACGCAACATTTGGTTGGTCGGGCTGTTAAATTTGCCTCCCTAAGTCGATCAAACAGCATGTTCAGAGAGTCAATGTGTTCCTCAAATGTTTCTGTTGCTATAAGGATATCATCCATAAAATTTGTTATACAGGGATTATTCAGAGGATCCAATAAATTTTCTCATCATTCTAGAGAAGACACTAGGCGCATTCTTCAATCCAAATGGCAATCTATTAAACTCATAGTGTCCTTCTGAGGTACTAAAAGCTAGGTATGGTCTAACCTCAGGCTTTACTGGAATCTGATAGTATCCTTTACTCAGATCCACTTTTGAGAAATATTTAGCTTTATTTAGTCTGGCAAACAGCTGATTTGTATCCGGCAATGGATCCACCTGTCCTTCTGTAATAGCATTCAGTCTCCTGTAATCTATACAGAGTCTATGTTCTCCAGAGGGCTTCCTTAAGAGTACAACACCGGAACTATACGAAGACTCACTGTGCGAAATAATTCCTTCCTTCAATAGATAGTCTATCTCTTCCTTCAAAGCTTTCTCCTTAGCAAACGGAATCGAATATGGTTTCATACAGACAGGTGTGGAGTCTATTAGTTTCATATCATATTCCAATAGGTTTGTATGCCCTGGTCGGTCTGTTAACACCTCTGCATGATTATTTAGAACCTGTTGCACTCTCTCTTTCTGAGTTTTCGTTAAATGTGTACTGATTTTCACCTGTGCTGCTGTCTCACAGGGGTGTAATGGATATTCAAATGATGAAAGTGGTTCCTTTTTCATCTCCATGGCGATGGACAAGGTCAACAAGTGTGTCTCTTCCTGATGTTCTCTTTCCAAATATTTCTTCAGGAGATTCACATGATAGATTTTTTCTTTCCCCTTCTTATCTATCTTATAATTTGTTCTAGACACCTTCTCTAGAACTGTATATGGACCCTGCCATCCAATTTGTAACTTATTCTGAATCCCAGGCAAAAGAAGCAGTACCTTCTCTCCCACAGCCAAATCTCTGTCTTTCGCCTTCCTGTTATAATAGGCAGCATGTTTCTTCCTGGCTTGTTTCAAATTTTCATTGGCAAGTTTCCAGCCAGTTTTTAACCGAGTGGTCAGCTCATTCACATATTGGTATGAAGATGTAATGTTTTCCTCTGCCTTTTCATCAGTCCACGTTCTTAACATAGCTACATATGGACCTTTAATTGTGTGGACCTATTTGTCCATGCACCGGTATGGTCTCTTCCACTCGAAGCTTTATAGTGATGATTTTTCCTCCCAGAATTATCATTCACAAAACGACCGCTACCAATTTTTCTTTTGGGGCTTTCTCCCCACTTAAAATTCTTGATGCGAGATTTCCTCTCTACATCCTCTTCCTCCAGTTTGTTTAAGTCCGATTGAGGGATTGTCGGCTTATCCTGGGGTAAGACATCTTTTGCACTCTCCGCATAGTGGCCATTGTAAAACAGTTAAGTGAAGCTTGTCCGTGAAAAGGGGCTTCCCATTCCATTTGGTCCACTTTATCAAATCTATATTTCTTTTTATTATCAGGCCTAATTTTGCCCCGTGGCGTGTCCAGGTCCTGATCCATGTTCCCACTTGTGGGTGTTCCCTCATGTGCTATGCTACACCTTTCTACAAAATTCTCAATGTCCCATCTTGCTTTGGGCCAATAATAATTGTGAGCCACCTTTTGAATGATGGTACCTATCTTCTCATGGTCCCCATCTGGTTTCACATGTAGGCTCCTTATTAAGTCTGCCCTATATCTTTTAGGAAGTACCAGCTGTCCGTGACCTTTGGATCTAGCTCCATTCTTCCTATACATCAACTTGTTTTTCATGTAAAAATCTCCCTTGCCTGGAGTTGTATGACAAGTTGACAATTTTCTGAAACAAGGCTTGAGTGTTTTATCCCCAGCCTGTGCCTTCCTCATCTCTTCTGGAGTGGTATCTAACATAATATCCTCCTCCTGTCTTGAGGTCGACCTGACCTGAAGGGTTGCCATATACACAGGTTTCCTTCTGCAACGGTCAGTGTCATGATTGTCCATCTGACAATTCTTACACCACCTTTTTCCTTGGTTGAAAGATTTTCTTTCATCATATTTCCTTTCATCGAATTGTGGGAATTTATTTTTTATTTTCATACCGTGGCCTATCAAATTGGTGCTTACCTTTATTTTGATCCTAGGATCAAATTTATTAAAGTTCTGTGGTGCCCTAAAGTTATCCACTTGTTTCTTTTTATTACCTGTTACCTCTGCTTGAGCTGCTTGATACCTTTCAGCAACATTTAGCAACTCATCCAGCCTCTCTGCACCTTGTTCCATGAGAAACTTTCTCAGGTCTGGAGCCATGGACTCTCTTAATTGCTCTATAAGGACCATTTCCTTAAGATCTTGGGTTTTCCCCAGAGAAGTCCATTTCTCCAAGTATGTCTCTATTCGTGCAGAGAACTGGTGATAGGTTTCACCTGACAGTAGTTTAGCATTCCTAAATTTTTTCCTATAAAATTCTGCATTCTTTTCATACCTTAACAAAAGAGCCTGCTTTAGCATGTCATAATTTTCCTGATCACCTCTGCTCATTTTTTGCAAAAACTTCATAAGCTGCCCCACGAAGTCCCTGAGATAACTTTAAGCTCCACCTTTCTCTCTCTAACCCATACGTGGTAGCTAATAGTTCATACCTATTTAGGTAGCTCTCTATATCATCGTCTTTCTCAACAAAATGATCTAAATGAAAATTCATAGCTGAGGTTGAGGCTCCTTGGCTAGCAGTGGCATCAGAGGCAAAGGGACTGGCACCATTTTCAGGAGCATGGCCCTGAAACTCAAACTCCCTTAGTCGTAACTCATGTTCCCTTTGTAATCTTTTATCTTCTGCTTCCCTTTCTGCTTCCCTGCAGCTAATCTCTTTCTCTTTCTCTTCCCTTTCTGCAGCTAATTTCTCTCTTCCCTTTCTGCAGCTAATTTCTTCTCTTCCCTTTCTGCAGCTAATTTCTTCTCTTCCCTTTCTGCTTCCAATTTCTTTGCCTCCAATTTCTTAGCCTCAGCCTCAATCTGCAACCTCTTAGTCTCAGCCTCAGCTTGCAACCTCTTAGTCTCAGCCTCTAACTTTCTTTCGGCCTCTTTTTCTAATCTTCTTTCTTCGCGTTCAATAAATTTGTCACATTCCGTAGTGACATAGGCAACCATAACTTGCCCATCTAATCCTAACTCTTTTGCAGTCTGTACAGCAGCAGATCGAAACTTGGCCAGGTCCGCCATTGTCTATCAGGTAAATTTCTACAATGTCTAACCAACAATTTAATCTCTAAATATATCTAATGGACAACACAGGCACCGTGAGCTCAACCTTATTTAATTCCACCCAAGGATACCTTTTAATTCTTATATTCCCTGAAGTGAATTACCCCCAATATTTTTAATAGGGAAAGATTCAAAATCCCAAGAGCGAGCCCCCAATATATGTGGTGAAGTGGGATGTTATAAATATTTATAGGGGACTTAGTGTACTGACTGAGATCAGCTGTGAAGGTATCTATATCTATAAGAGTAGTGTATTATAGATAACCTTACTTGCTGCCACATATCTATATATCTCAGTCAGAATTATTCTGGAATAGTGTGATGACTACGTTATGTGTCTAGGGTATGTGTATGATGAAGTGTAAGTCCAACAACAGACAGATAAACAATTTAATTTAATCCACTACTCTTGACAACACTGTGACACTCACATACATATAACACTCTATGAGAATATCTTAAGGAGTCACTGATAACTTTTCAAATAACAATATGTATTCATTGTTGTTATAAAGGTATATGTGTCCTGATTCAAATACAAAGGAACCAGGAATCACAATCAATTTTAATTACAAGTATATGTACAGACTTTATCAATATGAATATTGTAGTGACATATATTATTAAAAATATCCTATGTGTGTCAGTGTGTGTAGTAGTAATATGAGGTAATACTGGTTTTGTTTTGTTCAAGCTCTGTTGGTATTTGTCATCATGACTTCAATAGTTTGTCTTTTGGGACTAGTATTGGAGATGTTCTCAGTTCCTGATATTAAGACAATTAAATTCCCCTCTGAATGTTATTTTTACAAAGTCATTTCAAGATGAGGGGACATAATGTTGAGCTCAGCTGGCCAAATCAGCTTATCTTGCGTGATGGCGGCAGGAAAGGACTCCTCTGCTCGAATTCTCCCCTGGGCTCTGGAGACACCTCACTGATAGCTAAAAAGACCAAGGAGTATGCTGTCCGACTCTGGATTCAGCAAAGCTCTGACCAGGTGCTGCTCAGTACCATCAAGACCACGGTCCCTGTAAACAAGAAGGATGTACCTTCTACTTCATAACTAACTTATACTCTCTTTTTACACTGATCACAATACATCACAAACATTGAGAGTTCAGAGCGTTAGGCCAACTGTCAGCTTCATCTGAAATACTTTATACCAGTATTTACCTCCTTAATGGTTACCACGCCTCTGCACTTCCAGCATTATTTCTTTCTAGTCAATCATCCAGGTGTCAGTGTACTATTTGGCCATTCCATGCCGTTTTACTTTCCTCCGACACCCTCTGTTCAGGCTGGAGCATTATAGGCTTTATCTCCTGTTTGCCACTGAACTACACATATATATACAGGCATAAATTAACAATTCACATTCAATTTTCATTAAAAGATACTGAATGGTTCAAGCTTACCACAATTCATAGAATAAACACAGATACGTTGATTAGCAATGAATTCTGGCACATTTACTGGCACAAATTCCCATCTGCTTATGTTCCAGGCTTTTATTTAGCAAAATATGAGCTGGCTTCAACGCACTGTTGCTTTATCAAGCTTATTTAAACAAGTGGTTTCGAACTAACGCTCCTAAGTGATTATATCAGCGAGTCTGGCCAATCGAGCCACGTTTCGACAAGTGTTTGAAAAAATGTTACCTTTTCACGTCTCCCCTAACAACCAAGATAGTATTTATAGCCCGACCAATCGTGGTTAGTCTTTCATTTGTTGCGCTCCAATCAATTTGGAGTTTACATGGTAGGCTATTTCTGTAACGTAAGGTTTTTTCAAACACGTTATAAAAAAATTTTATGAGCAGAAATGATTCCATGTTGTCAGGCATCCCCACTATTTTATTTTGGTTATAATTTATTAATTCCTGGACTATTTGCGTAACGTTTTACATATTCTTTGTCAGCAAGCCCTAAGGAACCCAAATATCCAAATTTAAAGGAGCTACGTGGCTGCGTTCAAAATATGCAATTCCTTCTACCTCCTGTTTCGAAGATGTGCTGTCTGGGTACTGTAATGTTTTCAAACGTAAACCCATCTATTGTTATCTTTCCTAATAAGCGTTTTTTTGTGATTTTAAAACCTAACTCTGGGAAGGGTAGTGAATTTATCACTGTCCGTCCGAAAAAAAAGTTAGTGCATGTAGTCTTACACGCGTGATGGCAGCATTTGTGTATCGCGCGACGCGTGTTTAGTGTTCGGCTTTCTGCCTCTCCCTTCTCGCTATCCTTTAGTCCATCTGTCTTTTGGTTTTTGGTAACATAGTGTAGAAAAAGACATGAATGGAATTTAAAATTTAGGTCAACTTGCATATTTCAAGGTTTTTCTTAGAAAGGCAGCACATTTTATTGTGTGTTTGGGAAACGCGTGTATGTTGCAGAAGGCCTTTAATATCAACGTGAAAGCGTTACAATTTGCCGACGAAGTAGAAAAGAAGGGGGATTTCGAGTACTGTCATTGTGACAGCACTGTTCTTTACCATTCTTCTTCCTTTATTTATTATATGTATTTATTAGGCTTTATATTTACTTGATAATTTATATATGTGTATATAGAATATTCCACGATCGAATGGTGAAGTGGGATGTTATAAATATATTTATAGGGTTGAACTTATGTGGGGGTGACTGAATCAGCTGTGAAGGTATCTATATCTATCAAGAGTAGTGTATTATAGATAACCTTACTTGCTACCACATATCTATATATCTCAGTCAGAATTATTCTGAAATAGTGTGATGACTACGTTATGTGTCTAGGGTATGTGTATGATGAAGTGTAAGTCACAACAACAGACAGATAAACAATTTAATTTAATCCACTACTCTTGACAACACTGTGACACTCACATACATATAACACTCTATGAGAATATCTTAAGGAGTCACTGATAACTTTTCAAATAACAATATGTATTCATGGTTATCATAAAGGTATATGTGTCCTGATCAAATACAAAGGAACCAGGAATCACAATCAATTTTAATTACAAGTATATGTACAGACTTTATCAATATGAATATTGTAGTGACATATATTATTAAAAATATCCTATGTGTGTCAGTTGTGTAGTAGTAATATGAGGTAATACTGGTTTTGTTTTGTTCAAGCTCTGTTGGTATTTGTCATCATGACTTCAATAGTTTGTCTTTTGGGACTAGTATTGGAGATGTTCTCAGTTCCTGATATTAAGACAATTAAATTCCCCTCTGAATGTTATTTTTACAAAGTCATTTCAAGATGAGGGGACATAATGTTGAGCTCAGCTGGCCAAATCAGCTTATCTTGCGTGATGGCGGCAGGAAAAGGACTCCTCTGCTCGAATTCTCCCCTGGGCTCTGGAGACACCTCACTGATAGCTAAAAAGACCAAGGAGTATGCTGTCCGACTCTGGATTCAGCAAAGCTCTGACCAGGTGCTGCTCAGTACCATCAAGACCACGGTCCCACAATTCATAGAATAAACACAGATACGTTGATTAGCAATGAATTCTGGCACATTTACTGGCACAAATTCCCATCTGCTTATGTTCCAGGCTTTTATTTAGCAAAATATGAGCTGGCTTCAACGCACTGTTGCTTTATCAAGCTTATTTAAACAAGTGGTTTCGAACTAACGCTCCTAAGTGATTATATCAGCGAGTCTGGCCAATCGAGCCACGTTTCGACAAGTGTTTGAAAAAATGTTACCTTCCTACGTCTCCCTAACAACCAAGATAGTATTTATAGCCCGACCAATCGTGGTTAGTCTTTCATTTGTTGCGCTCCAATCAATTTGGAGTTTACATGGTAGGCTATTTCTGTAACGTAAGGTTTTTTCAAACACGTTATAAAAAAATTTTATGAGCAGAAATGATTCCATGTTGTCAGGCATCCCCACTATTTTATTTTGGTTATAATTTATTAATTCCTGGACTATTTGCGTAACGTTTTACATATTCTTTGTCAGCAAGCCCTAAGGAACCCAAATATCCAAATTTAAAAGAGCTACGTGGCTGCGTTCAAAATATGCAATTACTTCTACCTCCTGTTTCGAAGATGTGCTGTCTGGGTACTGTAATGTTTTCAAACGTAAACCCATCTATTGTTATCTTTCCTAATAAGCGTTTTTTGTGATTTTAAAACCTAACTCTGGGAAGGGTAGTGAATTTATCACTGTCCGTCCGAAAAAAAGTTAGTGCATGTAGTCTTACACGCGTGATGGCAGCATTTGTGTATCGCGCGACGCGTGTTTAGTGTTCGGCTTTCTGCCTCTCCCTTCTCGCTATCCTTTAGTCCATCTGTCTTTTGTTTTTGGTAACATAGTGTAGAAAAAGACATGAATGGAATTTAAAATTTAGGTCAACTTGCATATTTCAAGGTTTTTCTTAGAAAGGCAGCACATTTTATTGTGTTTTTGGGAAACGCGTGTATGTTGCAGAAGGCCTTTAATATCAACGTGAAAGCGTTACAATTTGCCGACGAAGTAGAAAAGAAGGGGGATTTCGAGTACTGTCATTGTGACAGCACTGTTCTTTACCATTCTTCTTCCTTTATTAATTTTATTTGTTAGGCTTCATATTTACTTAATAATTTATATATGTGGATTAGAATATTCCACGACACCTCCCCTCTTAAAACAGACATTATATGTCAGTCCTTTATTCTATATACACATAGAGAAATTTATTATTAGTTCTGGGGTTTACGGTGATTCTCATCACACGGATGGCGGCTTAAAAAATCCGCTCCCAAATTGGTTTTTCCAGATATATACTCAATGCTAAAATTATATGGAGCCAAAAGTAAAGACCATCGGAGTAACCTGGAGTTCTCATGCCTGTGCTAGAAACGATAAAGGTTTGTGGTCTGTTTGCAACTTAAATGCCTTCCCATACAGATAAATATTGAATTTCTTTATTGCCCATATTACTGCAAGACATTCTTTTTCGCTAGTTGAGTAATTGATTTCAGCTTTATTCAACTTTCTGCTAGCATATGCCACTGGGCTTAATTCCCCATCCAATGCATCTGATTTCTGTAGTAGAGTTGCACCTAACCCAATATTACTTGCATCCGTCCTTACTATGAATTCTTGACTTAAGTCAGGTAATTTCAAAATGGGTTTACTTGTGAGCTTTTCCTTCAATTCTTGGTAAGTCATTTCACATTGTGGTGTCCATGTAATGCGATCTGGATGTCCTTTACGTGTCAATTCAGTTAACGGTGCACATATGGAATTAAAGTTTTTGATATACTTCTGGTAGAAACCACATAATGAGACAAAGGATCTCACGTCCTTCTTGGTTTGTGGTCTCGGGGCTTTCTGTAGTTTCTCTAAATTCTTTGGGTCAGGGGTCATGTTTCCCTGATAAACTGTGTGTCCCAAAAATTCCAATTCTTTACATCCAACGCAACATTTGGTTGGTCGGGCTGTTAAATTTGCCTCCCTAAGTCGATCAAACAGCCTGTTCAGAGAGTCAATGTGTTCCTCAAATGTTTCTGTTGCTATCAGGATATCATCCATAAAATTTGTTATACAGGGATTATTCAGAGGATCCAATAATTTTCTCATCATTCTAGAGAAGACACTAGGCGCATTCTTCAATCCAAATGGCAATCTATTAAACTCATAGTGTCCTTCTGAGGTACTAAAAGCTAGGTATGGTCTAACCTCAGGCTTTACTGGAATCTGATAGTATCCTTTACTCAGATCCACTTTTGAGAAATATTTAGCTTTATTTAGTCTGGCAAACAGCTGATTTGTATCCGGCAATGGATCCACCTGTCCTTCTGTAATAGCATTCAGTCTCCTGTAATCTATACAGAGTCTATGTTCTCCAGAGGGCTTCCTTAAGAGTACAACACCGGAACTATACGAAGACTCACTGTGCGAAATAATTCCTTCCTTCAATAGATAGTCTATCTCTTCCTTCAAAGCTTTCTCCTTAGCAAACGGAATCGAATATGGTTTCATACAGACAGGTGTGGGGTCTATCAGTTTCATATCATATTCCAATAGGTTTGTATGCCCTGGTCGGTCTGTTAACACCTCTGCATGATTATTTAGAACCTGTTGCACTCTCTCTTTCTGAGTTTTCGTTAAATGTGTACTGATTTTCACCTGTGCTGCTGTCTCACAGGGGTGTAATGGATACTCAAATGATGAAAGTGGTTCCTTTTTCATCTCCATGGCGATGGACAAGGTCAACAAGTGTGTCTCTTCCTGATGTTCTCTTTCCAAATATTTCTTCAGGAGATTCACATGATAGATTTTTTCTTTCCCCTTCTTATCTATCTTATAATTTGTTCTAGATACCTTCTCTAGAACTGTATATGGACCCTGCCATCCAATTTGTAACTTATTCTGACTCCCAGGCAAAAGAAGCAGTACTTTCTCTCCCACAGCCAAATTTCTGTCTTTCGCCTTCCTGTTATAATAGGCAGCATGTTTCTTCCTGGCTTGTTTCAAATTTTCATTGGCAAGTTTCCAGCCAGTTTTTTAACCGAGTGGTCAGCTCATTCACATATTGGTATGAAGATGTAATGTTTTCCTCTGCCTTTTCATCAGTCCACGTTCTTAACATAGCTACATATGGACCTTTAATTGTGTGGACCTATTTGTCCATGCACCGGTATGGTCTCTTCCACTCGAAGCTTTATAGTGATGATTTTTCCTCCCAGAATTATCATTCACAAAACGACCGCTACCAATTTTTCTTTTGGGGCTTTCTCCCCACTTAAAATTCTTGATGAGAGATTTCCTCCCTACATCCTCTTCCTCCAGTTTGTTTAAGTCCGATTGAGGGATTTCGGCTTATCCTGGGGTAAGACATCTTTTTGCACTCTCCGCATAGTGGCCATTGTAAAACAGTTAAGTGAAGCTTGTCCGTGAAAAGGGGCTTCCCATTCCATTTGGTCCACTTTATCAAATCTATTTTTCTTTTTATTATCAGGCCTAATTTTGCCCCGTGGCGTGTCCAGGTCCTGATCCATGTTCCCACTTGTGGGTGTTCCCTCATGTGCTATGCTACACCTTTCTACAAAATTCTCAATGTCCCATCTTGCTTTGGGCCAATAATAATTGTGAGCCACCTTTTGAATGATGGTACCTATCTTCTCATGGTCCCCATCTGGTTTCACATGTAGGCTCCTTATTAAGTCTGCCCTATATCTTTTAGGAAGTACCAGCTGTCCGTGACCTTTGGATCTAGCTCCAGTCTTCCTATACATCAACTTGTTTTTCATGTAAAAATCTCCCTTGCCTGGAGTTGTATGACAAGTTGACAATTTTCTGAAACAAGGCTTGAGTGTTTTTTATCCCCAGCCTGTGCCTTCCTCATCTCTTCTGGAGTGGTATCCAACATAATATCCTCCTCCTGTCTTGAGGTCGACCTGACCTGAAGGGTTGCCATATACACAGGTTTCCTTCTGCAACGGTCAGTGTCATGATTGTCCATCTGACAATTCTTACACCACCTTTTTCCTTGGTTGAAAGATTTTCTTTCATCATATTTCCTTTCATCGAATTGTGGGAATTTATTTTTATTTTCATACCGTGGCCTATCAAATTGGTGCTTACCTTTGTTTTGATCCTTAGGATCAAATTTATTAAAGTTCTGTGGTGCCCTAAAGTTATCCACTTGTTTCTTTTTATTACCTGTTACCTCTGCTTGAGCTGCTTGATACCTTTCAGCAACATTTAGCAACTCATCCAGCCTCTCTGCACCTTGTTCCATGAGAAACTTTCTCAGGTCTGGAGCCATGGACTCTCTTAATTGCTCTATAAGGACCATTTCCTTAAGATCTTGGGTTTTCCCCAGAGAAGTCCATTTCTCCAAGTATGTCTCTATTCGTGCAGAGAACTGGTGATAGGTTTCACCTGACAGTAGTTTAGCATTCCTAAATTTTTTCCTATAAAATTCTGCATTCTTTTCATACCTTAACAAAAGAGCCTGCTTTAGCATGTCATAATTTTCCTGATCACCTCTGCTCATTTTTGCAAAAACTTCATAAGCTGCCCCACGAAGTCCCTGAGATAACTTTAAGCTCCACCTTTCTCTCTCTAACCCATACGTGGTAGCTAATAGTTCATACCTATTTAGGTAGCTCTCTATATCATCGTCTTTCTCAACAAAATGATCTAAATGAAAATTCATAGCTGAGGTTGAGGCTCCTTGGCTAGCAGTGGCATCAGAGGCAAAGGGACTGGCACCATTTTCAGGAGCATGGCCCTGAAACTCAAACTCCCTTATTCGTAACTCATGTTCCCTTTGTAATCTCTTCTCCTCCTTTTTTGCTTCCCTTTCTGCAGCTAATCTCTTTTCTTCCCTTTCTGCAGCTAATTTCTTCTCTTCCCTTTCTGCAGCTAATTTCTTCTCTTCCCTTTCTGCAGCCTGTCTTCTTTCCTCGGCTTCCAATGCTTTAGCCTCTTTGTCAGCCTCAATCCTCAGCCTCAGCTTGCAACCTCTTAGTCTCAGCCTCTAACTTTCTTTCGGCCTCTTTTTCTAATCTTCTTTCTTCGCGTTCAATAAATTTGTCACATTCCGTAGTGACATAGGCAACCATAACTTGCCCATCTAATCCTAACTCTTTTGCAGTCTGTACAGCAGCAGATCGAAACTTGGCCAGTCCGCCATTGTCTATCAGGTAAATTTCTACAATGTCTAACCAACAATGTAATCTCTAAAGATATATCTAATGGACAACACAGGCACCGTGAGCTCAACCTTATTTAATTCCCCCCAAGGATACCTTTTAATTCTTATCTTCCCTGAAGTGAATTACCCCCAATATTTTTAATAGGGAAAGATTCAAAATCCCAAGAGCGAGACCCCAATATATGTGGTGAAGTGGGATGTTATAAATATTTATAGGGGACTTAGTGTACTGACTGAGATCAGCTGTGAAGGTATCTATATCTATTAAGAGTAGTGTATTATAGATAACCTTACTTGCTACCACATATCTATATATCTCAGTCAGAATTATTCTGGAATAGTGTGATGACTACGTTATGTGTCTAGGGTATGTGTATGATGAAGTGTAAGTCACAACAACAGACAGATAAACAATTTAATTTAATCCACTACTCTTGACAACACTGTGACACTCACATACATATAACACTCTATGAGAATATCTTAAGGAGTCACTGATAACTTTTCAAATAACAATATGTATTCATTGTTGTTCATAAAGGTATATGTGTCCTGATTCAAATACAAAGGAACCAGGAATCACAATCAATTTTAATTACAAGTATATGTACAGACTTTATCAATATGAATATTGTAGTGACATATATTATTAAAAATATCCTATGTGTGTCAGTTGTGTAGTAGTAATATGAGGTAATACTGGTTTTGTTTTGTTCAAGCTCTGTTGGTATTTGTCATCATGACTTCAATAGTTTGTCTTTTGGGACTAGTATTGGAGATGTTCTCAGTTCCTGATATTAAGACAATTAAATTCCCCTCTGAATGTTATTTTTACAAAGTCATTTCAAGATGAGGGGACATAATGTTGAGCTCAGCTGGCCAAATCAGCTTATCTTGCGTGATGGCGGCAGGAAAGGACTCCTCTGCTCGAATTCTCCCCTGGCTCTGGAGACACCTCACTGATAGCTAAAAAGACCAAGGAGTATGCTGTCCCGACTCTGGATTCAGCAAAGCTCTGACCAGGTGCTGCTCAGTACCATCAAGACCACGGTCCCACAATTCATAGAATAAACACAGATACGTTGATTAGCAATGAATTCTGGCACATTTACTGGCACAAATTCCCATCTGCTTATGTTCCAGGCTTTTATTTAGCAAAATATGAGCTGGCTTCAACGCACTGTTGCTTTATCAAGCTTATTTAAACAAGTGGTTTCGAACTAACGCTCCTAAGTGATTATATCAGCGAGTCTGGCCAATCGAGCCACGTTTCGACAAGTGTTTGAAAAAATGTTACCTTCCTACGTCTCCCTAACAACCAAGATAGTATTTATAGCCCGACCAATCGTGGTTAGTCTTTCATTTGTTGCGCTCCAATCAATTTGGAGTTTACATGGTAGGCTATTTCTGTAACGTAAGGTTTTTTCAAACACGTTATAAAAAAAATTTTATGAGCAGAAATGATTCCATGTTGTCAGGCATCCCCACTATTTTATTTTGGTTATAATTTATTAATTCCTGGACTATTTGCGTAACGTTTTACATATTCTTTGTCAGCAAGCCCTAAGGAACCCAAATATCCAAATTTAAAGGAGCTACGTGGCTGCGTTCAAAATATGCAATTACTTCTACCTCCTGTTTCGAAGATGTGCTGTCTGGGTACTGTAATGTTTTCAAACGTAAACCCATCTATTGTTATCTTTCCTAATAAGCGTTTTTTGTGATTTTAAAACCTAACTCTGGGAAGGGTAGTGTATTTATCACTGTCCGTCCGAAAAAAGTTAGTGCATGTAGTCTTACACGCGTGATGGCAGCATTTGTGTATCGCGCGACGCGTGTTTAGTGTTCGGCTTTCTGCCTCTCCCTTCTCGCTATCCTTTAGTCCATCTGTCTTTTGTTTTTGGTAACATAGTGTAGAAAAAGACATGAATGGAATTTAAAATTTAGGTCAACTTGCATATTTCAAGGTTTTTCTTAGAAAGGCAGCACATTTTATTGTGTGTTTGGGAAACGCGTGTATGTTGCAGAAGGCCTTTAATATCAACGTGAAAGCGTTACAATTTGCCGACGAAGTAGAAAAGAAGGGGGATTTCGAGTACTGTCATTGTGACAGCACTGTTCTTTACCATTCTTCTTCCTTTATTTATTATATGTATTTATTAGGCTTTATATTTACTTGATAATTTATATATGTGGATTAGAATATTCCAC
Source organism: Oreohelix idahoensis (assembly GCA_024509875.1). NCBI lineage: Eukaryota > Metazoa > Mollusca > Gastropoda > Stylommatophora > Oreohelicidae > Oreohelix > Oreohelix idahoensis. The sequence continues at coordinate 982,204 of JAMPIV010019117.1, forward strand.
GACAACGGTATCCACTGCATGGCGACCCTGCGCTGGTTGCACAGTTCAGAAAGTAGGGCCTGTATAACTGGCAATTTTCTGGACTGAAGTGCTTGGAGTGCTGATCTTGCATCTGTCAGGAATACTACAGGCTGTGGACCGAGATTGGTGTTCAGTAGTTTCTCAGTTGCCACCTTGATTGCCTGGACTTCTGCATCATAGTTGTTACAGAATTTCCCCGTTGGTACTCTGACCGTATCCCTAGTGTTGTTTGGGTATTCTATGTACACTCCTGCTGACCCATCCGTGTATACTATACTCGGACGAGGTCCTGACCCATCCGTAGTATTGGGTATTTATCATCCAGGAAACTGAGAGTGACTGTCCTACGTTGCACGCTGTTCTGTTCATCCCTGTCGAATATTCCTTTCACTTTTGTGTGGATGTGTACTGGTAGTCCATGCTCCTCTCTCCAAGGGGTTTGTTCTGGCACAGACTTTAGAGGGCTGTTAACTTCAGGCAGGTCTGAGGTTTGTCTACGAAATCGTTTGGCCTGGTGGATAAAGCTGCTTCTTTTCAGTCGCCCCATTGCTAGGTTTTGGAATCTGTCCTTCATTGGATGGCTCGGCATACAGAGGAACTTTTCTGCCTGTGTTAGCACTTTCGTGTCTCTGCGTTCTCTCAGTGCTTGTATCCTCCCCATTTTCTCCATCTCCACTATAGGCGTTGATTTCATTGCCCCCGTGATGACCCTAAGCGCCTGGTTTTGCACCTTATCTAGCTCTTGTAATGTGGTGTTTGATGCTGGACACCACGCAGCTGACCCATATTCCAGGTGTGGTCGTTATGCCCTGCTGGTAAACTTTACTAAGTATTTTCCCGCTGGCTCCCCATGTGGTTCCACTTAGTTTTCTCAGGATGGCTAGCTTCCTCCTGGCCTTTGTTGCTGCCTTGTTGATGTGCTGCTTCCATGTCAGCCTATCATCGAATGTAACTCCGAGATAGGTGGGTTGTTTATCTTCTCTCAGGAGCTCTTTGTTTATCTTGATGACACCAGCTTTTTGTTTGGGAGAGAGGGTGAAGAGCGTAGTGCTGCACTTGTCTGTGTTGATGCTGACACACCATCTATTTGCCCATGAGGTTAAGGCATCTATAGCTCTTTGTAGCAGTTTTGTGGCCACTGTTGCATGCTCATCTGTGCACCATATTACCAGGTCATCAGCGTACATTGCCACTTTCATTCCATGTGGTAGTTCAGCAACCAGGTCATTGATGTAGACTAGGAAAAGTGTGGGGGACAGAACCCCTCCCTGAGGGACGCCATGACGCAGTAGAATTTTCTTACTCTTGAGGCCATCTAGTTGTACTCGGGCTCTTCTGTTATGCAAGTATGCTTTCACCCATTTGTACATCTTACCATTCACTCTACAATTTCTCAGTTTCTTCAGAAGCCCTTCTTTCCAAACCTTGTCAAATGCTTTCTTAGATCTATCCATGCTGCTAGTACCAGTTTCTTATCTTGGAACGCATCCTCAATCTCTTGGGAAAGGTAAGTTGCCTGATCTTCGGTGGAATAACACTGCCTAAAGCCCGCCTGCTGTGGTACAAGAAGGTTTTCACTTTCAAGGTACCACTGTAGCCTGAGGTTGATGATACGTTCCATTGTTTTGCAGAGGCAGCTTGTAAGGCTGATTGGTCTGTAGCTGGAGGCAGTGGAACTGTCTTTTCCTGGTTTTAGGAGTGGTATCATGATTGCTTCCCTCCAGGTCTGTGGAACTCTGCCTGAGTTCCAACAGATATTGAAGATCTGCAGCAGCTTTGTTTTTGCTGCGGTTCCCAAGTTCTTAATCATTTCATTGGACACTCCATCAACTCCTGGCGACTTTCTCATTTTCAATTTGGATATTGCAAGCTCCAGTTCTCTGAATGTGATTGGTGCCTCCATAACTTCAGGTATGGTTCCATCTCGTCCTGCGTGTTGTTTCTCACGAGTCTCCTGTTGCTTCTCTGGGCTAACTTCGATGTTGTTGTCTTTAGCAAAGGAGTCTGCAAAGTGATCAGCTGCCTGTTTTCCCATGAGGATGTTTCCATCTTTGTACAGAGCAATCCTTGAGTTTCTCTCTGTACCTTCATCGTTAAGTTGCTTTACCAGCTTCCACAGTTTCCTCGTATCTCTTTCAAAGTTCAAGGACTCTGTTTTCTCCTTCCAGCTTCTTCGCCTGGCCTGCAACTTGGCCCTTTGAAATTTGGCCTTAGCTTGCTGGTAGTTATTGTGGTGTTCTTGGCATGGACTGGTCTCTGCCTGCTTTCGAGATGTTTCCACGTCGTTGTGCAGCTGCTCTAGTTCACTATTCCAATATGGTTTGTAGTGCTTACGAGCCCCTCTAGGTATTGTTTCACGAGCAGCCTGTAATATGCATCTGCTGAATTCATCAACTAGCTTATTGATGTCTTTGTCTACAGTCAGATCTCTAGCCAGTATACTAGTACGGTGCTGGTACATTGTCCAGTCTGCCTTCTTGTAGTTCCACCTAGAGAGAGTGCTGCTCTCCTTGACAAGTTCATTTTCCACAATTAGGAAGACTGGCCGGTGGTCGCTGCCTCCAAGTTGTTTCCCTACAACGCGTGTGGTGTTCCACTCCAAGCTGGGTGAGTGGAATGCCAGGTGTGGTGTAGAGGTGGTGTGCCATGATCTCGAGTAGAAGGTTGGTGGGTCGATTGGCTGGTTAATCAGGATAAGCCCATTGTCATCCTGCCAGTTTTCAAGCTCCTCACCTCTCCTGTCCATGTGATCATAGCCCCAGCTCTGTGAGTGGCTGTTGAAGTCTCCGCATACAATCAGTCTTTCTTTTGCTGGGATTGTATCTAGTGCCAGTGGGCGGTCGCTCGGACAGTAGTAGTTGAGCAGGTGGAATTCTGAACTTTCTGTCCTGAGATGAAGCATCTGGTATTCCCCCCCCTCCATATATGTTTCAAGCTGACATGCACTGATGTTATTCCTCACGAGTGTCAGTATTCCACCTTTTCGCCTGTCTATTCGGTCAGATCGGTAGCACTGGTAGCCTCTGATTTTGAAGGCTATGTGTTTGTTGAGGTGGTTTTCTTGCAAGCAACATACAGTTCCTTGCTCTTCATTCAAGATATTTTCGAGCTCTAATTTTTTGCTGTAGCCGTCTTTTTTACTATTGACGCCTTCAGCATTCCAGTGCATTATTTTAAATGGTCTTTTCTTTGCTTGGCCAGTAGCTCTATTCTCATGCCTCCTGGCTCCCCGGGGCAATTGAGAAGGACCCCCAGTAGTAGGGGTTGGGCCCTTCCGAGGCAGAGGGCCCGGCACTGCGCCTGCCTGGGTGTCCGTCACAGGGCGAGTGCCATAACGTTTTGCAGATATAGGCATACTTCCCATAGCGCTAATGCGTGGCATCCTGATTGCTGTGGTGCGCCTCTTGGCTGGTTGCCTCCGTCTTCAGCACCTTGACTTGCTAGGGCAGACTGTGGTCTTGCTCGAGTCTAGGAGGGCCTGGCCAGTCTTGGTTTTTCAGCCGCTGATGGCTGTACTTGAGCCCCATCTCCACGTCAAGGAGCTGGCCTTGATGGGGACCTTCTTATATCTCTGCCATCATTTTTACGGCTTCTCATATTCCTTACCTTCTTATATCTCTGCCATCATCTCTATGGCTTCTCATATTCCTTATACTTCTCCTTGTATCTCTGCCATTTAATCTATGGCTTTTTATCCTCCTTATACTTCTTATATCTCTGCCATCTTCTCTATGGCTTCTCATATTTCTTTATACTCTTCTTATATCTCTTATTATCTTTCTGCCATCTTCCACATGGCTTGTCATATTCTTAAATTCCTTTATATCTTTGCCATCTCCTCTATGGCTTATCATATTATATCTCTGCCATCTCGTTCAAATCTTCTCATATTCCTTATATTGTCATTTTCGTTACCTCTATTACATCTCTGCCATTTCTCCATGGCATCTCTCAACCGTATTTAAATTTACTCTCTATTTATCTCTTATCTCTCTTTTGCTATTTCCTCCATGGCTCCCCATATTTCTCCTACTTGTTCCCTCTGGAACTCTCCATTTCATGTTACTCTCTGTGTGTTCGGAGAAGACTAGCATCTCACAAAGTCTTCTCAAGACTTTGGCAACCGCCGCGAAATCTCTGTCCCCCTCGATTCCGTTATCTCTTTCGTTTGCTCTGCTTCATCTCTGCCATTTTCACTATGGCCTTTCCAAATTTCCACTATTCCACCACTTGCTCTATAGTTTCTCATTATACTCTTATATTCTCTATTATCTCATAACAGTGTATGTTCGTTACTTCTCTGTGACATCTCAACTTCTCTCATCCTCTCCGCTATTTTCCTTATGACTCATATCTCCTACGTCTCTCTGCCATTTTCCCTATGGCTTCTCACTTCTCGTTCCTATTCTCTGCTCCACTCTAGTAGTCCATTGTGCAGACCTACTCAGCTCATTATTATGCCTGTTGTAGAACGATTGCATCTAGTTTTCACATAACTAGACTACCGCCGCAATATTCTACAACTTCCCCTCTTCCTCTATCTGTATAATTTCTTTTCTCTACCCTCTCTATGGTGTCTCAATTTTCTCAAATATCTTAGCCGTCTTCACTACGACTTCTCAATATCTCGTTTCTCATTTATCCCAAATATTTCGCAAGTATCTTTGCCGCCTTCAATACGGCTTCTCAATATCTCAATTCTCATCTATCTCAATTCTCTTGTGCTCGCTACCTCTTATGGCTTTTCTTCCCCATTCTTCTTCTCCTCATCTCTTAATATCTCGCTTCTCATTTTATCTGAAATCTCTTATGCTAGCCATCACCTATGGCTTCTCTTCCACCTTTCTTCTTCTTCTCTTCTGTGTCCTTTCTTCTTCTCCTCAACTCTTCTGTCTTCTCACATATAATATCCTCGCCATTCTCCCATGGCCTCTAGTCTACTTATTCCTCTTACTTCTCCTTTACTCCTCATCTTCTTCTCTCCTCCAGTACACTATCGTTCAGATGTACTCAGTTCTTTGTATGTGTTCGGTGTACAACGATTACACGTCTCAACAAGACTTAGCTACCACCGCCATTTTAAAATGTCTCTTGTATACCATGAGTCGTCTCCTGTTTCCTTCTCCTAATTTCAGTCATTATTTTTACATATTTTTGTACGCCTTTGCCTTATCCTTCCTTCCATGTATTTCCTCCTCACAGTATAATGGGCACCCTACTTTTGTATGTCTTCCTTCCCATTTTAGTGGATTCTCCTGCTTCTCATACTTATTTTGTCTGTTTCTGTCCCCGTCATCACCATCTTCTTCAGACGAAAAGCTGTCGTATTCACTTCTCAACAAATCGGAGGAACATCCCCGTACACTTGTATACTCCACTTCTTTGACCGCATGTTGACTATTCCTCGTTGTCGGTCTATTCTCTTCCTCTTCTTTGGAATCTTTCTTCCTCTTTATCTGGTCTCTACTACTAGATTGGTCTACTCCTGTTTTTGCTGCCATCTGAAGGCAAGTGTGAAAGTAACCTTTGTGGTGAAAATAAATTAATGTCCCGTGTTCCATAGCCCCTTGCGGTTGTTCCACAGCCAGCACGATGCACTTTCATTGAGCCTCTTAAGTGCCCTTGTTCTTGACTGTCCTTTCAAACCCAACAGTTTCAGTAGATCATACACTGAGGCAGTCTCTAGACTTATTGCACCTACCTCAACAGCCATGACCATTGCAGTGAACCCGTCGTGTCTCAAGTCCGTGACCAGATCATTATATACTGCTCAAAAAAATTGAAAGGCCACTTACAAATTCATCTGCAGTTAAAAAAAAAAAAAATAAAGATACAATTATGAAACACACATATCATAAACGGTTTTCATTGCACATTACATTGACATTAAAATGAAGAAAAACAAATGATTTCATTAGTAAGAAAATCGATGTCAATCGTCTTACCTCCCTTTTTGAAAATTCAGAATCATTAAACAAAAGTTAACATGATTCAAAATCGAGTGTGTCCACCATGAGCTTGAATGCATTCACTGCACCTTTGCCTCATTGATAAGACAAGAGTTCTTAGAGTCATTTGTGGGATCGTTTGCCACTCCTGCTCCAGGAAGAGGAACAACTGATTGAGGTCAGTAGCAGGTGGATGATTTTCTCTAAGTCTACGTCCTAGCACATCCCATACGTGTTCTATCGGACTGAGATCAGGAGAGTAAGCTGGCCAGTCTAAGCGGGTGACATGTTGCTGTTGTAGGAAGTCGTTCACGACCCCAGCTCTATGTGGTCGGGCATTGTCGTCCTGCAGGATAGAATCAGGTCCTAGAGCCTGAAGTGCCGTAAGAGCAAGCGGCTGTAAGATGTCATTTCTGTAGGCCAAACCATTCAACGTACCATGCACTCGATACAAGGGTGTTCTGGAGGTCACACTAATTCCGCCCCACACCATTACTGATCCACCACCATAGCGATCTTGTTCAAGGACGTTGGCATCATGATAGCGTTCTCTTGGGCGCCTCCAGACACGATTTTTGCCATCTGTGAATGATCTGGTGAAACGGGATTCACCTGTGACCAGAACTCTGCTCCATTGATGCCTTGTCCAGGTCACATGACGCCGAGCCCAAGCCAGACGAGCTGCACGATGAGCTGGAGCCAAGACAGGTAAGATGACAGGTCGCCTTGCATGCAGATCTACATCTCTCAGTCGGTTTCGTATGGTTCGGTCACTGACGATTATGTTGGTGGCTGCTCGCAGTTGCGTCCTGATGGCACTGATTGTTCTTTGTCTGAGAGCCAATACAACAACAAATGTGTCTTGCCGTCTTGTGGTAGACCTTGGACGTCCTGACCTGCGTTGTTCTGCGACACTGCCGGATGCATTATAACGATCACGCAGAGTATGACAGAGTGGGCAACTCCTAATCTCGCAGCCCTACATCATCCTGCAGCCATGCCATCGCTCTCCATCTGTCAACATTGGACAAGCGTCTTCGCTGAGCCATGGCTAAAATGGTAAATGTTACAAACATACCCATTGCCCGTTCCTTCCGAAAAGTGGGTGACATGTGTTCACTATTGTCACGACTTGCACGTGAAAAGCAAATTTCAGCAATGTTATCAACAGGCTTTGCCATTTGAAGCATTTTCAAACATTCATTATTTCCCTTTCCACCACGTACATTTGATTGACCTTGGAGGTACACACACGTAACACAGATTTGATTTATTGTCAGATTAACAAACATTGTTTAAGCATGCAACAAAATGCAGCAAAACTTTTTTGACTGAGTGTTCAGGTTTAAAAAAAAAAACAGCTTAGCTGAAATGACCTAAAAATTTAAAGTGGCCTTTAACTTTTTTTGAGCAGTATACTTGGCCACCTTGAACGAATGACACTCGTCCAATCTGGATTTAAATGGCAGTCAGTTCAGTCATTACAATCTGTTACGATGAAGAAGAATGTAGCACTATATCTGGCCGTCTTCGAGATCTAGTGCTTTCCGAATATGTCCCTCGCCCAGTCATTTGCACAGTCAAGAATATATGGTAAACTGCTACTTTGTTTACTTTCCTCCTCTTAAAAATGTATATACCTGCGGTAATCGGTCTGGCTTTGCTGTTCGCCTTCAATCTTGCCAGGTCTGTTGTAGCAGCCAGCTCATTTAGTACTTATTGCCCTTGCCCTAACGACAGCTTGCCAGGTGAGAGCACGTGTTCAAGTGTCTGCTTCTCATGGTACAAGGGGCACTGAGCATCATCATACTTTCCCCATCTCACACGGTTTGCTGACGATGGCAAAAGATCATACATTAATCTTTAAGAGGCACCACATGCTCTATATCATTCCATATCAAGGATCTTTTCAGAGCTCCTTCCCATTAGTCCACTGGCCTTGTTGGGCTTGCTGCACTGCACTGGACGATCCGTGGGAAAATCAACAGATAGATTGTAGCCTACAAACAATAACTAGACTAGATTTACGTTAAGGGAAAGACAAAACAGTTAGGAAAAGTCATTTTTTACAAGCAGTTAAACAATATTAGCGCTGAAGAAAGAAGCACTCGCAAGCAGTAGAGGACAAAACTTTTGACAGATGGTAGGCGGGAAAACTGTAGTCTTTCAGAACTGGACATTTGTAAATGGCTAGAGAGCCCTATTTTGCTTGCAGGGAAGGAAAGACAGATTGCCTGGTATGCATACTGATGATGCGGAAGCAACTAATTAAAAGTGTATCGTGCAAGATCAGCACTTCAGTCCAGAAAATTACAAGGTATACAAGCCTTACTGTCTGAACTGTGCAACCAGCGCAAGGTCGCCATGCAGTGGATACCGTCTCACTGAAATACCAGGAAACGAGAGAGCAGACCGACTGGCTAAAGGAGGTGCTGCAGACGAGCAACCGGATGTACCAGTTACATACCATCAGAAGAAAAAGATGACCAAATCAATCAGAAAGCCGCCAACTCCAACGCAGGATGACTACCAAGCTATGAACAGATCAGAACAAATTGTCATTCTACGCCTCAGAACAGGACACAACCGACTCCGCAGCCACATGTATAAAAAATTTAAGATTGGCAATTCAGCCATGTGTACATGTGGACGGACACCCCAGACTGCAGAGCACATACTTCAAGACTGCCCAGAATATGATATATTGAGGCAAACCCACTGGCCCAGAGAAACAACACTGGAAGCAAAACTACACGGACCTCTGTATGAACTACAAAAGACAGTGAAGTTTATACAAGAAACAACATTGCAGAAATAGACAATATAGTTCAAGCGAACAAAAGAAGGAGAAGAAAAGTGTATCGTAAGAAATAAAGTGTATGCTTCAGTGGCGTAACTAAGGTAGATGGCGCCCAGGGCAAATAATTAAAAAAATGGCACCCCTTGTATCTACCATGCGGATATGATAGGAAACTTCACACAGAACGTTACAACAGCAGGCAACCTGGTCAGCAGGTGCGAAGGCTGGCTACAAGGCACCTTAGAGGAAGCTAGCTACAGGGCAAGGAAACACCTGAGAGGAAGTTGAATACATAGCATCATGACCATGAGAGGAAGTTGATTACTCTTGTTTAGATGCAGTGACTTACCAACTGTCACCACTACTCATATCCGAATATTAGTATGGAAAGTAAATAACAAACTCCGCCTATGCCGGTCCCAAGCCCGGATGAAAAAGGAGGAGGGCGGCCTGCATGGAGGCCGTAAGGAGGCAGCCCCTCCACCATGCAAAGGCACAACAGGCCAATCACCTGTTTGTCTTAAACTATGATTACGAGCAATACAAGAGAGACAGCTGATAGAATGGTCTGGCGCTCTCTCTTCCAAACCTCTACACCTCACGGTAGAAGGGGAACGACTAAGTAAGTAAGTAAGTAAATAACAGCTGATAAATAGTAAATTCTTACCAACTCTTTGCTATCCGTGTCAAACATGGTCCCTGACTAGAGCACAGGAGAGGAAAATCACACCTTGTGAGATGAGATGTTTAAGAAGAGCCATTAAGTTACCAAGAGAGGCAGAATGAGAAATGATGACACCAGAAAACTTGTAGGAACTACATCCTGCATCCAGTATATAGAGAGACAGAAAAAAACGTGGTCTGGTCATTTCATGAGAATAGAGATGGATAAATTACCACAATGTGCCTACAACAGTCGAAGATTCCGTTTCAAGAGTATGGGAAAGACCAAGAGGCAGACGGATAGACATCACAGAACTCCTACAACAATGGGCTCTCATCGACCACTACGACTACTTGGTTCAAAAATGAAAGTTCAGCTCCGTTCTACACTTCACCGCACGAGTGGGCCTAAAAAGTAAGTAAAGTAGGACCACTTGTTAAATGTAGTCACCATGACGATGGCCACTTCCTGTGTGGTTTTATGGGAGAGCGGTCATGACCTACACAAATAAATTGCCAACTCGATGACCACTACTGTTCATGTTTTATGGGAGAGCTGTCATGACTTACACAAACAGAAACCAATCCACAGATCATATATTATGTAGCCATTTATTTATACACATCAAAAGAAAATTGTGAACAACATAAAAAACAAGCAAGTTATATGTTTGCTGGAATAAGAATTGTATCACAAACACAAACTAAAACATTCATTTTTAAAACGTGAGGTTACTTATGAATCTAGAAAACCGTGTAGACTACTTTTGTTGTTGCTCCCATGATAGCACTATGTTAGGTGCATAAGATGGTTGCCTACATGATATGATTGTGTTAGGTGTATGAAGATTATGGCATACATTGATATGATTGTGTTAAGTGTATGAAGATTGTAAAATACAATATATGATTGTGTTAGGTGTATGAAGATTGTGACATACATGATATGCTTGTGTTAGGTGTATGAAGATTGTGGCATACATGATATGATTGTGTTAGGTATGAAGAATGTTGCCTACATGCTATGACCGTGTTAGATGTATGAAGATTGTTGCCTACATGCTATGATTGTGTTAGGTATATAAAGATTGTTGCCTCTTTGAGGTAATCGTGTTATGTCTATGAAAATTGTTGCCTACATGCTATGATTGTGTTAGATGTATGAAGATTGTTGCCTACATGCTATGATTGTGTTAAATGTATGAAGATTGTTGCCTACATAACATGATTGTGCTAGGGGTATGAAGCTTGTTGCCTACATGCTATAACTGTGTTAGGTGTATGAAGATTGTTGCCTTCATGTTATGATTGTGTTTGGTATGAGGATTGTGGCCTACATGACATGATTGTGCTAGGTGTATGAAGATTGTGTTCTACAAGACATGGTTGCATGAGGTGTATGTCAAAGTGCTGACTCTATGCCAATGGTTAGTCTCAGGAATAAGCCTGAATACTGACTTGTTCTGTGACATCTCCAGAATGTTAAACCATTCAAGATGTTTTTTTTCTCAGACCCTGATATTTCAGATGTTACACTCGTCACAAAACAGGACATTTACAGAGTTTAATAACATTCCGACCAGCATTGAGATCTGTGAACTTTGTTTTTTCATAAGACCAGTGTCTCAAATCTCAATATCACTGTCATAAGCTCTCCCTATTTTGTGGGGGATGCATACATATGATTACTATTTGTTATCTGTTACTAAACAAATACAGAGAGCCCAGTGAACTCAAAGCGAACACTTTTAACAACCACAACAATGGATGAAGTAATCAGAATTGAGAATAACATGCCAGAACACAGCACATATGAGTGCAGTTTGTCATACCTTTCAACCTCTTGAGATGAAAACCTGTGCGCCAGATCAATAATAAACCTTATCAACACCCTAAAAAACCATATGCAAAAAATAAATTAATAAATTATACACGATACATAGTTTTTAAATGACAAATGGCATTTATGAAATAATTAACATTTGAAATACTACGATGTAAGACATACTACTAAAGTCTCCGGCTGTTCTTTTAGGTGTATTGCAAATAAGAATGATAATTTAAAATCTGTGTTGTATCACATTACAAGTTTTGTCTTGATGTTGTATCACATTACAAGTTTTGTCTTGGTCCGTTTTGACTGGAACTTTTCAGCAAAATCACTTTCTGGAAACATTACAGTTGCCAAGTCACAAAAGTGATCAGCAACAGATGCAGAAAGTTATGCTGGGCAAAATAACACTTCAGCTCTTATAATGGAAAATATCCATTGAATCATCGGGAAATGGTGGATCTACTACCTTGGTCGTGCAAGGGTATGCGGCAATGAGAGAGCTGACAGAGCAGCTTTGAGAGCACCCATAGTGGGGACACTGGATATGGATAAGGGAGAGATAACAAAGACAATTACTGACTGCCTGCTACAGAAAGACACTGCAAATGATGAATCAACAAGGCTCGACTTTGATCAACTGTCACTGAGTGTCAACTCTTGGTGAATCAACAAGGCTTGACTTTGATCAACTGTCACTGAGTGTCAACTCTTGGTGAATCAACAAGGCTTGACTTTGATCAACTGTCACTGAGTATCAACTCTTAGTGAATCAACAAGGCTTGACTTTGATCAACTGTCACTGAGTGTCAGCTCTTGGTGAATCAATAAGGCTAAGACTGGTGGAATTTGGCATCAAATGTTAGACTAGCAGATATGGACATATGAGAGGATGCATTCCATCGTGTATACAACAAGCGAGCTAAGAGAATGGTTAGCATTCATACCCTTCAACATTTGCTGAGAGAGACTGAGCTCCTACGGGTTTACCCGGAGTGCAATGGGGTTGATTCTGATCAACAATAACAGTGCTATCATCTTCCAGTTTTGGCTGACCAAAAAAGGTCTTGATATGCTCCCTTTTTCATTGCAAAAATTGTTTCATGCAATTTTGTTTTGACATGTTCTTTTAAGTCGCATAATCTTGAAGCAACTACTTTAATGTCTTTACTACACATCTTGCAAAAATCATGGGTTGATCCTACCTTGGGATTCATAAAATTCTTATGAAAAAGATGGTAGATCAGTGGTAATAGATCTAGGTTTCATTTAAAATAAAGCAGTGAACCACAGCCACTAGTAGCAAGTACTGTATGGATTTACTCTAGAAACTGAAATGATTATGCAAAGAATCAATCTTTTTCTAATTATGTACACAGAATAGTGTGACATTATTTTATCGGAAATATATAAAATGGAAACTATAATTGGAAAGACAATGATAATGATTAAAAAAAAAAACACAAACAGCCAAACAGTCAACAACAGCAAGCAAACAATAGTTCACCAAATTATGAACAAAACTAAATACTAAGCTTATTTCCGAAATGCTTAAACAGACTAATGGAGTCTGGATTATAGTAAGAAAGCGTGGTTGATGCCAGACAGCTGAATAAAACATGTAACTGTCTCACTGACCGCAGAAAGTGAATGAAAGCAGTCATTGAATTTAAACTTGCCACTCACTGCCAAAAGAACTCAGTATGAGAAGAATCTAGCCTTGGTGAAATCTTGTTTTTAAAAAATTCGCTCTTAAGAATTAAGCAAATACTTTTAGCACATTTTTTTAATTAAAAAAAAAAAACCGTAAAAAATGCTTGTACCATTGTATAAAGAGAAAAGTGTCAAAAACACTGGTGAACTGTACAAGTTGACAGGTATGCCTTCTTGTACAGAAACCTCCTGTCATGTCTAGATTAGAAATGACGATCACATGAAATTACTGACACCAATAACTTTCTTTTATGTCACAAATCTTCACAGCATTATTATTTCATATTATACAAAAAACCATGTGTTACCGGGGCCCAAATAGGGAAAAAAGAATAGTAAAACTGAGCCCCGCCAAGCCTGCCAAAAATGGCCGGCTAATGAGGGCGGGCATGGGGCCACCTATTCCAACCAGTACAAACTTAAAAAATATACAAAGGTGAAGGAATAAAAAATGTCACATTTCACCAAATGCAAAAATAATAATCTTAAATGCAAATAAACCCTGATACCATCACAAGAACAGCTATGCTATGGACCACGGAAGGAAAGCGAAAGAGAGGCCAACCAAAAACAACTTGGCCGAGAAATGTGGAGGACGAGATGCAAAGAAGGAACCAGAGCTGGGGCACTGTACGAAGGATAGCCACCGACCAAACAAAGTGGAAGTAGTTTGTTGCTGCTCTACAAGATGCCACCAGGCGTGATGGCCACTGACTGCTTTGACAGCCAGTGGCTAAGGATCAAAGAAGACGAAGTCAATGCAAATGTAAAGTCAGTCCTATTGTATGGCTCTGAAACATGGAGAACAACAAAAACACTTACAGAAATTCATAAATGGGTGCTTGCATAGAATAGAAGGATTGAGATAGCATGACAAAGTCACCAATGTGGAACTGATGACAAGAACCAGACAAGTAAAGGTAAAGGATCCCGTTACACGCCCATTGAGGCATATTGGGAATATGGTGTTAGGCCCATATTTTCTCGACCATGGGCACACTAGGGGTGATGTGGTCAGCATCACACCGGCCGCCTTAACCTTCCCAGAGTGCCAGTGGAAAAAGAGATGAGAAGAAGACGCTGGCGATGGATAGGACATACATTGAGGAAACCTGTTGATAGCATTACAAGGCAGTCCTTGTTGTGGAATCCACAGGGAAAGAGAGGCAGAGGTAGACCAAAAAACACACGGAGAAGAGAATTGGAGACAGAAGGACATGGCATGTATTTGGTGAAGGCCTTTACTCCTTGGGGAGCTAAAGGGTATTGTTTGATGTTTCACCAAATTGAAAATAGTTGAATACACAACATGTACTTGACACTTGTGTTCCAGATATTAGATTTGATATAAACATGTACTGTGTAACAGATACTATTTTTGATGTATTCTTTCATAAACATGTATTGTATAACTAATACTCAAAAACTATCCACAAAACACAGTCATTTCTGTTGGGAAGTCAGTGACCACAATGAAGGAATGTGCCTGTGTCAACAAAACTACTGAAAATCTGAATTCAAGTTCCAGAAAAGTGACCATCTCTTTTGTCAGAAATAAAGGAAAGAAGAAGTTGCAGGAAGAATAATTTAACAATAAACACGACTTGGTATGTCAGACTAAGTTGTAGAAAGAATAATTTAACAAACATGACTTGGTAGTCAGATTAAGACGCAGGACAAAATAGAATAATTTAACAAAAATGACGGGTAGGTCAGACTAAGTTGTAGGAAGAACAATTTAACAAACATGACTGGGTAGGTCAGACTAAGTTGTAGGAAGAATAATTTAACAAACATGACTTGGTAGGTCACACTAAGTTGTAGGACGAATAATTTAACAAACAGGACTTAGTAGGTCAGACTAAGCTGCCAAGGTTAAATAATGTGGCATGTACATTGATTGGCAACACATTTGCAGAGTACCACACAAAACATTTGATAATAAAATGAAATGTCTACAGAAGAATTTGAGAATGTAAACACAAAATATCATTCAATAATAAATCTTAAAAAAAAGTTTATTTCATGCCACACTGTAGATATCACTGAAATCATACCACTGTTTTGAAGAAAACAAAACAAACAAACACAACAAAATAATTTTTATTGTTTAGTAACACCCTCCTTCTGGGATTTCAGTAAGAATAATTTTGGTAGAAAATCTCCAGACAAAGAAAAGGTGTTATGGCTGTTAGATAGACTGAATTATTCAAAACTCAACGCTCATATCAAGAAAACAATAACATTAACAGTCAATGAAATAAATGCATTAAGGACAAAAATAAATCAACCAACTTCTAAAAAAAAGCTGTTCACGTCTAATCATGAAAACAAAGAAAAACATAAAGATAAAATTTCTAACAATTACTCACATTTACAGCAAAATTATCTGCAAGTTCATATCACTGCTGAAGCCAACGTATGTATGTTGTAGACATATTAAACATTATGCCCCCCCCAGTAGTTTCTGATGGTCTCTGATGAGATGAAGAAAGAATAGGGCCACTGTTCAAGCAGTCCCAGAATCCACCACTTAGTGCAGGTTTCCTGTCAGGTGACCAGCTGCCAGAGGTGGTTACTTGCTCCTGACAGAGCAGCAAGTCAAACACTGCGGCAAAACTTTCTTTTAAAAAATACCTACATTTTTTTTTGGTTTAAAAAAAAACTTAGAGGTAGGAAGTTACATATGAAATAATAACTGTGGTAGAACATTATATTTCTGATAACTAATAAATGCGAGAGAGAGCACACGCAATAATTTTCCTATTCCACAAAAATGTGTGTTGTGTGATTTCACGTGACAACAAAAACTGTCAGACATTAACTTCCTAGCTGGATTAGTTCCCTTACAGGTCCTTACTTACACGGTGTAGTTTTATTAGACAACATGTTACTGTCACTCCATCAAATATCTGGGAAGGCTTTCTAGGGGTTGAAAGATGACATGCTTTCATCATTCTGTGCCATCCTTCATTTCTATTCATATCTCTTCTCCAAATATTCCTTGTCTGCTCCCTTTTTTCCTGTACATGTGACATGATACATGACAAATGATGATGGAGGAAGTGAGTTGTCTCCCTGTGATGTCTCTGCTGACACTGTGTTATCTATCTTGTTTACAGTCCAGCTTTTAAATGTGTCACATATTCTCTCTTACATAACGGCAACATTTTATCTTGCTGATGTTTAGTCACATCTTAAATATATAACTAAAATAATTGTAATAAGTCAGATCAGGGGTAATAACCCTGCTGAGATGAACCATTCATGACAACTACCTATCTATGCCAAAAAAATTTCCTACATCCACTGTGGAGTGACCTCTCCAACACTGACCACAAGAGCTATAAATGACATTATGACTAGATTTATGTTTGATGAGAAAATCTGACACTCAAATAATCATCTTTCCATTTCCTGTAAAAATGTGAAATTCAAATAATCATCTTTCTATTTCTTGTAAACATTTGAAACTCAAACAATCATCTTTCTAATTCTTGTAAACATATGACACTCAAATAATTATCTTTCTAATTCTTGTAAACATCTGACACTCAAATAATCAAATTTCCATTTCTTGTAGAAAGGATGACACTAAACAAAATAATCTCTCAATTTCCTGCAAAAATATCTTAAAAACAAAAAATGAAACCACTAATAATATCAGAGGTCAACCTTGCATGTTTCAAATGTCACATTAACAGCCTCCTTCTCTACCACCACTTCATGAAAACAAAAATCTTCCCAAGTTATTATGTCTATCGCGATGTTAAAAACTGACAGACATACTGACCATGAGTGTTATGCTGACAGCAGAAATAATACATTGACTGACATGACAACCACTGGCAACTACTAAGTAAGACTGGAGTGGGCTGGACTTGACAACTGGAAACAGAGTTGTATTGACATCTAGAGACCAACAAAAGTTATACTGACATCTAGAGACCAACAGGCTGACCAGACATCTAGTGATCAACAAAAGTTGTACTGACATCTAGTGATCAACAAAGGTTGTACTGACATCTAGAGACCAACAAAAGTATACTGACATCTAGAGACCAACAGGCTGACCAGACATCTAGTGATCAACAAAAGTTGTACTGACATCTAGTGATCAACAAAAGTTGTACTGACATCTAGTGATCAACAAAAGTTGTACTGACATCTAGAGACCAACAGGCTGACCAGACATCTAGTGATCAACAAAAGTTGTACTGACATCTAGAGACCAACAAAAGCTGTACTGACATCTAGTGATCAACAAAAGTTGTACTGACATCTAGAGACCAACAGGCTGACCAGACATCTAGTGATCAACAAAAGTTGTACTGACATCTAGAGACCAACAGGCTGACCAGACATCTAGTGATCAACAAAAGTTGTACTGACATCTAGAGACCAACAGGCTGACCAGACATCTAGTGATCAACAAAAGTTGTACTGACATCTAGAGACCAACAAAAGCTGTACTGACATCTAGTGATGAACAAAAGTTGTACTGACATCTAGAGACCAACAGGCTGACCAGACATCTAGTGATCAACAAAAGTTGTACTGACATCTAGAGACCAACAAAAGCTGTACTGACATCTAGTGATCAACAAAAGTTGTACTGACATCTAGAGACCAACAAAAGCTGTACTGACATCTAGTGATCAACAAAAGTTGTACTGACATCTAGTGATCAACAAAAGCTGTACTGACATTTAGAGGCCAACAAAAGCTGTACTGACATCTAGAGACCAACAGGCTGTACAGACATCTAGTGATCAACAAAAGTTGTACTGACATCTAGTGATCAACAAAAGCTGCACTGACATCTAGTGATCAACAAAAGTTGTACTGATATCAAGAAACCAACAAAAGCTGTACTGACATCTAGAGACCAACACAAGTTGTACTGATATCTACAGACCAACAACCTTCCATATGAAGTAGACACTAAATAAGCAAAAGAATACAAAGCTTAGATAAGAAGGTCTGCTGGCTTTTGACAGATCTATGGGGCCCCACTTACAAGAAATAAACTTATCACATGTAAATGAATTTTTGGAAAGTGTGGGGTGAGGTGGGGCAGGTCATGGTGGCTGGCTCATAAATCTAACCTTAAGCAGACCTGCAATTAAGATTTAAGTATATCAATAAATATCAAAAGAAGTTAAAGACTTTTATAAGTGGGTGCTGGTTGCAGAACTGAAATGGTATGACAAGACTACCAATATGGAACCAATGGAAACAACCAGACAAATATCAGTGGAAGAGGATTTGTGGGAGAGTTGTTGGTGCTGGATAGAACAAACACTGAGGAAACAACCAGACAAACATCAGTGGAAGAGGATTTGTGGGAGAGTTGTTGGTGCTGGATAGAACAAACACTGAGGAAACAACCAGACAAACATCAGTGGAAGAGGATTTGTGGGAGAGTTGTTGGTGCTGGATAGAACAAACACTGAGGAAACAACCAGACAAACATCAGTGGAAGAGGATTTGTGGGAGAGTTGTTGGTGCTGGATAGAACAAACACTGAGGAAACAACCAGACAAACATCAGTGGAAGAGGATTTGTGGGAGAGTTGTTGGTGCTGGATAGAACAAACACTGAGAAAACAACCAGACAAACATCAGTGGAAGAGGATTTGTGGGAGAGTTGTTGGTGCTGGATAGAACAAACACTGAGGAAACAACCAGACAATCATCAGTGGAAGAGGATTTGTGGGAGAGTTGTTGGTGCTGGATAGAACAAACACTGAGGTGGGACAAACATCAGTGGAAGAGGATTTGTGGGAGAGTTGTTGGTGCTGGATAGAACAAACACTGAGGAAACAACCAGACAAACATCAGTGGAACAAGATGTGTGGGACAGTTGTTGGTGCTGGATAGAACAAACACTGAGGAAACAACCAGACAAACATCAGTGGAACAAGATGTGTGGGACAGTTGTTGGTGCTGGATAGAACAAACATCAAGAAAACCAGTGGACAGCATTAAGAGAAAGAGAGACTTGGCATGGATTTGTTGACAGCCTATGCTCCACATGCAGCTAAAGAGGTGAATAAATAATAAATAGAAGTGCTTCAAGCTGACAAGAACATTCACACAAAAATGTTGTACAAATACAACAGTGAATTATTGAGCTCAATCTGGACACCAACTATCAAGAGTGAATCAATAATCAAGACAAGACAAGTAAATATTTGATGATTCACAAGACACAAACAAAATTGTGTCATGAAGATCTTCAACGAGGCTGCAGAGAAGCTCATTCCAGCTCTGATCAAAATAAAACAAGAAAATAATGAACTCAATAATTTAGTTCCCTGTCTTAGAATCTAGGCCATAAGCATCTCAACAAAGCTGAACTAGCATTCCTGGTATGATAACACTCATGATGCAACATTATAGCAGATATCAGCACCACACTTTTTTAGATTTTCTTACTGGGAAAAATTGTCCAGCTATCTAGTATAACCAAGAAGATATGTTATAGCCCGGTAAAGCATGCAAGTGCTCATACTGTATGAGTGAATCCTATCAGTGCTCATACTGAGTGAAGCACGTAAAAGTTCATATTGTCTGAGTGACTCCTATAAGTGCTCATACTGTCTGAGTGAAGCATCTAAAAGTTCATATTGTCTGAGTGAAGTATTTAAGTGCTCATATTGTCAGAGTGAAGTATGTAAGCAATCATATTGTCTGAGTGAAGTATGTAAGTGCTCATATTGTCTGAGTGAAGTATGTAAGCAATCATATTGTCAGAGTGAAGTATGTAAGTGCTCATATTGTGTGAGTGAAGTATGCAAGTACACGTATTGTCTGAGTGAAGCATGTAAGTGCTCATATTGTCCAAGTGAAGCATATAAGTGCTCATATTGTCTGAGTAAAGTATGTAAGTGCTCATACTGTCTGAGTGAAGTATGTAAATGCTCATACTGTCTGAGTGAAGTATGTAAGTGCTCAAAATGTCTGAGTGAAGTATGTAAGTAATCATATTGCCTGAGTGAAGTATGTAAGTAATCATATTGTCCGAGTGAAGTATGTAAGTAATCATATTCTCTGAGTGAAGTATGTAAGTGCTCAAATTGTCTGAGTGAAGTATGTAAGTGCTCATTTTGTCTGAGTGAAGTATGTAAGTAATCATATTGTCTGAGTGAAGTATGTAAGTAATATTGTCTGAGTGAAGTATGTAAGTGCTCATATTGTCTGAGTGAAGTATGTAAGTGCTCATATTGTCTGAGTGAAGTATGTAAGCGCTCATTTTGTCTGAATGAAGTATTTAAGTGTTCATATTGTCTGAGTGAGGTATGTAAGTGCTCATATTGTCTGAGTGAAGTATGTAAGCACTGGTATTGTCTGAGTGAAGTATGTAAGTGCTTGTATTTTCTGAGTGAAGTATGTAAGTGCTCATACTGTCTGAATGAAGTATGTAAGTGCTCATTTTGTCTGAGTGAAGTATGTAAGTGCTCGTACTGTCTGAGTGAAGTATGTAAGTGCTCATACTGTCTGAGTGAAGTATGTAAGTGCTCATATTGTTTGAGTGAAGTATGTAAGTGCTCATATTGTCAGAGTGAAGTATGTAAGTGCTCGTATTGTCTGAGTGAAGTATGTAAGTGCTCATTTTGTCTGAGTGAAGTATGTAAGTGCTTGTATTGTCTGAGTGAAGTATGTAATTGCTCATATTGTCCGAGTGAAGTATGTAAGTGCTCATACTGTCCGAGTGAAGTATGTAAGTGCTCGTATTGTCTGAGTGAAGTATGTAAGTGCTCATATTGTCTGAGTGAAGTATGAGTGAAGCATGTAAGTGTTCATATTGGCTGAGTGAAGGATGTAAGTGCTAATATTCTATGAGTAATATTTCTTTTACTGAAATCTCAGACAAACAGCTGTAAGTTTTAGGGAACATTGGTAGTCTTGTCATACCATTTCAGTGTTTCTGTTCTGCAACATTTAACTAGTTTTTGTGAGCATGTTCTGTCAACTGATAGCCACATATTTCCCACTTGATACCGAATCACAGACTTGATGCTGTCCAGCTTGACCGCTGTTTATTATTACAATTATTTAACACCTGCGTTCTTAGTTTTGCTCTTCAAGTCATCAGGAGGATAACTTTTGTGAATCATGACCTTCACCTCTCAGGCCAGCATGCTTAATGGTAAGCTGGGTGTTGATATTGAAAAAAAAATGTCAGTGTGTTATATGTGTGTGTGTGTTTTCTGAGGATCAGATCTGTTTCTGTTGGTTTTCTCCCCACGATGGTTTTGATTTTTCCAACAACTCCACTGAGAAAAAATGTGTGGTATAAAAATGAGGTTTATTTCTGGTTTAGTCAATAACTACAGATACAAAACACCATAGCTCTTTTATTAAAACAAAATGTAAAAACAATCAAGACTTGGACACAGAACTAAGAAACCGTGAAGAAGTAACATCATTAGAAACACATCTATACTAAACTGTTCACACCAAGTAAGATGGTGTGATGCCAACCATCTTGTTGTGCGAGAGGCTCAGCAAGGGATATCCACACTTCAATAATGTCATGTTTTTTTTGGTCATGAATGGCGAAATAAGAATGTTACCTCTTGTACTCACAAATATTAAATTGTCCAGTCTTGCATAATACTGCCCTACTGACTTCATAGGGATCCTCCATTTCTTATTAAGTTAAGTAATCTAGCTATTCAGAATCTATTACATATATAAATAATGACAGCCATCAATGTTACTGGTATGTTACCAAATAAAAATCCACCTGACCAGTGATTCAGTGACTACACAAAAACGCTGTAACTATGAAGTGTATAATAATCACATGAGGACAACAATAAAACCAATATTTAATTAACAGCTTTTTACGACATAGTTAATGCAACGATTTTTTTAACGTCAAAATGTTAATTTAATGAGAAAACCACAAGTAAAAAAAAGCAATGTATAAAATTTCATCATACAAGTAAAAAAAAACAATAAACAATGTGTAAGGTGTCTGGGATATATCACGTGAAATATACTTTAAATGTTTACAAACAAGAAGGAATGAATAAATAGCACTAAATGGAAACAGCTTGACCAGAACGTCCTAACCTGGAACAACCCACTGAGACAAAAACAGGCACCCACAAAATGCTGGAGAAACAGAATTTACAAAAAAATTAATACTGTCTCTTCAGTGACCAAGATAATATGGACCAGAACAGGAGCTGTTTAACTGCTGTCAGATGTCGTTTATAATCCAGGACAAGAGAAAGAGATAATCTTCTCAGATCCGTTTCCCTTACGTCAGGACTCTACAAGCTATCACTATACAATCAAATGATACACACATGAACCTAGCTTTTGACATTTTTTTTCATAGCTATACAATCAAATGGTACACATATGAACCTAGCTTTTGACATTTTTTTTCACAGCTATACAATCAAATGGTACACATATGAACCTAGCTTTTGACATTTTTTTTCACAGCTATACAATCAAATGATACACACATGAACCTAGCTTTTGACATTTTTTTTTCACAGCTATCCAATCAAATGATACACACATGAAGCTAGCTTTTGAAATTAAAAAAAAATGTATACTCACATTAATTATAATACTGATGATGAAGAACATGGATTAAATAAAAAAAAATATAAAACAGGTGAATGCAGAATCTGGATGGGGAAGAATGGGAGGAGATTAAAAAAAAAAAAATTAAATAGCTAAATATAGAACCTCGATGTGGGTGGGCGTTAACATTTAGTTTAAAATTTTTAAAAAAAAAAGGAGAGAGGGGATAAAACCACTAAATGTTGAATCTGGATGGGGGTGAGTAGATTTACTTTTAAAAGAAAAAAGGATAAACTGACTAAATGCAGAATCTCGGTCTTTAATCTTTTCTTTGACATTAGCAACCTATTTTTTAATATCTAAAATATTTTGGACAAAATTATTTAGTGCTGTCTAAACCATTTTGGACAAAGTTATTAAGTGCTGTCTAAACCATTTTGGACAAAGTTGTTAACAGCTAGCTGTTTAAACCATTTTGGACAAAGTTGTTAACAGCTGTCTAAACCATTTTGGACAAAGTTGTTAACAGCTGTCTAAACCATTTTGGACAAAGTTGTTAACAGCTAGCTGTCTAAACCATTTTGGACAAAGTTGTTAACAGCTGTCTAAACCATTTTGGACAAAGTTGTTAACAGCTAGCTGTCTAAACCATTTTGCACAAAGTTGTTAACAGCTGTCTAAACCATTTTGGACAAAGTTGTTAACAGTTGTCTAAACCATTTTGGACAAAATTATTCAAGAATGTAGGACACAAAAAGAGTTTTCTGTTTATGGTTCCAGCCTTTCATAGCTGCTGTGTCTAGCAGCTAACAAAGATGACAGTAGACATTACACAGCGAGCATACACATCTTATGATGCATAACAATGTGTCAACACAGCAATGCTCACAACAGCGTAACTAACTACAACCTGTGAATTCCACTGCCTTGATAATATGATCAACATGTTTATGATGAAGTTATGTCATTTTAACAAAAAAAAACTAAGATGCAAAACATGAGTTACACCATTTAAAGATAGCCTTCTTGTGTTTATAATATTTAACACTCAACATTAAAACAATTCAGTTATTCAAGTAAGCAAAACACAACTTTAAAAAAATGATTGGGGGGGGGGGGGGGGGGGGGGGGGGGGGAGAGAAAGATCAAGACAGTTCAGCTTCAAAATTAACAGAAAATGAAGCATCAGTCGTATGGAGGTTTAATGTATAACTGTTAAACTGACCTACTCTTGGCTGGCAGGATGCAGGTTCTGGAGATGAAATCACTCAAAACAAAGGAGTTTAACAAATACTGTACACATTTCAAAATATTGCAACTCCAGGATGGATAGAACGAGATAGGTTGCTACTATCTGGTCTACTATTACCAGTTTCAAAGAAATGGGACACTTACCTCGAGTTAACAGACTGCCTAAAGTGAGTTAAATATCCCAGACTAGTGTCAAACAGCACAAAGAAAAAAACACAGGAAATGACCTTTTAATGACCTAATGGAAGTAATTATTAGCCACTATCTAATGGACAAGGGAAGGAAAGAAGAAACGTCCTGGTCAACTTTTGTGTCATGGTTGTTGGTGTTCTAGAGAACAGGGAATGAGCGGTTAACCGTTGCTACTAGCTGGATAATTTTAAACTTAGCCGTTGAGACCCCTATTGCCAATGGACAAATCATGATCACACCACACAGACTTTCTAATGGATTAACTAGTTTTTAAGTTGGATTAAGTCACATTCAATTTGTTTAACTAACTTTCAAATGAACTAGGTTAAAATATGGATTATTACCTCTCAAGTTGTTTAAGTTTCAAGTTGTTTACACAGTTATTAAAAGGCTTAGCCAGTTTTAACTGCTTTATGGAGGAGCAAAATAAACCGTGCACAGAGAACTCTGAACTCTGTGAGACAGTGCCCACTCTTGTTATGAAAATGTTAATCATACATCACAGTTGTGCACAAAATACTAACTGTGGCATTTGCTTTTTGTTTTATTTTTTAATCATCTGCTAACATAATGCTATTAAAAATCTCTGGTCTCTGCAATGACCAACCAGAGAAAACTGACAGTGTATGTGAATTTAACATAACCTGAGATAACAAAATAAGTCAACTAGACCAAGCAAAAATCCATAAATTACTGCAAACAACATAATACAATGGAACACATACAACTTTGAAGTATGTCTCATACCAGAACAAAATCAACAATTCATAGAATCACTCAACACAATATCAGGAGAACCACTTCTTGCTGTGTGTTGTCCTATCTTGTTCCACCACTGCTCTAATGGAGAAGATATTTCTAGGATATATGATACTACTGCCTTGACTGTGGCTACACTTATGATGACTCCTAATTTTACATCAATCAACTTCCATTTTATGTTAATGGCCATGCCACACCAGGCTGTCAATGATGTACACTGACGGGTATAAAGACGATTGCTAGGAAAAAATGTGACAAGTGACCTGACCGTAATTTCTTTGCTAGCTTACTTGTTCTTAATGGTGGATTCTACTTCATCAGGTGTCACATGACTGTAAGATTTCCTGATTCGCTTATCAGGTCAGATCACTGACCATCTCTACACTGAAAGTTAGCTGTAATGATCAACATTTTCTCCCTCCATGATGGTACCCCCTGACAGACTTGGTGTCAATCAACACATTATTTGTCATGTCAAACAACATGCCATTATACATTATAAATCAACCCAGTCCTTTATATTAAAAATTGTTTTTTTTGTTTAAAAAAAAACCCATCAATTTGTGTGTGTGTACACATCAATACAAGCCCACATTTAACTGTTACTTAATATGACTATAAATGATAGCTCAGTGCCTGTCTACGCCATTTAGTCTCGAGAACTGCCGATGATGGATAGAATAAACACAAAGAGATTCACAATGTCCAGGTACAGGTTAAGGGCAGCAAAGATGTACTCCTCTGGGCTCAAGGAATACTTGTGCTTTCCTCCTAGCATCATCTGAGTGTCAAACACCAAATACTGAGGGAAAAAAAAACAGAATCAACTATTAGTACTTTCTAAGCAAACATGCAATACCAACATACAAATCTTAGAGAAAAACATAAACTTGCCATTAAATATTTATTTAAACAACTTTTATTTAAGATTGCCTGTGATTTGTGTATTTGTCGCATATGAAATCTCTAACACTCAAATTTCTATGTTTCACTCATCACAGGTAGATGAAACTTGGCATGCAGCTCCTGTTCTTGGTACATTATAATCTGTCAAGTTTTGACTGGCACTGGCCAAGCTGATTTTACATAATAACTAAAACTTAAACATTGCAAAACAAAGTGTGAATAACTCTATTAAAGTATGGATTTTAAAGTAAGGGAAATAATTAACTACAAATATATATTGTGTTTTGTATTTAACAAGTTGGGCTTCAGATGGTGAAGTACCAATTAAAATAAATGTTTTTTTCTTCAAACAACGAGGTCAGCGAATCTTTAGTTCCAAACCCAGCTCTAGTGATGACCAACCTTCTATCATAAGAGACACTTCTTATAGCCAGCTTTATCGAGTTTAGCGAAAACAACAACAACACAACAAGTCTACAAACTGTGTTACTGTGTAGAAAATTCGTTACAACTGTTCTGTTAGTGTTTCTATTATAGTTGAATGTTTGTGGTGGGTGTTGTGGTGTAATACCACTGACAAGGACAATGTCAGTAAGGTCGGGCTTACTGTTAGTGGCCGACAGTTGTATAATATATATATATATGTAGATATAGGCAAATGTCGTTAGTTCTTTAGATTTGTAAATATCTGATGTAAACCCACACCACAGTAACATTGGGTCAGGAAATAGACCAACTAGTGTTCAACTTATACACCGTTTATTTACGACAGTAACGTTGACATGGACAGCAAATCACAGCACATCATTAGGTATGATGATAAGTATAATCCATAGAGAAAACGATCACATAAACAGCAATTCAGCACACATCGTAATAGTGTATAATCCACTGGTAAATTGAGTACATCAACGGCAACTCATCACAAATCGTAATAACATCCAGTCAATCAGAAACTTGAGTGCATCAACAGAATCTCATGATAAATGGTAATAAATCCAATCACTCAGAAAATAACTCTGGACACACTAGCGAGACTATAATACATCTCGAAGCTCTGCCAAAAACATACTGCCTGAGATTATAGTGGCTCAGTATAACTCAGTATAATATTCGCTCAAGCGCGAACTAACAGCTTGAGATGTGAGCTCAGCTCACCCGTATCTCTCCCCAACTACTCAGAACATTTGAACACTTTCTTTATTTTTTTAAAAAACTAACACATACTCAGTTGAGCTATGTTCCAAAAATATCGTACACAAAGTACCCAAATAAAAAATCTATCTCATAACTTTAAATGTGCTTACTAACGTGTCTATAAAAAATCAGACCCGTACTTAATAATCCCAAACACTTAACTCCTACTCAAAAACATGACTTAACAAACAACAACATATTCCTGCCTTTAGCAAATGAAAATAACACGTCATGTAGTCAGCATGAAATGATATTTCTTACAGCCTACTTTATGAAGTAAAAAAAAAAAACAACAGCAAACAAATTTTCCTGTTTTCAAAACATGAAAGTGACACTTGTTAAAATCCAAATCAGAGCAAAGACAACAACAAAGTTCAACATGATGATATTACTACTGAGAAGATCAGAGCAGACACAACAATAACGTTCAACATGGTACTTACTGCTGAGAAGATCAGAACAGAGACAAAAACAGTGTTCAACATGGTACTTACTGCTGAGACGATCAGAACAGAGAACAGAGACAACAACGTTCAACATTGTACTTACTGCTGAGAAGATCAGAACAGAGACAACAACAGTGTTCAACATGGTACTTACTACGGAGACGATCAGAACAGAGAACAGAGACAACAATGTTCCACATTGTACTTACTGCTGAGAAGATCAGAACAGTGAACAGAGACAACAACGTTCAACATTGTACTTACTGCTGAGAAGATCAGAACAGAGACAACAACAGTGTTCAACAAGGTACTTACTGCTAAGACGATCAGAACAGAGAACAGAGACAACAACGTTCAACATTGTACTTACTGCTGAGACGATCAGAACAGTGAACAGAGACAACAACGTTCAACATTGTACTTACTGCTGAGAAGATCAGAACAGAGACAACAACAGTGCTCAACAAGGTACTTACTGCTGAGACGATCAGAACAGAGAACAGAGACAACAACGTTCAACATTGTACTTACTGCTGAGATGATCAGAACAGAGAACAGAGACAACAACGTTCAACATTGTACTTACTGCTGAGAAGATCAGAACAGAGACAACAACAGTGTTCAACAAGGTACTTACTGCTGAGACGATCAGAACAGAGAACAGAGACAACAACGTTCAACATTGTACTTACTGCTGAGACGATCAGAACAGTGAACAGAGACAACAACGTTCAACATTGTACTTACTGCTGAGAAGATCAGAACAGAGACAACAACAGTGTTCAACAAGGTACTTACTGCTGAGACGATCAGAACAGAGACAACAACAGTGTTCAACAAGGTACTTACTGCTGAGACGATCAGAACAGAGATAACAACGTTCAACATTGTACTTACTGCTGAGATGATCAGAACAGAGAATAGAGACTACAACGTTCAACATTGTACTTACTGCTGAGAAAATCAGAACAGAGACAACAACGTTCAACATTGTACTTACTGCTGAGACGATCAGAACAGAGAACAGAGACAACAACGTTCAACATTGTACTTACTGCTGAGAAGATCAGAACAGTGAACAGAGACAACAACGTTCAACATTGTACTTACCGCTGAGAAGATCAGAACAGTGAACAGAGACAACAACGTTCAACATTGTACTTACCGCTGAGAAGATCAGAACAGTGAACAGAGACAACAACGTTCAACATTGTACTTACCGCTGAGAAGATCAGAACAGAGATAACAACGTTCAACATGGTACTTACTGCTGAGAAGATCAGAACAGAGAACAGAGACAACAACGTTCAACATTGTACTTACTGCTGAGACGATCAGAACAGAGAACAGAGACAACAACGTTCAACATTGTACTTACTGCTGAGAAGATTAGAACAGAGAACAGATACAACAACGTTCAACATTGTACTTACTGCTGAGACGATCAGAACAGAGAACAGATACAACAACGTTCAACATTGTACTTACTGCTGAGACGATCAGAACAGTGAACAGAGACAACAACGTTCAACATTGTACTTACTGCTGAGAAGATCAGAACAGAGACAACAACAGTGTTCAACAAGGTACTTACTGCTGAGACGATCAGAACAGAGAACAGAGACAACAATGTTCAACATTGTACTTACTGCTGAGAAGATCAGAACAGAGAACAGATACAACAACGTTCAACATTGTACTTACTGCTGAGATGATCAGAACAGAGAACAGATACAACAACGTTCAACATTGTACTTACTGCTGAGAAGATCAGAACAGAGAACAGATACAACAACGTTCAACATTGTACTTACTGCTGAGATGATCAGAACAGAGAACAGAGACAACAACGTTCAACATTGTACTTACTGCTGAGATGATCAGAACAGAGAACAGAGACAACAGTGTTCAACATTGTACTTACTGCTGAGAATATCAGAACAGAGAACAGAGACAATAACGTTCAACATTGTACTTACTGCTGAGATGATCAGAACAGAGAACAGAGACAACAACGTTCAACATTGTACTTACTGCTGAGAAGATCAGAACAGAGAACAGAGACAACAACGTTCAACATTGTACTTACTGCTGAGATGATCAGAACAGAGAACAGAGACAACAACAGTGTTCAACATTGTACTTACTGCTGAGAAGATCAGAACAGAGAACAGAGACAACAACAGTGTTCAACAAGGTACTTACTGCTGAGACGATCAGAACAGAGACAACAACAGTGTTCAACAAGGTACTTACTGCTGAGATGATCAGAACAGAGAACAGAGACAACAACGTTCAACATTGTACTTACTGCTGAGAAGATCAGAACAGAGAACAGAGACAACAACGTTCAACATTGTACTTACTGCTGAGATGATCAGAACAGAGAACAGAGACAACAGTGTTCAACATTGTACTTACTGCTGAGAAGATCAGAACAGAGAACAGATACAACAACGTTCAACATTGTACTTACTGCTGAGATGATCAGAACAGAGAACAGAGACAACAACGTTCAACATTGTACTTACTGCTGAGAAGATCAGAACAGAGAACAGAGACAACAACGTTCAACACTGTACTTACCGCTGAGAAGATCAGAACAGAGAACAGAGACAACAACAACGTTCAACATTGTACTTACCGCTGAGAAGATCAGAACAGAGAACAGAGACAACAACAACGTTCAACATTGTACTTACTGCTGAGAAGATCAGAACAGAGACAACAACAGTGTTCAACATGGTACTTACTGCTGAGACGATCAGAACAGAGACAACAACGTTCAACAAGGTACTTACTGCTGAGATGATCAGAACAGAGAACAGAGACAACAACGTTCAACATTGTACTTACTGCTGAGATGATCAGAACAGAGAACAGAGACAACAACGTTCAACATTGTACTTACTGCTGAGATGATCAGAACAGAGAACAGAGACAACAGTGTTCAACATTGTACTTACTGCTGAGAAGATCAGAACAGAGAACAGAGACAACAACGTTCAACATTGTACTTACTGCCGAGATGATCAGAACAGAGAACAGAGACAACAACGTTCAACATTGTACTTACTGCTGAGAAGATCAGAACAGAGACAACAACGTTCAACATTGTACTTACTGCTGAGATGATCAGAACAGAGAACAGAGACAACAACAGTGTTCAACATTGTACTTACTGCTGAGAAGATCAGAACAGAGAACAGAGACAACAACAGTGTTCAACAAGGTACTTACTGCTGAGACGATCAGAACAGAGACAACAACAGTGTTCAACAAGGTACTTACTGCTGAGACGATCAGAACAGAGAACAGAGACAACAACGTTCAACATTGTACTTACTGCTGAGAAGATCAGAACAGAGAACAGAGACAACAACGTTCAACATTGTACTTACTGCTGAGATGATCAGAACAGAGAACAGAGACAACAGTGTTCAACATTGTACTTACTGCTGAGAAGATCAGAACAGAGAACAGATACAACAACGTTCAACATTGTACTTACTGCTGAGATGATCAGAACAGAGAACAGAGACAACAACGTTCAACATTGTACTTACTGCTGAGAAGATCAGAACAGAGAACAGAGACAACAACGTTAAACATTGTACTTACCGCTGAGAAGATCAGAACAGAGAACAGAGACAACAACAACGTTCAACATTGTACTTACTGCTGAGAAGATCAGAACAGAGAACAGAGACAACAACAACGTTCAACATTGTACTTACTGCTGAGAAGATCAGAACAGAGACAACAACAGTGTTCAACATGGTACTTACTGCTGAGACGATCAGAACAGAGACAACAACAGTGTTCAACATTGTACTTACTGCTGAGACGATCAGAACAGAGACAACAACAGTGTTCAACATTGTACTTACTGCTGAGATGATCAGAACAGAGAACAGAGACAACAACATTCAACATTGTACTTACTGCTGAGATGATCAGAACAGAGAACAGAGACAACAACGTTCAACATTGTACTTACTGCTGAGATGATCAGAACAGAGAACAGAGACAACAACGTTCAACATTGTACTTACTGCTGAGAAGATCAGAACAGTGAACAGAGACAACAACGTTCAACATTGTACTTACTGCTGAGAAGATCAAAGCACCAATTGAAGCATAGACGAGACTCAAAATCTGAAATAATATTGTCATATTAATGGAACAAATCCACATGAAGAAACACATTTTTTGACTCAGTGATAACTGAACTACTGCCTGAACTTTTAGCATATGAATTATCTGTATCACTAAACCTTGACCTTTTTAGTGTATGATTTTCCTGAATCACGACAACTTGAAATTTTGAGAGTGTGATCCACTGATATCACTTACTTACTTGCTTAGTCATTCCTCTTCTACTATGGGGTGTATAGGTTTGCTAGAGAGAACACAATACTATCCTATCGGCTGTCTTCCTCCTGGCCTGGTTCCAATCTAGTCCTCGGTCCTTCAGAGATTGTCTAATGTTGCCCTCCCAAAGAACTCTGGGTCATCATGGAGGTCTAGGTCCCTGGATCTTGGTTTTCCATATATTTTGCAGTAGCCGATCTTCTCCCATTCTGCAGACATGGCCAAACCATCGTAACTGGGACTGTTCCTCTTGGGTCTGCAGGAACTGGGTTTTGAGGCCATGACATTACACATGATTATGGACCACGTCTCTTCTTGTTAGTTCAACAACCTTCTGATACCTTATTTCTGAGGTTTGAAGCTGGCTTTTGTGGGCTGTAGTCACTACCCTTGAATCTCATAAGTCAAGACTGGAACACAGGTGGAGTGGTATGGAGCCATCTTCATCTTCTTGCAAATTTCTCTTTTGCTGAAGAATCCTTGATTTATGATCTGAAAAAATCTCCCAGCTGCTGCTCTTTGGGTAGCAAACTCTTCTCTGATGCCTCCCTTCCAGTCTATGACAGCTCCAAGGTATTTAGTGGTCGACCTGCTCCAGGACCTGTTCTCCCAGCATAATCTGATGCCTTTTTTTCCTCTTGTGATATCACCATGGTTTTTGTTTTGGAGCTGCTGATAAAACCATTTCTCTCTTCCCCAGCTCTTCCTTCTAGACTTACAGGTTGGATTGAAGATGTGCCTCTGATTTAGTAATCAGGGCAACTTCGCTAGCAAATACCAGCTCTGAAATACAGACCTGTCTCATCTTCCAGCACCCCACTGAATACTTGCTTGTCCTCTCCTTATATGCTTTGATGACATCGTCCATGTGTATGAAAAGAATATCTATCCACATCACAACATGTGGCACTTGTTAGAGTATGATCTACCTGTATCACATCATCTTGAACTTTTTAGGGTGTGATCTACCTGTTTCACATCATCTTGAACTGTTTAGAGTATGATCTACTTTTATTACACCACCTTAAACTGTACGCTTAAAATATACAAAGACATATAGAATAAAATGGTCTGATCTTTGGGTCACCATACAAACAGACTGAAAGCATAAAGTGCCTTCCCTGCTAGGATGTGATGCAGAGTAGAACATTCACATGAAGAAACTGATCAAGTGGCTAAAGTATGTAATAGAAGTGGTTTAATCATCACACAAGCTGCAGGATTAGCCATTATCTGTGTGAAAGCCAATAACTGAGATGGGTAACAGCGACATACGATAAGATTTATCTCACATCAGAACACAAACTGAGACAGGTAACAGTGACAGATGATAAGATTTATCTCACATCAGAACACAAACTGAGACAGGTAACAGTGACAGATAGATGTTTAAGATTTGACTCACATTAGAACACAAACTGAGACAGGTTACAGTGACAGACAGATGTTTAAGATTGGACTCACATCAGAACACAAACTGAGACAGGTAACAGTAACAGACAGATGTTTAAGATCTATCTCACATCAGAACACAAACTGAGACAGGTAACAGTGACAGATAGATGTTAAGATTTGACTGACATTAGAACACAAACTGAGATAGGTAACAGTAACAGACAGATGTTTAAGAATGGACTCACATCAGAACACAAACTGAGACAGGTAACAGTGACAGACAGATGTTTAAGATCTATCTCACATCAGAACACAAAGTGAGACAGGTAACAGTGGCAGACAGATGTTAGATGACAGAGCATGAACAACTGGACACTCAAACAGCATGGCACAAGTCTTGGAACAAACAAGGGTTTAGCAGTTGAAGACAAATACTACCATCTTCCACTCACACATTTCCTTTGTACTCCTAATGGAGCATGGAGACAACACTACAAATAGCCCCCTTTCAGGAAGCCTGCTCTGGTAGCAGTGGTTTCTGCACA
The DNA here is from genome assembly GCA_024509875.1 of Oreohelix idahoensis. NCBI lineage: Eukaryota > Metazoa > Mollusca > Gastropoda > Stylommatophora > Oreohelicidae > Oreohelix > Oreohelix idahoensis. The sequence goes on from JAMPIV010019117.1 coordinate 1,015,802, forward strand.
ACTCTGTTTAACATGTCGAGGTTGCCAGCCTCATGCACAAGCACACCTCAGTCACCTCTTGCAACATGTACAAGTACACCTCAGTCACCTCTTGCAACATGTACACATCAGTCACTTCTTGCAACAAGTACACCTCAGTCACCTCTTGCAACATGTACACCTCAGTCACCTCTTGCAACATGTACAATCACACCTCAGTCACCTCTTGCAACATGTACAAGCACACCTCAGTCACCTCTTGCAACATATACAAGCACACCTCAGTCACCTCTGGCAACATGCATAAGCACACCTCAGTCACCTCTGGCAACATGCATAAGCACACCTCAGTCACCTCTTGCAACATGTAAAAGCACACCTCAGTCACCTCTTGCAACATGTAAAAGCACACCTCAGTCACCTCTGGCAACTTGTACAAGCACACCTGTCACCTCTTGCAACATGTAAAAGTACACCTCAGTCACCTCTTGCGACATGTAAAAGCACACCTCAGACACCTCTTGCAACTTGTACAAGCACACCTCAGTCACCTCTGGCAACATGTACATGCACACCTCAGTCACCCCTTGCAACATGTACAAGCACACCTCAATCACCTCTTGCAACATGTACAAGCACACCTCAGTCACCTCTTGCAACATGTAAAAGCACACCTCAGTCACCTCTTGCAACATGTAAAAGCACACCTCAGTCACCTCTTGCAACATGTAAAAGCACACCTCAGTCACCTCTTGTAACATGTACAAGCACACCTCAGTCACCTCTTGTAACATGTAAAAGCACACCTCAGTCACCTCTTGCAACATGTACAAGCACACCTCAGTCACCTCTTGCAACATGTAAAAGCACACCTCAGTCACTTCTTGCAACATGTACAAGCACACCTTAGTTACCTCTTGCAACACGTACAAGCACACCTTAGTTACCTCTTGCAACACATACAAGCACACCTCAGTCACCTCTTGCAACATGTAAAAGCACACCTCAGTCACCTCTTGCAACATGTAAAAGCACACCTCAGACACCTTTTGCAACATGTACAAGCACACCTCAGTCACCTCTTGCAACATGTAAAAGCACACCTCAGTCACCTCTTGCAACATGTAAAAGCACACCTCAGTCACCTCTTGCAACATGTAAAAGCACACCTCAGTCACCTCTTGCAACATGTACAAGCACACCTCAGTCACCTCTTGCAACATGTACAAGCACACCTCAGTCACCTCTTGCAACATGTAAAAGCACACCTCAGTCACCTCTTGCAACATGTATGTGGAAGCAGTGGTACTATTCGTTCTTTGTCTCCACTAGAAGGGGCTTGACCAGTTGATAATAATTGACCAGTTAATAATTGACCAGTTGATAATAATTGACCAGTTGATAATAATTGACCAGTTGATATTATTATTAAATGATGATGTCGATGGAAATGGGTTGAACCTGAACAATGTCATGAGTGGACAACTCACCCGACTTTGGATAATAGCACACAGAAGCCCGAAGCAGATGAGGACAATGACCAGGACAAACAGCATGCCACCCATCATGGTAAAGTCCCACTGAGGACACACAGAGAATGATTTTCTATGAGGTTAATAAAACTGGTTTGAAATGACTAATGTTGTAATCTCTAGCTAAGATGATTGTTGTAGTAACTCTAGCTAGGATGACTGATGTTTTAACTCTAGCTAGGATGATTGATGTAATAACTCTAGCTAAGATGACTGTTTGTTGTAGTAACTCTAGCTAAGATGACTGTTGTAGTAACTCTAGTTAAGATGACTGTTAAAGTAACTTTAGCTGGGATGATTCATGTAGTAACTCTAGCTAAGATGACTGATGTCATAACTCTAAGATGACTGTTGTAGTAACTCTAGTTAAGACGACTGGTGTAGTAACTTTAGCTAGGATGATTCATGTAGTAACTCTAGCTGATTACTAATGTTGTAACTCTAGCTAAGATGACTAATGTTGTAACTCTAGCTAAGATGACTGATGTCATAACTCTAAGATGATTGATGTAGTTACTCTAGCTAAGATGACTGATGTAACAACTCTAGTTAATATGACGGTTGTAGTAACTCTAGCTAAGATAACTGATGTCATAACTCTAAGATGATTGATGTAGTAACTTAGCTAAGATAACTGATGTTGTAATTCTAAGATGACTGTCATAACTCTAAGATGACTGATGTAGTGACTTAGCTAAGATGACTGATGAAGTAACTCTAGTTAAGATGACTGATGTTGTAACTCTAGTTAAGATGACTGATTTAGTAACTTTTGCTAAGATGATTGATGCAGTAACTCTAGCTAAGATGACTGATGTATTAACTCCAATATGATTGATGCTGTAACTCTAAGATGACTGATGTATTAACTCTAGCTAAGATGACTGGTGTATTAACTACAATGACTGATGTAGTAACTCTAGCTAAGATGGCTGATGTAGTAACTCCAGCTAAGATGATGGATGTAGTAACTAGTTAAGATCACCAATATAGTAACTCTAGCTAAGATGATTAATATAGTAACTCTAGCTAGAATGACTGATGTGGTAACTCTAGTTAAGATGACTGATGTGGTAACTTTAGCTAAGATGTGGTAACTCTAGCTAAGATGACTGATGTAGTAACTCTAAGATGACTGATGTGGTAACTCTAGCTAAGATGACTCCTGTTGTAGCTCTAAGATGACTTGTGTAGTAACTCTAAGATGACTGATGCAGTAACTCTAGCTAAGATGACTGATGTTGTAGCTCTAAGATGACTGATGTAGTAACTCTAGCTAAGATGACTGATGCAGTAAGTCTAAGATAACTGATGTTGTAATTCTAGCAAAGTTGATTGAAACAATAACTCTAAGATGGCTGATGTAGTGACTCCAACTAAGATTATTGATGCAGTGACTTTAGCTAGTGAAGTCAAGTCAAATTTCCAATCGAACAATGACTGCCACTGAAAGCTGACTTCAGTTTGTGAATCTCAAGCAATCATTTGTTATATAATAGGCACAGATTTATTGTCAAATCTTGTACACATCTCATAATGTGTTGAACAATAACCAAGCCTTCAAGACCTTCAGGTTTAAAAAAAAAAGTCTACCTCATTTAATGCACAACAAAAAACAACATGCAGTGATACCTATTTAGTTCTTCTATATTTTTGTCACTGAATCTAACTCACTGCTATGTTTTTGTGGTGCATAAAATTAACTTTCCAACAATGCTAAATCTAATCTCTCCGGAAAACTCACTTCAGCTCAACTGATGAACTCTGCAGAACTTTGTAAGGAACATGCTTCGCCCAAACTTGGGCTATTATTAAACAACAAACTAGCTATGGTACAGAAGGAAAACAGAATGGTAAAAGTCAGTACTCACTCTAGTCTGGAATGCAAAGATGGTCAGAGCTAAGGCCACCAACTGAAAATCACAAGTCAATAACATGTTATGTCGGACATAAAACTATAACTCACTTAATATGAATCAAAAACTATAACTCACTTAACGTTCTTCTTCTTCTTTGATCCTTAGCCACCGACCGTCAAAGCAGTCAGTGGCCATTATGCCTGGTGGCGTCTTGTAGGGCAACAACAAATTGATTCCACTTTGTTCGGTCGGCGACCATCCTTCGTACAGTGCCCCAACTCTGGTTCATTCTTTGCATCTCAGCCTCCACAGTCCTCCGCCAAGTTGTTTTTGGTCGGCCTCTCTTTCGTTTTCCTTCAGGGGTCCATAGCATAGCTGTTCTTGTGATGGCATCGGGGTCTCTTCTGAGGACATGGCCAACCCAGCTCCAGCGTCTGCCAGCTATGATGGTGTGAATGTCTTCTTGCTTGCTCCGAGTAAGCAGATCTTGGCTGGTGATGGTATTTGGCCAAAAGATTCGGAGAATTTTTCTTAGGCATGTTGTGTGAAAAGAGGACAATTTTGACATTTCCTTCTCTGTAACTCTCCAGCTCTCCGCGCCATAGAGAAGCACAGAAAGCACACAGCTCTGATATAATCCTAATTTTGAGCTTGTGCTGTACTGAGAGGACTTCCAGATGTTGTTTGGACTAAAAAAGGCTGTTCTTGCTTTGTTCATTCTGTTGTTGATGTCTTTGCTTGCTCCACCGTCTGGTGTTACTATGCATCCTAGGTATGTGAAGACATCTGTCTGTTCCAGTTGCTGATTCCTTACTGATATGGGCTCAGGGTTGCTCACATTGAGCGTCATGACCTCTGTCTTCTTTAGGTTGATGTTCAAGCCCACCTGCTGGCTATACTTATTAAGTCTATCCGTTTTTTCCTGGATGTGTTGATGTGAATGTGCTAGCAGTGCAATGTCATCTGCATATTCCAGGTCTTCCAATGTAGAAAATGTAGTCCATCTTATTCCTCTTGGATTGCCCTCTGTTGTCTGGCGCATCACCCAGTCTATGACTGTTAAAAATAGAGTGGTTGATAAGGGGCATCCCTGTCGAACTCCTGTCTTCACTTCAAAGGTTAGGTTGCTCTGCCCAATGCTACACGTAAAGTTGGCATAAAGGCTTTTTATGATTGACACTATGCAGCTTGGAATTCCATAAGGCCCTCAGTATTTTCCATAAACTGTCCCTATGTATACTGTCAAAAGCCTTTTCAAAATCTTACTTACTTACTTAGTCGTTCCCCTTCTACCGTGAGGTGTAGAGGTTTGGAAGAGAGAGTGCCAGACTATTCTATCGGCTGTTCTTTTCAAAATCAACGAAATTAATGTACAGCTGTCTTTGCCATTCTGAGCACTGCTCTATAATGTTCCTGAGGGTAAATATATGATCTACACATCTTCTGTTCTTTCTAAATCCTGCTTGTTCTTTCCTCAGTTTGTGGTCTACTGCTTTTGAGATTCTCTGTATAATTATCCTGCCTAGTATTTTGCTGGGAACTGAGAGAAGAGTTATTCCTCTCCAATTATTGCAGTCTGCAAGATCTCTCTTCTTGGGCAATTTGACAATTATTCCTTTTCTCCACTCTGTTGGTGTTGGTGTTGAACTCACTTAACACATGAACCAAATACTTCTGGTCAGACAACTTCACGTCTTCTAACTTCTTTAATGAAGGTGACTCATAACCACATTACGTGTTACTGTAGGGCATGTATTCAACTAAAGAAAGCCCACACACAAAAATAGCAACACACACAAATGTGGCTCCCATCATTCACTCAGACTGAAAAACCTTCAGCTTTGTTTCACAATGTGGACTTTGCACTAAATGAACTTTGTGTCAAGAATTTTGTTAATGTAAAATTAATAAACTTGTTTAAAAAAAAAAAAAAACTAGACTAAAATCCAGACAAGAACCTTACTATAATTTTACCATAAACTTTTTGTTACAACTAACCTGACAGCTAATATCTGTTACATTTTAATTGAATTAAACACAAGTAATTTTTCAACACTTTTCCATTTATCTCATGAAAAAAACTACCCCAAAATTTGAATAAGCAGCCAGGTAAGTGCTAAAACTTTAGACCAAGAGGCACATAGAGAGGAGAGCTGGAGACAGAGATGATAATTGATAAGGAGAATGTGGAAAGAACTTGAGATGATGGCACTGACAGGAAGACTTGGCATGTGTTTGTTGAAGACCTATGCTCCTTTGGGAGTGGAGGGTTATGAAATGAATGAATGAAGTGCTAAAACTTGCACTAAAATACTCCAATTTAAACACCCAGTCAGACGTTGCACCATAGTACCCAAATCTGAATACCAAGTCAGACATGTTACAACAAAACACCTCAATCTGGACACCAAGTCAGACATGTTACAACAAAAAACACCCCAATCTGAACACCCAGTCAGACATGTTACAACAAAACACCCCAATCTGAACACACAGTCAGACATGTTACAACAAAACACCCCAATCTGAACACCCAGTCAGACATGCTACAACAAAACACCACAATATGAACATCTAGTCAGACAAGTTACACCAAAACACCCTAGTCTGAAAACCCAATCAGACAAGTGACACCAAAACACCCTAGTCTGAACACCGAGTCAGACGAGTTACATCAAAAACACACCAATCTGAACAGCCACAAAAACGTACTCAGACTTACTACAAATCACCTGACTTTAGGCAAACATTTAGATAAATGTTACAACTTACAGCAGTAATGCCAATAGCCATCAGCACCTCATCCTTGTCGTAGCAGCTGTTCAAATAACAAAGATGTATAAATGCCAATGTTTGACATGTCATTTTAAAATTGACATCAACAGAGACATATTCAAATGTACAGCTGTTTAACTTGAGAACTCACCAACTAAAGTACAGTGCAGTCCACTTAAGAGGAACTTGCTTAAATCGAATTTCAATTAAGTAGAAGAATTTCTGAAGGGCCCAGCCAAATGTCTTCTTTGGCTTTGTTACAAAAATTCCAGTTACATTGAATTCTGATAATTAGAATTTTCACATAAGTCGAAGTAATTTTGCCTCACCAACTCAAACTTGGACTCACATAAGTAGAAGTTCTACCTTCAATGCCAAAGTTACAATATTATGTGGCCATACATTATTTGTTGGTGAACAAATAATTAACCTGATACCAGGTTAATAAACGCCTGGGCTTCCATTATTAGATTGCAAATAAAGAGTGAAACCCGAAGCATGTCAACAGTAAATTCTAACTTACCCCAGTATTTGGTAGGCACTCGTAAGAAATAAGAAAGGAAAACATTAGACAATGGAATAGTCCCTAGGTTAAAGACAAAACCTTTCACATGGCTAAATTTGTCCTGCAATAGTTATTCTTCTAGGAATCCATGTAGGAACCGCTTGCACAGCACTCAAAAATACTAGGCCAAATCATTTTTATGCTTTCTACTATAATACTAGCAATTAACTTGGCACTACATTTTAGGCTTCCTTTAACTGCTTCTGAAAGCTTTAAAAGGTGCAGAAATGAAAATTTACAATCAAAATACTTGTTTCTGATGGTTAAAACAATTGCTTCATGCTTTACTTCTTCTTCTTCTTCTTCCATCCTTAGCCATCAACCGGCAAAGCAGTATGTGGCCAGTACGCCTAGTGGCGTCTTAGGGCAACAACAAACTGATCGATCTATCGCTGTTTCCACCACGCCTAGTGGCGTCTTTGTGGAACAAAAACAGACCAAACAATCTATCATTGTTTCCGTAATCAGATTGGTTGGCAAGCAGGTGATCAGCCCACTGTGCATGCTTTACTTCTTATTCTGACGTAAACGTCCATCTTTGAGCCTAACCCGGATAAGCAGAATTTCAAACAAGTAGAAGTACTTTAGATGGTGCCAGCGACCTCTACTTATCTGGACTGCACTATACTTCCTAATGTCAGTGTACTTATTTACTATCATGAGTTCAATTAGCTAGCATTTCATTTTACATTCACTTTGTAAATACTTATTGTCCAAACACAACAATTAATTATTTATCCAGGATATGGTGGGGTTCAGGGAATGGATATTTAATATGCTATCATAATTTTAATGGTTACAATTCTTACCTGGAAACAGCACCAAGGAGAAACCCTTCACACATAGTCTGTAGAAACACGATGACAAAAATCTAACTTTACATTTAGTCTGTAGAAACCTAACAACAAAAGTCTAACTTTATATTTAGTCTGTAGAAACATAACGACAAAAGGCTAACTTTACATTTAGTCTGTAGAAACATAACGACAAAAATCTAACTTTATATTAGTCTGTAGAAACATGACAAAAATTTAACTTTACATTTAGTCTGTAGAAACATAAAGACTAAAATCTAACTTTATATTTAGTCTGTAGAAACATTCTGCTTCTGTGGCCATTTAGTGTAGAGTGGCCGTTTGCTGAATCTGAAGATTTTGGCTAAATATTGTCATTCAATACTGTTTGTTGATAGCATCTTCCTTATTTGGGGATGTTAGGTGTACGAAGCCTTCTTCCTGTTTTAGCTTGTGCTCACGTTCAGCTGATCTTCTTTATAGTTGTTTTTGATTATTTGTCTTATTATTAGCATACACAATGGTTGGTCAGTTTGTGGAATTTTTGCTCCCTTCTTTGCTAGTTTATCAGCTGCTTCATTTAATGTGATGTCTTTGTGGCCAGGTATCCTGTGCATGTAGATTTCTTTTCCATACAAGTTCACAATTTTGTGGCATATTGAACCTTCTGGATAGTACTAACCGAGTCAGTTTTCCAGTTTTCTATTGCCAAGAGGGCAGCCTGCGAGTCTGAGAAGACTACAACATCATTTGGTTCTGTTTCATTTGATTAAAATAGTTCAAAGATTCTAGTTAAAGTTTTCTGAATGGCGACCACTTCTGCTTCATAGTTTGTGCACCAGGTATCACAAGGGATTACAATTTTGATGGGTTCTTCTGTATTGGGTGAGATGATTTTGGCCCCATATCCAGCATTTATGGCTGCTTTAAAAGCTGACCCATCTGTGTAAGTATGGATAATATCTTCTTCATATTGACAGATGGTTTCCATGGCAAGTGTTATCAGCAGGGTAGGTAGGAGGCTTTTATTTGAGGGTTGCAGAAGGTTTGTACCTGGCTTTTTTAAGCTCTATGTGGGGTGGTAAGTCAGCTACGGCTTGAGTGGGCAGTCTAGCCTCTGGTATTTGGTGCATCCCAGGGAGCTCTTGAAACCTTCATGAGGTCTTTTTAATTTGGTATTTGGAGTTGTGGTCGCTGATAATATTTTTGCAGGAGTTATCCTTGTCAGCTCGCAAGAACCTTTCTGCCGTTAGGATAACTGATTTCTCTCTCCTTAGTTCTAGGGGTTCCACATTGGCGGAAATCTCATATGCGCTGGGCGGGGTAGTTCGCAAGTCCCCCACAGATGAATCTGAGCGCCTGGTTGTGTACGCGATCTAGTTTCAGTGTAAGCGATCTGGTTTCAATCTAATTGTTGGGCTAACAGTGGCTTGCAGGGGTAGAGAGTAATCCATAACTGTGCACACATATTCCAAGTACAGATGTCGTAGGGTGCATTGGTTGGGTCCCTAATTAGTGCTTGTCAATCGCTTGATAAGGTTCAGTCTTCTAAAGGCCTTTGCAATTAGAGTTTCTTTTTCTGTTTTTTTTGGGCCTCTTTTGGTGAGTCGTGTCCCGTTCAACCTAGTCAGTTATATTAGGGCGTCAATTATTCTCTTTCATTCTGAGTATGAGCAGTTGCCTTTGTGTGGTTGATCTTGGTCTATAAAATGCATGGCATGGGACTTGACTAATAGAATGCATGGCAAATACTTGACTGAAAGAACACATGGCAAAGAAGGCAAATATAGGACTCAAACTTCCAGTGTGTGACATGACATGCCATGACTGTGACAGCACTGCCTGTGCTAGAAGGTTCTCATAAACTCCACCTACATGTGGACAAAAATTACTCAGTGATGGTGCCATGGTGTGTCCTATCAACAACGCTGGGGTAAAAGATAAGTGTACAACAACCTGTACGTCAGGGTAATTTTTCTCGCACTAGACCGAAGTGAATACACAGATCTGGCATGAAGACTCATAGACATTCCTTGTTCTTTGTAAAACTATTATACATTCTATTTATATAAATATATACATATATCTTTAGACCCATTGTTATAAACTACAGACTTTAGAGTGTCATTGTTTTAGAAACCCTGTAATGTTTTCTTGTCCTGAACATCATTGTTTATTGTTCTATTCTTATTGTTCGAGTGAATACATAGGGGGATGGGGGGGTGCGCTTTTAATAATTTGTTCAGGTGAATACATGTGGGGCTACTTCAACAATTTGTTTGTGTGAATACATGTGGGGCTACTTTAACAATTTGTTCGTGTGAATACATGTGGGTGTTACTTATAACAATTTGTTTGTCTGAATACATGTGGGTGTTACTTATAACAATTTGTTTGTCTGAATACATGTGGGTGATAAGGGTGGATTTAGGATGACGTCAAATTACCACCCCTATCGACACCAGGTATTAAAGTGCAAGATGTGGGTGTCTTATCTGGTTTATAATGTTGCTGTGTATGTTGCAGTAGAGTAGTTCACAGGGTACAACACAGGCAACATGATGTGTAGAGTCATAGAAATGGTAACTTCGTTGTATAATTTTTACCATTTATTGCACGCCACAAAAACAGTCATGATATTTATGACATCAACATAGTTCAACGAGTTCAGCATTCAAATCATATTAGCCGATAGTCATCTAGGATTCAATACTCAATAGTTGTATTGTAAACAGATAGCTTCTGTATGTTCGATATCCTAAAGTTCTGGTTCGTGAAGCTGTATAAATAATATATATATAACTTCTGCAACAGTGTCAGCTGCAGCTCAACAATGTTCATAGACAATAATAAATATTCCCTTCCTGATGCTAGCAGATCAGATGTATACAATAAGTCCGTTTACTGTCTGCACGTGAATAGCATACATGGATTACAGGTCAGCTCGACCTTTATAACCTTCCTAAGTCTAACCATCTGACTTGGACGTGATCTCTGATATAACGAATCCTGGAACACAGACAATAGTCTTGCTGGTCTAGAGCGACCCATATGTATATATATATATATAACTAGTTCAGGTATAAAGATACCGGTGACTTAATCCTAGTCAAAGTACCTCTCCATTTTGAATCACACAGGCGAGCAAAAGGCGACAAAATGACGAACATCTAGATGATAGCATAAAGTTCGATACAAGAGGAATTACCTTATTTCGGAAAATCAACCACGAACATATGCCTCCAGGCAGGCTTGAATAATACTGGGAAATAGTCTAGTTAGCTAACTAACTCACAAAGACAATGTATTTCCCTCAGAAAATCACAAGACGCAGGTTGCGTCTGCTCGCTACTCAGACCATTTCTTAACTGCCCCGAGCTGGGCGGAACCACAAACGAACTCTCCAAGTCGAGACATGCGCAGAACAACAATATCTGAGTCGCCGTTCACATTAGACGATTCTAAGAACATTCGAGATAAAAGTCTTACACAGTCGCGCCTTTTATGGTCATGAACAGAAGCGTTAAGACAGGTTTTCAGACATCTACCATAGTTGACTGATACTACCAAATAAGGAGATATGGTCACGCTTCGTTCAAGAAATTATAGACCGAACGTGTCTCTATACAAGAGGAGGTAAACTCATAAAAAATAGCAGTATCAATATCTCGGGTTCTGTCCCTTTGACTGTAAAATATATATAATATACATTTCAGTCAAAAAATGATCATACATACGAAAAATGTTTATACAAACGAAAAATAATAATGATCCGTGCGTAACAGTGGGTGTTACTTATAACAATTTGTTTGTGTGAATACATGTGGGTGTTACTTATAACAATTTATTTGTCTGAATACATGTGGGTGTTACTTATAACAATTTGTTTGTCTGAATATATGTGGGTGTTACTTATAACAATTTGTTCATGTGAATACATGTGGGTGTTACTTATAACAATTTGTTCATGTTAATACATGTGGGTGTTACTTATAACAATTTGTTCATGTGAATACATGTGGGTGTTACTTATAACAATTTGTTTGTGTGAATACATGTGGGTGTTACTTATAACAATTTGTTTGTCTGAATACATGTGGGTGTTACTTTTTGTTCGTGTGAACACATGTGGGTGTTACTTATAACAATTTGTTCATGTAAATACATGTGGGTGTTACTTATAACAATTTGTTCATGTAAATACATGTGGGCGTTACTTATAACAATTTGTTCATGTGAATACATGTGGGTGTTACTTATAACAATTTGTTCATGTGAATACATGTGGGTGTTACTTATAACAATTTGTTCATGTGAACACATGTGGGTGTTACTTATAACAATTTGTTCATGTGAATACAAGTGGGTGTTACTTATAACAATTTGTTCATGTGAATACATGTGGGTGTTACTTATAACAATTTGTTCGTGTGAATACATGTGGTTGGGGGGGGGAACGGACTTTTAAATTGCAGAAATAAACATGGGGGGCTACTTTTAACATGAGTTAGGGAAGGAAAAGGCAGCAAGGAAGGGAACTGGTTACCCCACCTCTCGATGCTGGACCTAGTATGGTGAAGTCTCTAACACTTCATTCCCCGACGGCAGTACCTGCTATGGGGCAACCGTTATCTGTTACTTTTAACAATTTGTTGGTGTGAATACATTGGGGGGGGAGGGGGGGGGGGGGGGGGGGGGGGGGGGGGGGAAACTACTTTTAACAATCAGCATAAAGAAAGTGTTGATGGCAGAAGATTACTATCATATTTATGTCCTCCTGGGATTTGATCAGCTTAAAGTTGAATAGGTTATTTTGTCAGAGTGGTAAATGATGCATTTATGACTAAGGGCTAAATGATGTATTTTTGGCTGAATGACAAATGAGGTATTTTTAGCTCAATGACACTTGATGTATTTTTGGCTGAGTGATAAATAATGTACGTTTGGCTGAGTGATAAATGATGTACGTTTGGCTGTGATAAATGATGTACCTTTGGCTGAGTGATAAATGATGTACGTTTGGCTGAGTGATAAATGATGTATGTTTGGCTGAGTGATAAATGATGAACGTTTGGCTGAGACTTAAATGATGTACGTTTGGCTGAGTTGTAAATGATGTACGTTTGGCTGAGTGATAAATGATGTACATTTGGCTGAGTGGTAAATGATGTACATTTGGCTGAGTCATAAATGATGTATGTTTGGCTGAGTGATAAATGATGTACATTTGGCTGAGTGATAAATGATGTATGTTTGGCTGAGTCATAAATGATGTACGTTTGGCTGAGTGACAAATGATACTGCTGTTGAATTTTTCTGACATAAACTACTTCAGTCCATCTAAAAAGTTCTAAATAAAATTGCCACTGGATTATATTTGAAGTTACTTATTGTTGTCTAGACTATTATTGTTGTCTTTGTTTTTTTTTTTTGTTTATTGTTTTTTTTTTTTTTTTTTGTTTTTTGTTTGTTTGTTTTTTTTTGTGTTTTTGTTTTTTTTTTTTTTTGTTCTTAGATTATTATTGTCGTCTAGACTATTATTGTTGTCTAGGGCTTAAGAGTTTTTTGCTCTTTTGCATGCAAGTTGATTTACTTGGCAATATCTACAATGCAAGTTGATTTACTTGGCAATATCTACAATGCAAGTTGATTTACTTGGCAATATCTACAATGCAAGTTGATTTACTTGGCAATATCTACAATGCAAGTTGATTTACTTGGCAATATCTACAATGCAAGTTGATTTACTTGGCAATATCTACAATGCAAGTTGATTTACTTGGCAATATCTACAATGCAAGTTGATTTACTTGGCAATATCTACAATGCAAGTCAAGAGTTTTCCTGTGGCTTTTCTGCAACTTGTTGAGTAGGAGTCGTGAGCTCCTGTTTCTTTTTCAGGTATTTTTCCTGGTTCAGCATTCATTTAAGAGATCTCTCAAATCTGGTTTTAACCTAGCAGGGGGAAAGAGAGGCAACATACTGTGTATTTCCCACCATCCATGGGGGGTTCTCCAAATATGCAGAGCTATAATTATGTGCTCTGGATCTGGGCTGTCCCAAGGAATCATCATGCTCTGCAGAAACCTGCCTCCCAGCTCTCCTCACCTGTCATCTATCTACTGTGAGATCCTCCTGCATGTCACTGACCAGGTAAAAGTAGGAGTTAAAACTGAGGCCTGAGTGATTCTCCCCCCCCCCCTCCCCCAGCTTTGTGTGCAATGCTAGGTTCTCAACATGTTGCGCCACAGTGGGAACAGTGCAGCTAATTGGCCCCTGTAGCACTGGCCAGGCCAGTCAAGAACTCAGAGATTGCCTGTTTCCAGTATGCATTATGTGGAGTTGCTCTAGGGTTGTGGTCAGTGGTCTAACCCTGGAATTCCCACAAGAGCAACATGAATTCTTTCACGTCCCTTAAAATAACTGATAGCTGAAGAGAATACACTGTATCTGCAATAACCTGTAGACTCAAGAACAACTATGAACTATGATCATTTTCCATAATTTTTGCAGTCGCTGGCAACAACGTTAAGATACTTACAAAAGCAGTAAGCAAAATCATATTTATGGGAGACCTACGTCGAAACTCCGGGCAACATGATAGGATTATCAGTATGACAAATGTGAGGACTCTGTTTAAAAATAAATAAATAAAAACTGTAATTTATTAGGCAATAGAATAATTTACTTATTTGGTTTCACATTAGGCTTTAAAAAAAACAACAAAAAAACAAAAAAAAAACATGCAATTTGCAACTCAATTCCTTTTCTTCTTCTTGAGGCAACTTTCTGTTTTATAGGTCATTTTTGATTTAGAGGTCATCTAACATGCTTCTAAGTACAGACTAGTCTCTCGTGTGTTATTTCAAAAACAATCAAAGCAGCTATAGAGAATCACAAGAAAATAAGAAAAGTACTGATTACAAACTCTTTCCTCAGGGCAAATAAAAAATAAAAAAAAATGTGACAGAAAGGCCAAATGACTACATAAAATCATCAAGTTTTTCTGACACTAGATCATGATAATGTTTGATACTGTTAGTTTCTAATCAACAAATGACTACATAAAATCATCAAGTTTATCTGACACTAGATCTTGATAATGTTTGATACTGTTAGTTTCTAATCAACAAATGACTACATAAAATCATCAAGTTTATCTGACACTAGATCTTGATAATGTTTGATACTGTTAGTTTCTAATCAACAAATGACTACATAAAATCATCAAGTTTATCTGACACTAGATCTTGATAATGTTTGATACTGTTAGTTTCTAATCAACAAATGACTATAAAATCATCAAGTTTATCTGACAATTGATCACGATAATGTTTGATGCTGATAGCTTCTCTTCAAAAGATAACAGTGATGCACAAGGCATGATACAATCACACATGGGGACAGAGGGATGGACACACACAAACACCCGTAGAGTAAAAGGTGCTAACGTTGGAAAGGACACACACTAAGGAAACCAGCTGATAGCATTACAGGGCATGACTTGTTTAGAATCCCCAGAGTACGAGGAACAGAGAGAGATCAAACATAAATGGGAATGGGATACTGACATGAAACGGATCAAGAAGATATGAAAGAGTCTTGCATGGGTGGCACAGAAAAGGAAGGCTGGGCACCAATTTGTTTATGGCCTATGCTCCAAAGGCAGCTGAAGAACACAGATGATGATGATGGGCGAGTTCTGCAGAGCAGAAGGTCCCTCTTTCTCTACTCATTTATTATTTCTAGGTACTGTATATTAGCACATTCACAAGAGCTATAGAGAATAAGTTGTACTGGTAGGAGTGGGGGGGGGGGGGGGGGGGGGGTGGTAGGATGTGTTTTTGTTTGTGTGTGTGTGGGGGGTGGTATTAGTTTCTAACAAACAAATGGACTATAAAACTCCAAATCAACGGGGGGGATGGACAGTGAGATGAGAGGGAGTGATGAGGGGGGGATGGGGGTGGGTGAAGAGAGAGGAGAGAGAGAGCGGACATGAAACGGGAGACAGAAGATATGAAAGAGGATGAGGGAGAAAAGGAAGGGCTGAGAGAGAGATGAAGATGAGGAGTGAGAAGACAAGAGATGGATGGGTGAGTTCTGAGAGAGAGGTCCTCTTTTCTCTACTCCATTTATTATTTCTAGGAGAGAGAGAGACGGATGTGAGCAGAGTGTGTGGGGGGGGGGGGACGAGGGATGTGTGGAGAGAGAGAGAGAGAGAGAGAGAGAGAGAGAGAGAGAGAGAGAGAGAGAGAGAGAGAGAAAAGTATTCAGGAAAAGTGAGGTAAATATAAACGATGAGAAAAATAATGTAACTGAATAAAAATATAAAAGAAAAACTTACATAGCCAGAATCCACAGCCAGGGATTTTTATTGGAATATTCTTTGATTGCATCCCTGAAAATAATTAGTACCAGTAAATAATCTACCACCGTGTCACACCAATACAACAGACAAATAAGCAAATATTGCATGCCTATTACAGCCAATCTTTGATATGAGGACCACACTTGAGCTACACAGAGAAAACTGCTCCGCCTACAAGCACACCCACCTATATTATCACCATATACATCCATAGCACCAGCAAGAACTAACTCAAGGATCATATTTAAGTTCCACACAGTCAAAACATGGACCACTACTTTAACTAGTACTTTATGTGCTCATGCAGCGGCAATTTCTGTAGCTAGTGTTGTACATGACGAGGTTAGTCTCATCTCTTGCCTTACTGGCCTCTTATTACATGTCTGGGCAGGAGCTAGGGTCCTATTCCTTCAGTCCTCACTGTCTCTAGGAGTAGAGTGGAAACCTTTGAAGCTCAGAAAAAGACAGAAGCCCATAAAATACTAGGTGAGGCTAAAAATTTAGAAGCTCAAAAAAGACATTAGAAGCCCATAAAATACTAGGAGTTAGGCTGAAAACTTAGAAGCTCAGAAAAAAGACAGAAGCCCTTAAACAAAACCAGGAGTTAGGCTGAACACTTCTTCACCTTTTAACTCCACCATGACCAAAGGCATCCAACAAGCTTTTGCCAAGTCTTCTTGTCCCGTGCCATCAGCTCAAGGTCTTTCTATGTCTTCTTTTATCCCCTTCATACCTGTCTCCAGTTCTCTTTTCCATGTGTTTTTTGGTTTACCGCTATCTCTCTTACTCTGGGAATTCCAGAACAAGGACTGCCTTGTAATGCTATCAACAAGTTTCCTCAATGTGTGTCCTATCCAACACCAGGGTCTTCTTCTCACGTCTTGTTCCACTAGCACTCGTCTGGTTCTTGTCATCCAAGGTCCACATTTGTCATCATGTCATACCACTTGAATCCTTCTAGTCTATGCAAACATCCATTCATGAAAGTCTGTAGCTATTTGGTTGTTGTTTTTGTAGTTCTCCATGTTCTGAGCCATAATACAATAGGATTGATTTCACACTTGAAATGAAAGCTCCGATTTTTGTGTTGGACCTGATTTTTTAAAATCATCATATTATTTCACAATGCAATGAAAGCTCCTCTATCCTTTTGCATTCTTGTTTTCATATCACTGTCTGTCAGCCCTGCTGTGTCTTTATTGCTGCCAAGGTATACAAGTATGTATGATTCTACATCTTGTAGTAATGTTTCTTCCAGTACAATCTTGTAGTAATGTTTCTTCCAGTACAATCTTGTAGTAATGTTTCTTCCAGTACAATCTTGTAGTAATGTTTCTTCCAGTACAATCTTGTAGTAATGTTTCTTCCAGTACAATCTTGTAGTAATGTTTCTTCCAGTACAATCTTGTAGTAATGTTTCTTCCAGTACAATCTGGTTATCGTTTCCAACAATTATTCTTAGTATCTGTTTTATCTCTGTGTATTTTCAGATCTGCCTGCTGAGATCTCTCATCAAGTAACCTCATTTTGTCTTGCATCTGATTATGATTATGGGACAGAAGTGCCAGGTCATCGACAAAATCTCGATTGTCAAACTGTTTAAGAAAAAGACAGGGAGAAAAATACTAGGATGGACTCCATTTCTGGTGGCTGAGGTTGATATTTTCATAACCAAATTTATAGCCAATAGGAAGAGAAATGTTGGTATGAGGCATCCCTGTTGCACTCTAGTTCTTATTCCAAATGGTTCGGTAGTTTGTCCTTCATGGAGAACTCTGCATGTCATGTCTTTATAAGTTTTCTTTATTAATTTAATGATCTGCAAACTTAGAAAAAAAGTACAGTAGCAGTCAAGCTGAAAACTTAGATCAGAAAAAAACTGGGAGTCAAGCTGAAAATTTAGAAACCAAGGAAAAAAAAAAAAAGAAGTCAAGCTGAAAACTTAAACATGATTAGAAAAAAAAACAGATATCATAAGCCAGCGCCACCCCCCCCCACCCCCCCCCCCCACAAAAAAAAAAAAAAAAACAAAAAAAAAACTAGGAGTCAAGTGAATAACTTAGAAACCCAGAAAAAGCTAGTTGTTAAGTTGAAAACTTAGAAACCCAGAAAAAATTAGGTGTTAAGTTGAAAACTTACAAGCCCAGGAAAAAAACTAGGCGTTAATTTGAAAACTTACAAGCCCAGGAAAAAAACTAGGCGTTAATTTGAAAACTTAGAAGCCCAGGAAAAAAAAAACTAGGTGTTAAGTTGAAAACTTAGAAGCCCAGAAAAAAAAAAAAACAACTAAATGTCAAGCTGAAATAGTAAACCCGAAAAAACCCCCAAAAAACTAGAGTCAAGTTGAAAACTTAGATGGTCAGAACAAAGATAGTTTCAAAAACTCTATAAACCAAGATTATTTGTCAAGGCATCATAGTGACCTGAACATTGTGGTACAAAACAACTATATGCTGCTACCACTGCCTATCACCTACAGCCTCATGGCAACTTATCTGTCACAGTTTCATACCCTAGCAACAAAAACATGATTAGAAGGTCTAAAATCAATCAACCCTGACCACCCAGAATCTGTACTGATGATACAGGATGACAATACATCATCAGATAATACAGGAGTGCCCCTAGCACATAAAGAACACAGAGCCACCTGTACCAGTGCAGGACAAACTCTATGGAGACATTAGTGATCAGATACATTAGTACTTCAGATACATTTAGATTGATGTCCGAGGTTATTTGAAGATAATGATAATGTAATCAGCAAATTAAACAATTAAATTATATAAACTCACACATAAATAAAGAGAGCTATTATGGCAGCCGTGATCCCAATCTGCACAAACAGTATGGCATACACTTTACGTATGAAACCTGCAGAAATAGGAGTTTGTTAAAAAATAAAAAATGTGGATTAGCTATTAAAATCCTATTGCACTTTATCTGCTCGACAACTACACTGAAATGTTGTGTGTACATATGACTGGCTGTGTGTATATGTGATTGCCCTTGCGTACATGTGATTTGGCTGTGAATATATTGTAGAGGAATTAAAACTGCACTCTACTCATAAATTTTCAAACTGGTGAGATCCTGTACGAATTGTAAACTATGCATGAATGAAGTTGACCAGCAGTCAGAGATTGATTAATCTTGGTTTTCGAAGGCTCATGTCTCTTTGTGCAGGTAAGTTCAACTTTTCTTCTATGATAATAACTTTTTAAAAATTGTGTGTGTTTGTAAAAGGTGTTTTTGTGCGTTGGAAGTATCATGGCAGCAAAGTCCCATTCCCTGCTGCATTGATTGACAGTGATGTCACCAAGGCACACTTGTCAACTTCTTGAGAATAAAATGTAAGCTGGATCAATAAAAACATTACAGACACAAAAAACCTTACGCCAAAAATGTTTTGTAAATTATATAAGACATGAAAGTTTTAACATGACAAATGACATGTGAATTAACTAAACATACACAGAGACAATTCTGACATCTTTAAAACTTGATTTTAGCCTTCTGATCGAGAGTTTTCTGTGTTATATGCAACATTTTCAACCTAATGCGCTTTTCAAAATAGCATCAGTGGGCTTAAAGTCTATACAGCAGGCATCAGTGGGCTTAAAAGTCTATACAGCAGGTATCAGTGGGCTTAAAGTTTTTACAGCAGGTATCAGTGGGCTTAAAGTCTATACAGCAGGTATCAGTGGGCTTAAAGTGTATACAGCAGACATCAGTAGACTTAACAAAGCAGGTATCAGTGGGCTTAAAGTCTGTACAGCCAAGTCAATTCTCTCCTTCACTCTCCAGGGTTATGGCCAGATAAGTCAGTTCTCTCCTTCTCTCTCCAGGGTTATGGCCAGATCAGTCAATTCTCTCCTTAACACATTAACTACCGCAAGCCGCTGTCAGCGGCTCACAAAATAAACACATTTGGACCGCAAGCCGCCCAGAGCGCCAATCTAATTTTAGTAATAAAACGAATGAAAAATGTACTGAAACACTTTCTGATCTGGTTTGATATTTTAAGTTGCCACCGGAAAACAAATTCCCAAAGCATGGTTGTTGTAGAACACTGGAAAATTGATATTATGTTCATATTTTTCAGCGTTTTGGGTTAGTTACCAAATCGTGCAAAACTCTTTACCGTGGCAACTAGTGATAGGACTACAAAAAATGCGTGTACATCTCGTCTAACGGCTGAATAGGATTGAAACGTGTTTCAACAATTGACTGATAGATCTAGCAACGAGGACAAGAGTGAAAACGGTGTGCACATTGATTGAAACTGTGATTTTGATAGAGATGGGGCGCAAGCAGTTATAACTGTGAAAATATTGCAAGTCCTCGGCCATCGGAGGGCCGTTAAATAGCAATAACCTCTATTAGAGTTACAATCGGTACTTATTATAATAGTAAATTCATTTATCTTTAAAATGACGTTTAATTCATAAAAATCTGTAAACAATTACAAAAACTACAGCTTACATTGTGCAAACACCTACAGGATGAAAAATGGGAAAAAATTTTTATTCGGCCACAGTGTGTTTTTCTATTCGGTAGTTAATGTGTTAACTCTCCAGGTTTATGGCCAGATAAGTCATCTCTCCTTCACTCTCCAGGTTTATGTCCACACCAGTCAATTCTCTCCTTCACTCTCCAGGTTTATTTCCACATCAGTCAATTCTCTCCTTCACTCTCCAGGTTTATGGCCAGATAAGTCAGGTCTCTCCTTCACTCTCCAGGTTTATGGCCAGATAAGCCGTCTCTCCTTCACTCTCCAGGTTTATGTCCAGATAAGTCGTCTCTCCTTCACTCTCCAGGTTTATTTCCACATCAGTCAATTCTCTCCTTCACTCTCCAGGTTTATGGCCAGATAAGTTAGGTCTCTCCTTCACTCTCCAGGTTTATGGCCAGATAAGTCATCTCTCCTTCACTCTCCAGGTTTATGTCCACATAAGTCAATTCTGTCCTTCACATATGGGTGTGTGTACATGTACCTTTAAACAGTTATTTAAGTATGAATGCATTAAAACATCACAACGGGCTGATCACCCGTTTGCCAGTCACTTCGATTACGGAAACAGCGGCAGATGGATTGATTTGTTGTTGCCCTAAAGGCGCCATTAGGCGTGATGGGAAACAATGGCAAAGAAAGCCTATCTGCTGTTGCCCTAAGACGCCACTAGGCGTAATGGCCACTGACTGCTTTGACGGTCGGTGGCTAAGGACGGAAGAAGAAGAAGAAGCATTAAAACATGAAAAACTAATTTTAGGGTTATTTCAAGGAAGAACAGTGCCCTACAATAATAACTGACTTAAGAGCGAAAACAAATACAGAGAACTCAATAAAGGATGTCTCTAAAACTTCTCAGACTATCAGTAAACATACCAAGTCGTACACTTTTCTCTCCAAATGAGCTTTCATTGAAATACTGCTCGCCAGCCTCAGCGTCGTACATGATGAAGGATGAGCACAGCTATCTCGTATTCTGAATGTCGTCAAATGACTAAATCTGTTTTGAGAAGGAGACAAAATGTGCTCCATTAATGATTACATTGTAAATAAAAAATCGTCATGTTACCCACAATTTTTTTTAACCTCTTGGTGATTTGTTATTTTTATTTTGTCTTCTCTGCTTTCTTCACACATAAAGGCAAATAACTTCAACATTAATTTTGTCTTCTCTGCTTTCTTCACACGTACAGGCAAATAACTTCAAAATTAATTCTTTCATATCAGTTTCAGTTAATCACTACCAATCTGTCTAATCAAATGCAATTATTAACTCTTACTATACGGGAGCTAAAACCGCGTTTTTACGCGCTAGTTTAACTATCGTTACCGTCGCGCGCCACTTCACGGGGCGAGCATTAAAATTGGTACTAAACCCGCGCCATTTCACGGGGCTTGCCGTATTGTAAGAGTTAATCGGCTGAGCCTGTGTGCTATTACTTCTCCTTAACATTCGGCTGATGCAGGAAGGAGACTGCGTTTAACATCCAAGAATTAAGTGTAGCCACCATTTTAGACAGATTATTGTTTTATCAAAGTTAAAAATACACCGGGACCAAGATGGTAAAGCAAGACATTCAATCTGGGGCAAGTTCTGCATTATAACTACCACTACAGCCTAGGCGGGGTTGTCGCACAGAAGGTCCAGGGTTCAAATCTTGGGTAAGCCACTCATGTCTGTTGTTTTTCTGTTGTCTAGTGTTCTACTTCTTTATTTCTTACGAGTGCCTGATAACATACCTTTATATTTGCTTCATATTAATTTAGTGGTAGTACAAACAGGGAACAAACACAGAAGTTTATGGAGGCATAACTAATGTTTACTGTCATGGGGAATACCGGAAGCAATATTCTGTGTATAATATTTTGTGGAGATTACTGGCAGAACAATGAGGATCTATGGTATAAGACATCTTGAAGTCATTTAAAAAAAAAAAAACATAGGAAACCTTACTGACTATACAGTAAACCTAGCACACCAAACAATGTCAGTCTGTTTGCAAGAAAGTTTTGTGTTAGATGTTTCTTTCTCATTATTTGTTGGAGCAGAGGATTTTAGTGTACAAACAGGGAAGGCCTATACAACCATTAAAGTTGGTAGCAGTAAATCCAGTTCCTTGTTAGAACAAAAACATATCTTGCCATGATTTAAAAAAACAAAACAAACATCACAGGGACTTTGACAGAAGACCCAGCAATATCACTTTCATTCTGGGCTGGTTTTGTCATGACAGATAGGCCTAATGTTTGTATTTTCTTTTAGGCCTATTTGTTCAAGTGAAGGATTACTTAGACCTACAGTACAAAACAAAAAGATGTTTAATTTATGTATGCTGATACACTGTAGGCCTATATATCCTGTCTGAGATTACAAGTAGAATAAAATGTAGCACCACAGTTAGAATAACAAAATTGTCTGCCCTCAGAATGGAATCACCAATAAGCTCATTACGAGACTAGTAGCCTAACTCACGACTATGTTTCAACAACCAAGGCAAGATGTAGCCTAAATAACTAAGACGTATAGGCGTAATCATTTGTTAGCTTAATTACCTAAGATAAATAAATGTTGTGATGTCTCCTACCCTTTTAAACTCCGTTATTACTTCACAATTAGGCCTATTATCAGTCTCGTCTTCTAAACATGTAGCCTAATAATAATAATAACACAGCCTACTAGCACTACTAATTAGTTGCTAACCACAGACGTTGCAACAACAACTGTAAACAAACGGTCTCGTTCAATTCTACAAAAGCGGCATACTGACCTGTCGCTTGTTGACTTTTGTAACTGTTTCAGACACGTATTCGTGGAATATTGCGTTTCGACAGGAAACGTCCAGAACTATGTTCTAGTTTTTTCGCTTATTTTTTTTTTCTTTTTTTCTGTTGTTTTTAATTGGTTTCGCAGAACCGGATGTTGTGAGACCTCGCAGTTTACACAATGTTCGTTTCATTCGTTACTGAAATATATCACTCTCTATTACCAACTCAAGACGTAATTATAACAATGATTTTATTCTGAAAACTACGTTAAAAACAACTACATCAATGGGTCCAGTTCGAATATCAAAGTTGTCAAATTCGAAGATTTTAACAAATCTAAAATGTGACAGAAAGTCTTTTAAATTTCTAACGAATTTCGAAATTGGAACTTAGATGTTATTTATCTTTCACTAACAAATGTGCATTAACTTTCTGCAAAATGGTCAGATACAGACAGGAGCAATATGCCTGTTACAATAAATAAATGCAGATGACTATACCCAATTGTTCATTGTGGGTATAGTTTCTCATAACCCAATCAATAGCTATTCCAAAAAGTAGTGGTGACATAATACAGCCTTGTTTTCACCCCTGTTTCTACTGTAAAAGTTTATTTTCGTGTATTATGCGCTTTTTGTAAGCGACTAATCAAAATATCAATGATTTTATTCTGAAAACTTTATCGGACGATTTTAACAAATCTAAAAATGTGACAGAAAGACCCTGTTTTAATTAACAATTTAAAACGAGCAATATGCCTGTTACAAGCTGAAAATTTCGTGTTTTTTTGCGTCCCTTTTACCCTGTTGAAATGGAAAAGAAGGAGAAGAATAGAACAGAAGAAAACGAAATAAAGAAAGAAGGGAGATCTTTTTAAACCTTAAAACAGTGGCACATGATAGTAGTTTAATTTTTCTTTTGACGTAACTTTTTTATAACCATATTTTTTTTTTTTACCTTGTTATTCCAGATACGTCATAAATAAATATAAATGTTTGTACTCGTATATGTGTAAGTGTAAATACAGAGTTGGGTTTAATAACTTTTGATTGAGCAATAGTCATTGTTTGCACCCGTTCTAACTCAGTTCACACACGCACATAGGTGAATATTTTCTTCAGATTGGGGTAATTCGTCAACGAACTTACTATAATTATTGATATATACTAAAACTGGGGAAGAGCGGGTGAGGATAAGAACCTTGCAGTAGTAGAATATGACTCACCTGTTTTGTAGTTGACTTTCTTCAACCTCGAGTGCTCCCTACATGTGAATATTATTATTTTATCTACTCTACTTCCAAGAGTAATTCTTGAGTAAAGGTTCTCTACCTTTGTTAAAACTATCCTTTATTCTCAATTTATTACCATACTTCTTGGACCACTACGAATGATTAGGAAGTATCACGACACAGACAAACAGAGATATTGTGACATTAGTAAGATAGAGACAGATACTGTACATTAGAAAGACAGAGACATTACACAGACAGAGAGAGCCAACAGACAGGCAGAGAGATACATTAGATGGGGGATTAACTAAACAGACAGAGAGAGACATTAGACGGAGAGATTAACTAGACAGACAGAGAGAGACATTAGACGGAGAGATTAACTAGACAGACATAGAGAGAGACATTTGACAGGGAGATTAACTAGACAGACAGAGAGAGACATTAAACGGAGAGATTAACTATACAGACAGAGAGAGACATTAGACAGACAGAGACATTAGACAGAGACATTAAACGGATAGAATGATTAACTAGACAGACAGAGATACAATAGGCAGATAGAGAGACATTAGACAGAGAGATACATTAGTCAGAGAGATTAACTAGACAGACAGAAAGGCATTAGACATTAGAGACAGGGAGATTAACTCGACAGAGAGAGAGAGATACATTATACAGAAAGATCAACTAGACAGAACGGAGAGATATTTGAAAGCGATAGAGAGATATACATTTGATACTTTAGATAACGATTATTTTATATTGTCCACGTCTCTTTTTTCATATTTTTGCGTTTCTTCAATATGCCCTACCAGAAACATTTGATTTCTTCTCTTCATGCCTTTATCACCCATTCATTTTCTCTCATGACATATCTCGGACTGCCACTGCCTTAGCCTTTACTACATACAAAAAAAAAAAAACACGCTTTACATGTCACTCTAATTTTCTTAATAACTGTCTTCGTGTTAGAGTTATCCCTAAAGGGTTTCTTTCCCACTTCCATCCTTCGACTAGACATTTTCATCCTTCGGTACTGCACCGCTTGGAATTAGTTGAGAAGAAGTGTTCCTTTCAACGTATGAGGTGTGTTATTGCTATGCTTAAACGCCTGCTCACTGACTTGGAACTTTTGAAATCCAACCTCACTCACCAACTTCGTCTACTGACTTCTTCGTGCCCGACAGCGTTGCCTCTTATTCGTACTATTTTTCATGATACCCATAAGGCGCTCTACACTCGGCTGAGCACGCATAAATAAGAAAAATTGCGTCGCCTCCGTCCTCATGTTCCTTCTGAATCTTCAGCGTCCTCTATTCAAACTTCTACTAAAGTTATTTGCCTTCCTCCTGATCTACAGCTATCTCCTGATGAATTGTCTGTCCTGAGTAAAGGTCTTAAGTTTGTTCCTCTTCGTTCGACTTTTGATAAATATTCTATACTCCAAGATGTCTACCGCTTCCATCGTCGCATGCGTCTCAAATATTACCATAGAAAGGGTAAATGATTCCAAGCCCGACGGGGATATCTTTCGTCATTTTGACAAACCCACGCTAGACTGGACTCCTGCTCCAGGTACTTCTGCTGCTTGTAGCGTGAGGTTTTTATTGTATATATGATCAGTATAGTACTGACAATACAGAAATAGAATTTCTGCAGGAAAATGGTGAAGTCCCAGTGTATGAAAGAACTACTGGTATCACGAATTAGATACGGCTGTGAATGATCTGATCTCGAAAAATTAGTAGAGTGGAGACTGTCATAAAATGCCACGCCGCTGGGTAACTAACTGTGATATTAAAACAAGGAAACATATTTCACTTAACAATTATAAACTTGACAAGTCGTTCAAATACAATTTCCTTATTTATTAAATATATACACTATCTACTCTTGTGCTGAAGGGCGGATGTTGGAAGATGGAATGCAGTGGATTTGTAAGTTTACATATGATATATATATATATATATATATATATATATATATATATATATATATATATATATATATATATAATATATATATATATATATATATATATATATATATATATATTACAACAAGTCTTCCAATTATAGGGGGAAAACAATTATATCAGCTGTGTTGTTAATAAATTATAGAAACTTTATCAGCTGTGCTGTTAATCTTGTCTCTCACTACGCTAAATCACTTTTTCTTCATAGACAGTTAATTGCTCACACTTGCCGGCGGAAATGGTACTAATATGTTCTCATCTCTTAAAATAGTTCTGTCCTTCTTAATTTGAAGCACACAACACCCGCTGATGATCGGTTCTTTAGCCCACCAAAGACTAAGGGGGACTAAGGATGTAGCTTTGATACAACCACTATGCTCCTGCGAAGTTCCAGGCAGCAGGATTGACCTGAACATATGACCTCAGGTTGGATGACACGAATAAACCTGAAACAAGGAAAAATAGGGGCTAATTTCTGTCATCAAGCCACCTATTTCTAGTGTATATGAGATGAGTGTGTCTCAGGTGTCTGCATGTAGGATGAATGACAACATGGCTCAGTATGATTTAGCAATAGGGAGACAAGACAGGTGTCTACTTGCAAAACGTTCTGTGATAGGGCCGGAAAGACACCCGGCTTACCCCTTCACGGGAAGACACCCCAGCTTCCCCCTTCATTGTGAGTGGCACATTTATCGCCCATATTTTCGATGTGCGCGAAGCATGCTGGGATGTAAATTCTTCAAATTTGATGAAAAGGCCATAATAATGCCTAGAAATTAAGTTGTGGTGTAGAATTGTGTTTTTGCTCTAGAAATAGTTGTGTATATTTCTGTTGTCGGCCCGTCTAAAGTAAATATAGTGAGTGTTAGGTATGCTGCCAAATCAATACGCCTAGCGCGCAGTAAATTGAGTGATTCGACCTAGGCTTATAAAAGAAAATGAAATGATACTAGTCAAACTGTCTGAACAAAAAGAAGAAAGTGAAATAATACTAAAAAGAATGGAAAGTGAAAGGCAGGAGAGTAACATAGGGAGAGAAGGGAATGTAGCATTGGATGAAAATAGGAAAGTGGTCAACCTAGAAGAAAATATCAAAGGACACATTGAGGCACTTTTACCATACATAGTGGAAAAAGTTAGGAATAAAATGATAAGTTTAAATAAGGTTTTTATTGAGAACTTGATGGATAGTGGGTCCACAAGTACAGGAAATGCAGAATAAGAGCAATTTGATAGTTAACCAAAATAAAAGGTGCACTAGAGGATGTTAAAATTCAATGTAGAAAGATTTAGAATTATCCAGTGGAATTGTAGGGGTATTAAAAAAAATTTTACACCCCTACTATCAGAGACTGGAGAAAATACTGATATATATGCTCTTCAAGAGACCCATTTAAACCCAAATAATAAATATAGTTGTAAGGGCTTTAAGATACTTAGACACGATAGGGAAGAAGGTAGAGGAGGAGGTGTCGCAGTATTAGTTAGCGAAAAATTTAAAATCATAGACTGGGAAGTATTTAATACAACCAATATAGAAGGTATCCAGGTTACTATAGCAGCTGAACCAAACAATCTAACTATTCTAAATGTATATGCTAAAGATGGCACAATTAAAGATGAAGAAATACTAGCCATAAGCACCAGACTAGGCCCCAAAACAATCATAGTAGGCGATTTTAATTCCCATCATTGTGCTTGGAGTGGACAACATGCAGATAATGCAGGAAAATGCCTACTTGACTTCATAGAAAACAATGAACTACTAATACTAAATGATGGATCTGCAACAAGAATTAATCCACAAGCTAATAGGGCAGACTCAGCAATAGACATAAGTATAGCAACTAACAACCTAGCGAATGTAAATTGGGAAGTGTTACAAGACACAAACTCAGATCATCTGCCCATTGTAATAACCATGCATGAAAATGTCATTCCAAATCCAGAACCAGAGAAACCTACCTTCAACTATAAAAAAGCAAACTGGGAAGCTTTCCAATCAGAGCTGGAGGTGATGGAATATAAAGACATGGAATCAGATGATACTGACTTGTGGGCAGAAACACTGACCAATGAAATTCTGAAAATAGCAATAAAGTATATACCAAATAAAAATATGCCACAACACCTTAAACCAATAAATAACATTAAGAAGAAAAGAGAAACTCAATGGAATAAAGAACCAGTTGCCTGGTGGAATAAAAGCTGTGCAGAAATTCATGAGAGAAGAAAAAGGGCCTTACAAAAATATAGAAATAACAGAACAGAAGAAAACTATGATAAGTATAAACTTATTAGGAATGAATCTAACAGAATAATATTCAAAGCCAAAGAAACTAACTGGAAGGAGTTTTGTCAGTCACTTAAACCTAGCACTCAAATTAGAGAAGTATGGAAAAAGCTTAAGGCAATCAAAGGGAACAATAAGAAAACAATAATGCCAACAATCAAACTACCAAAGAGAGCAGAAACAGATAAAGAAAAAGCTAATGCCCTTGCCGAGTATTTCTATAAAGTCAGTGCAAAAAGTAGCCTTGGACAGGAAGAAAATGAGAGAAGAGAAAGACTTAGGATACAGTTTTTAAAAGAACTACCAGACCAGATAGATGAAACAAACTATTTAGATGCTGATATAACAGAGGAAGAAGTAACTAATGCAATAAAAGATAAATCTAATACTGCCTCAGGGCAAGATATACTTAGTTATGAAATCCTTAAGAAAGTACCCAAAAGAACTATAAACATAATAACTTCACTTTATAACAAAATCTGGAACTTAGGAAAGATACCAAAAGCATGGAAAGTAGCTATGATAGTACCCATTCTAAAACCCAATAAGGAAGCCCATGATGTAAGTTCATATAGGCCTATCTCCTTAACATCACAACTAGGTAAAATACTGGAAACTGTTGTGAATAAAAGAGTTAAATTCTACCTAGAAAAAAACCAGTTATATAGCCCAAACCAGTCAGGGTTTAGAGCAGACAGAAGTACAGTAGACCAGCTTGTAAGATTAGAACATGATGTAAAGCTAGGATTCAAGAGGAAAGAGAAAACAGTGGCAGTCTTTCTAGATGTAGCTAGAGCATATGATGAATGCTGGCGAGATGGAGCTCTTTACAAAATGAAAAAGATTGGCATTACTGGTAAAACCTATAGGTATCTAGAAAACTTTTTACAGGACAGGTATTTTGCTGTACAGGTGAATAATGATAGGTCAGAAATATATGAACAACAGAATGGGATTCCTCAAGGATCAGTGATCTCTCCTTCAATTTTCACTATAGCTGTAAATGATTTAGCAGATGAATTTAATGACATAAAGAATGCAGTATCACAATTTGCAGATGACTGTGCCATTTGGCGATCTGGAAAAAACTTGGACCATATTTACAAAAAACTTCAAAATCAAATAGACAAAGTTTCAGAGTGGATGAAAAGTTGGGGCTTCCAAATTAATGTAAACAAAACAGTAGGTATGATTTTCAGCAAAGGAAATTTAAAAAAAAATAACAAAATCAATATAACCATTAAAGGACAGAAAATATGTACCTCCTCAACAACTAGATTTCTGGGCATAACTTTAGATAAACAACTAAATTATAATAAACATATAGACAATTTGGTAGAAAGCTGTAGGGGACCCCTAAATATACTAAGGATTGTAAAAGGTAATGGATGGGGGGCCAGCAATAAAATAATGCTTATGTTCTACAAGTCCTTCATCAGGGGGAAACTGGATTATGCCAGCATAGTCTATGACTCAGCTGCAGCTTCTAACAAAGCAAAACTGGACAGGATTCAAAATGCAGCCATGAGAACCATTACAGGTGCATTTATATCGACACCAGTAGAAGCTCTAGAAGTAGCTCTCGGCATACCTCCCCTTGGTCTAAGACGGAAAGAACTGAGATTAAATTATTGGAGTAAAGTAGCACAAGAAGTGACCCACCCAGCACATAAAGCATTTGTCAAAAACCAACCAAGTGTATGGGACGTTCCCTTAAATAAAGATAGATATCCAACAGGGTGGAGAACTATAGAAGACCTAATGCAGTTCAAAGAACTATCAAACACAATTAAAAAATAGTAATAAATACAGAAGCAAAATACCACCATGGGAACTAAAAACACCAATCATAGACTACTCACTTACTGAAAAGATCAAACAAAACATAGAAGATAAGGAAGCCAAAATGATAAGTAGAAAGTTCATAGAGCAACTAACTAAACAAAGTCTGGCCATCTACACTGATGGATCCAAGGGTGATAGTGGGCAACTAGGTGCCGGAGTTGTAATACCACAATGGGGAATAAAAAAGAGCTACAGTATAACGGAAGGGGCATCGATTTTCACTGCTGAGATGGTAGCAATTCTTAAAAGTCTAGAAATAATCGAAAATAACCCACCAGAAGCTGTTACGATATTTACAGACTCACTATCATCACTACAAGCACTAGAACACTCAGGTAAATGTAGCCGGCCAGACATAAAGGAAGAAATTCTAGCAATTAATACATCACTAGAGAACAGAGGATGTAGTGTGAGGCTAGTGTGGGTTCCAGCACACATAGGTATAGCTGGCAACGAGTTGGCAGACCAGAATGCCAAGAAGGGAAGAACAAGTAAAAACAATATAAAAGCAGGACTGGGAAGGTCAGAGATCAAGAGCCAAGTGAAGGAAACTGTAAACGAGGAATGGAAGACAACATGGAAAGAAAGTAGAAAAGGCAGACACGCGTTCAAACTGCTGAAAGAACCAACAAGGACATGCCAGGTCAGAGAAGAATTAAAGATACCATCGAACAAAAAAACTGTGGCGTCTCCGACTCGGTGCAGCATACTTCATGGTAGAAGAACCACACTGCCAAGAATGTCAGGAAGAGAATGACATAGACCACTACCTGATCCACTGTAAAAAGTATGAACAACAAAGGCTTGAATTAAAAACTTACTATAGAATTCACAATATAGACTTAACAGGTGATAAGGTTTTAAGTATAGATGCCCCAAGAGATGCCCAATCAATACTTAAAAGATATATACATAAAACAAAGGAAAAAATATAAGGCTAGAACTTCAGGAAAATCATCCAACTAAATAGAAATTAAGCAGCAAGAACTAACAAAGCATTAACAAAAAATAGCTACTCATAGGACAAGGAAAGACAAGATATTAAAAAAAGGGACAACAACTCAAAAAGAACAAATACTAATACAAATTAAAACCAAGTGTAAAGGACAATAGTTATCTAGAAACGATACAAAAGAGAAAATAAAATTGACAAATAATAATATAAATAAAAATCAGCAACTGCAAAAGACAACAGTTATTTAAATTGAATACAAAATTAGTAAATAAAATGACACTAAATACCCCAATTATAACCAACTTTCAGGTTGAACAGGGTAGAACAAGATGGAACGAGAAGACGCAACAATGATCAGATGTTGAGTGCCCGATCTCCACCCATCAATTCATCAAAACAACAACAACAAGCGACCTTTCAGAATATCAGCCCAGACGAGAGAACAAACAAGACGAGGTGACCGGTGTAGGTAGCAGATGGACCAGAGCACGTGAGCTAGTAGCAATCGGGCACATGCTGGGGGTTTTGTTTTGTTATGTTCGTTGGTTTATTTGTTTAATGTTTGCTTTGTCACTGAATGGGTTGTTGTCACGTGGGTTTTGATCATTAAATTGCCTACATCTTCTTCCTATTCTCTCACCCGAATCCTTTTATTTTATTATCTTTCCGTACTGGTTTTTCCTGTATTTTTCGCATCACTCGGTTGCGAAAAATATTTTCTTCAGTATTCTCAAACTTTACCTTGTGTTTTTCTCATACTGGGATACGTAGTTCTATTACATAGATGTCAGTGAACGAAGCTGTGACTTTCGCTTCTATCAGACCCGAAATGGCAGACAGTTGTCTGAATTTTCCAGCAAACACGCGCGGTGGCTTCGGGCTGAGCGCTCAGGTAGGCGTTAAAACTGTCACCTACACGGCGTAGAGCAGACATATAGTCTGGGAAAACGTAGCTCTCGGGAAACTTTCCTAGCGTGAAGTGTGATCTGTCACCGCCTCCCCCGCTCAGAAATGGAAATCGGGAGAGGAAGGTGCCAAGACACTCCGGGGCAGTTACGACACGCGTTAAGCTGACGTAAATGTTGGGAGTAGGGGAGATAATTTTCGCAGTAGACAGGTGGTTCGCGAAGAGTAGAGCTGTATAAGCGAAGTTTCTTAGTTTGTTGCGACAATTTGTCGAACTTCTAGACTTCCATAAATATAAGCGTAAAATTCTTAATTGTGCGATATCCTGTAGTGCTGTGTTTGAGGTAAATATATTATTATCTAGTATTTTGTGAAGTGATTAAGTGTTAAAATCGCGCATTTCATTTTAACTAGTTTCTTTTGAACAGAGTGCTTAATTTATAGTTTGTTATATTCTCTAAGTCGACGAGTTACAGTGGAAATACATAATAAATTATATCTTTAGCTTACTAAACTAGTAGCTATAAGGAATTTAATTTAACTGTTAAATACTCAGTCGAAACTGTTTTAATAACTAACTTATAAATGCTAGATGCGACATCAGTGAATATTGACGGAATACGAAGATATTCCTAAATTCCTGATGATTGATTTTTATATAACTTACTTTACGGGAAGTTTTAATTATAAGTCAAGCGGTCGGCTTGCTATTTAAAATGTAAGTTATATTGAGTACATATATGTAAATTATTTGATATGTGTTCTTTCTTTTATATAGTGAAACTGTGGTACCCAACTTGCCAGCGTTTAGTAAAGAGACATATTTGTGTGAAGCATAGACAGTTCCTATCTTTAACCACGTGGGTTTTTGTTTTGTTTCAAGTAACACTGGATCTGACAGTGCATATGCCATCAGAGAGAGACAGTAATAGCAATCCCACTAACGGTTTCTAAAGACTAGAAATATATATTGGGCTTTTGAGCCAGTTCATATTGCTGCACAAATTTAAATGTACATGCTGCCTGGCGGCGAGAATATTACAAGAATCACAGTAACATTCCGACAGAGATTTTGACTAGTACTGTGGTGACCAAATATAGTAACTTCCTGAAAGTAGACACCGATCTGACATTCCTTAAATGCTAGAAACCAAAGCTAATGACATTGTGCTCTGCTAACTTTCGTGCCTGGACAATATTTTATGTGACTTAATCAGACATTCGAAAAATTAGAACACCCAAGGAATCGTTCCCTGAGAGTTTAGTACGTCTTTTGGAACTGGGGATTTCTTGGTCAAGGACTGCATTTTCGGGTCTGTGTGAAGGTCCTAGAATTTATTATGTTCCCAGAGGCAGCGAGCAAAGTTGTGAGTATATATGTGTGAGAAAGGCCATGGCTGGATGAATGAGAGTACACAGGTCTGAGTGTTATTTTACCGGTGTATTATTGTCACCCATTTGCTGTCTTAAATTTTTAAATCTGCAGAATTTGTTACAAATGCTAGAGTTTCTTTTTTTCTTAGGCTAAATCAGATTTATCCAACTCTGTTCATACATTTACGAGAAAGAAGGAAACCTCTTAGACTCGACCCTATGTATCTATAACTCTTTGAGCCATAATCTGTTCTCTTAACGGGGCTGTGGGCTAAACCTAGAGTAAGATTCTAACGGGCTATCATCCTTGTAGCATTTTCCTTGAATTCTATGACTATTTGTATATGTTTTTCCTTTATGTATTTTTTGGTGTTGTGAGAAATTTTGATATGATAATTAAAATATCTCTCTTGAACAAAAAAACCAGTGCGTTGGTCAGCTCGATCCCAATTATCTGTATAAGCATTGTTATAGATTTTCCAAGTCTGTGTGTTTAACTGTCGTCACGTGTATGTGCGTGCCCGTGAGTGGATAGAAATATATGTAATATATATGTGGAATAGACTGTCGGACTCTGTAAAAGTCGTCGTAGAGGATAGGTGAGAGAGAGAGAAGAATCCTTTTTTTCGCTTTCAGCGACAGCCTCTATACCACTGTCTATCATCTCACCTGTGTGGAAATTCTATTGTTTTACTAATTCATACTGGGACTCTCACTCATTTCAAGCTATTCAGAAGGGACCCACCCAAGTCTTAATTCTCCTATCCAAAATCTACGACAGTTGTAAAAATAAATACAGCCCCTGCCTCTAGAATCAAGAGTTTTATTGTTGTTCGGGTCGGTGCGAGTGTGAAAAGAGAGTGATCAAACATATCACAATACTATCATCATCACCATCTCGCCCTCCCCATCACAATTAGCGTCGTCGGTAGGATTAGGCAGACAGTGACACTGAGCAAACAGCAAACGAACAAATATTGTAAACACCCAGCAGTGCAGTCTTGCATCAAGATGGCTTCGACCAATGCGCCTGTGAAGGTAGTGTACGTGAAAGGGCCAGAGATAAGGTTATTTAGTGGAGAGGGGAGTCCCACTTGGCAAGATTTTGTGGAAGATGTAGAAGCCGCGTGGAAGGTAGCGCCTTTTTGGGCAGAAGACAAGCTAGACATGATCTGGAACAACGTTACACCATGGGTATCTAGAGAATTACGGATACATGGCGGAGCCAAGGCCAGCCCTGAGCAGTTACTCAAGATAATAGAAAGAGCCTACAGCGAGCAACCACCAGTCAGTGAGATGACCAGGAATTTCCAGGCCGGGAGTCAGGGGCCTAGGGAATGTGCTGTTTTCTGTGAAGTCAAGAAGCCAGAGACACTGGTGCAGATAGCAAGTGCAGAAGATCAGAATGAAAAGGAGGCACTTAAAGCAGAATTATCTCTCCTAAAGGCCCAGCTAGCACAGATGTCACAGTCCAGTTCGCCAGCACAAGAGGAGGTGCAGAGAAAGAGAGCACCATGCCAGCCGCGGGAACAGCCAATGCAAGACGAGGAGATGTGTCCGCGGGAACAGCCAACGCAAGACGAGAAGGTGTGTCCGCGGGAACAGCCAATGCAAGACGAGGAGGTGTGTCCGCGGGAGCAGCCAACGCAAGACGAGGAGGTGTGTCCGCAGGAACCTCAACTAGACCTTCTTGTATGTGAGAGTCAGGCTGTTGTCAAGGAAAGCTGTGAGCTGACAGCACCAACAAACGCAGCTACACCGACAAGGCGAAAAGGAGTTTGCAAGTGGTATAGTGTCCACAGGGGATGGGGGTTCATCACGCCAGATAATGGAGGTATTGATGTATTCGTACATCAAACCAAGATCTTCAGAAAGGGATTCCGGAGTCTGGCGAAGAATGAACGAGTAGAATTTGACAGCAAACCATCGGTCCAGGGCATGGAAGCAGTCATTGTATGCGGCATTGGCGGTCAAGAGTGTAAGGGCAGCAGGAAGCGACCCATGGCACAGAGGAAGCCCAGAAAGATAAGATGCTACAATTGTGGAGACCTGTCAGACCACATGGCAGCCAAGTGCCCTCAAGGCCCGCTTCCGAAGAGATGTTTTGGATGCAAATCCCCAGAACATTTGATAACCGCCTGTCCCTCAAGGAGCTCTTTTCCTAAACGGACTGTCACAACCAGGTTGCCTTTAGGGCGCAAGCCAAGAGATGGCCACGACAACTGTCACACTAAGGGCGTCGAGAGAATTGGCCTTCGTCTAGGGGAGGAAACCCGTCCTAAGCAGATAGGAGGGAGTGCAAATCAAGGTTCAGCAGAGGAGACTCATCAAAAGCAGGTTGTGGGGAACGTAAGCCACTGTTCACATAAAATGGGTGTAAAACCCGTCAGGAGCAATCCCCCTTCAAAGTCGACAGTTGCAAGCACTGACAGGCAGATGTCACGGGCAGGCAGCGACGCGGCACCGGTGAGCGAGTCTTCAAGACCACAGCGGCTGACAGCCCGACAACGTACAACTGGGGGCATGACGACCAAGAGAGTCCCCAGCCGGGTTGTACCGAATACAGAATCTGAGCCCAAAACATCGCCGCTGAGAAATAATCAGGCGCAGCACCAACGATCTGGGAGATTACAATTCAAGCGCCAGAGGTAGTGATGTTGTCGGGACGACAACAAAATCAGGAGGGGGATATGTGATAGGGCCGGAAAGACACCCGGCTTACCCCTTCACGGGAAGACACCCCAGCTTCCCCCTTCATTGTGAGTGGCACATTTATCGCCCATATTTTCGATGTGCGCGAAGCATGCTGGGATGTAAATTCTTCAAATTTGATGAAAAGGCTATAATAATGCCTAGAAATTAAGTTGTGGTGTAGAATTGTGTTTTTGCTCTAGAAATAGTTGTGTATATTTCTGTTGTCGGCCCTTCTAAAGTAAATATAGTGAGTGTTAGGTATGCGGCCAAATCAATACGCCTAGCGCGCAGTAAATTGAGTGATTCGACCTGGACTTATAAAAGAAATAGCGAGCCAGCAGCGACCTTGGAGAGTATCAGCCCAGACGAGAGAACAAACAAGACGAGGTGACCGGTGTAGGTAGCAGATGGACCAGAGCACGTGAGCTACTAGCAATCGGGCACATGCTGGGTGTTTTGTTTTGTTATGTTCGTTGGTTTATTTGTTTAATGTTTGCTTTGTCACTGAATGGGTTGTAAAAATAAATACAGCCCCTGCCTCTAGAATCAAGAGTTTTATTGTTGTTCGGGTCGGTGCGAGTGTGTAAAGAGAGTGATCAAACATATCACAATACTATCATCATCACCATCTCGCCCACCCCATCACAGTTCTTTCTATTAATTCAATACATGAATACATCCAATAATTTGTACACCTAGGTGTGATACAACCGTTTCCTTCCACCTATAATATACCAGGCCATCTCTGATAAGTGCTTTACTGGCTGGTAAAATATATCCTACCAATATTGTTGTAGTTATTTGAGTCCTAACAAGGGCTGTTAGGTTATATTCAGGTTGGAGTTATATGAGTCCTAACAAGGACGATTAGGTTATATTCAGGTTGGTTTTCTTCTTCAGCAATCATACCAGGAAATCAGTATACCTGAAACATTCATAGTAAAACTAAAATCCTAAAGTTAAATTAAATATATACAGGTGTAGGCTATTTTCTTGTGGTTTCCTTCTTCAACAGTCATACACAATCATTATACATGATACTATAAAATACAATCATCATACGTGATATAGTCATAGGTTAAAATTCAGGTTGGAGTTATACGAGTCCTAACAAGGACTGTAAGGTTATATTCAGGTTGGAGTTATGTGAGTCCTAACAAGGACTGTTAGGTTATATTTAGGTTGAAGTTATACGAGTCCTAACAAGGACTGTTAGGTTATATTCAGGTTGGAATTATATGAGTCCTAACAAGGACTGTTAGGTTATATTCAGATTGGTTTTCTTTTTTCAGCACTCATACCAGGAAATACAATCATTATACCTGATTCCATAACCTTATACATGATACAGTCATAGTAAAACTAAAATCCTAAAGTGATATTAATTATATACAGGTGTAGGTTATTTTCAGGTGGGTTCCTTCTTCAACAGTCATACACAATCATTATACCTGATACTATATACTCTTCTTCGCCTTGCGGAATCGGTTCTTACTCTAAACTCTTTTGAATTCAATGGTCAGTTCTTTAATCAAATTAGTGGCGTTGCTTTGGGCACCAAAATGCGTCCGAGTTATGCTTGCCTCTTTATTGGTCACTTTGAACATTTGGTGCTTCAAAGTTACGATGGACCATTACCTGAGTTTTACCGTCGCTATATTGACGATGGAATTGGAGTCACAGACATGTCTGAAGTTAACCTCCGTAGATTCATTGACTATGTTGGCAATTTCAATCCTGCCATCAAATTCACTTCTCATATTTCTACTACTTCAGTGAACTTTCTTGACCTTACTGTCAATATTACTCCTACTGGCCTTACTACTTCTGTCTTTTATAAACCTACTGACGCTCATTGTTTTCTTCTTTACACCTCTTCTCACTCTCTCAGCTGTAAAGATTCCATTCCCTTTTCTCAACTTCTACGCTTACGTCGGATATGTCACGATGATGATAATTTCTGTGAACGAGCTCAAGAAATGCTCGAGTTTTTTTCGCCGACGTCACTATCCCGACAGAGTATTATCTGATACTCTTAATCGCATGCATTAGCCACATTACTCGTCAGGTGTCACTTACTGCCAAACCTACTACTACGTCTGACAGACTCAAACTTGTTTTAACTTTCCACCCCCACTGTTTGGCGGTGGAAAAAAAATCTGTTTCATCATCTGCCCATTCTCCACGCTGATCCTGATACCAGAGAGTTGTTTCGTGATACCCCTTTGGTATATCGTAGGGATAAGAATTTTAGGGATATTCTTGTACACAGTTGCTTGAGACGAACCAGTCCTTCTCACTTTGGTACTAAACCGTGCCAACACCGTATATGTAAGACCTGTCCTTTTGTACTCCAAACTCAGTGAGTTTCTTTTCCGAACGGTAAATTTGTCATTAGAGAGTCTTTCACGTGCGAATCCAGAAACTTGATTTATGCTATCATCTGCAAGAGGTGTGGCATTACCTATATTGGTGAAACTGGCAGACGTTTGGCAGACAGGTTTCGTGAGCACTTAAATGACATCTACCATGGCAAACCCATTCAGAGATGCAACTGAAGGAATATGCCTTCACACTAGGTCAGATGGCCGTCTGTTTAATCTTTCAAGGCTGAAGGCAAAAACAAAAATCAGAAGGGTCACTATAAGAGACTTGTTGTTTGCTGATGATGCTGCAGTCGTCACTCAAAGCCAACAGGAGCTTCAGAGCTTGATGAATCGCTTCACTAAAGCATGCAAGGACTTTGGCCTCACAATAAGTCTAAAGAAAACGAATGTGCTGAGTCAGGATGTGGGTGCTGCACCAGTTATCACTATCGATAACTATGAATTGGCAGTGGTGCACCACTTCACATACCTAGGGTCTACCATCAATGACAAACTCTCACTGGATACAGAAATCGACAGCCGCATTGGCAAAGCTGCAGCTACCTTTGCCCGCCTCACATCGCGTGTTTGGGGAAACTCTAAACTCACAATGAAGACCAAAGCTGCGGTATATAATGCCTGCGTCACCAGCACACTCCTATATGGCAGCGAGACCTGGACGACCTATGCTAAGCAAGAAAGAAGGCTCAATACCTTCCATGTGTGGTGTCTACGCCGCATCCTCGGCATCTCGTGGAAAGATAAAGTGACAAATGTCGAGGTGTTGTCACGTGCTGGCCTTCAAAGTATGTATACGCTGCTTAGACAGCGCAGACTTCGCTGGCTTGGCCATGTTCGCCGCATGGAAGATGGTCGCATCCCAAAAGATATCTTCTACGGACAATTAGCAGATGGCAAGAGAACAGTTGGGCGACCACAGCTGAGGTTCAAAGATGTGTGCAAGAGAGATATGAGGGCACTAGACATGGATCCAGCAACATGGGAGGATGAAGCTGCCGATCGCACTAAGTGGCGATGCTATTTACGGCACCACCTCAGATTGGGCGAAGAGAGGCTCACACAAGAAGCAGAGGTGAGGAGAAAACGTCGAAAGGAGCACCAGGAAAATAAGCAGCTGAGGGCTGCCACCTCAGGGGCGCATTCCCATAGTCAGTTATGACTGAAGAGGCTATTATTATTATTATTATTATTATTATTATTATTATTATTATTATGGCAAACCTTTACCGGTGGCCCTTCGTTTCAATCGGCCTGACCATTCAGGTAATTCCGATATTCATGTCACTACCCTCCTTTCATGTGTCGGCGATGACCGAACTCGCTTTTCGTTGGAGAATCGTCTCATTTTTTAAATGGGCGTTTTATCTCCTGCGTGCCTTAATGTCCAGCATCATTTTGCATAAATTCTGGTGGCTTCTCTCTGTTTCATACTTCTTTATTTCTTTTGTCGTTGTTTTTCTGATCTATTTTTGTTTTTGGTTGGGTTCGTTTCGTATCCTTTTGTATATTTTTAGCCGTCACTAGCTCGCTCATACGTCACTTCCGCATGACGCTTGTTTTCACAGCCATATTAAGTGTTTCATTCTTGGATCCAGCTAAGTGACTTTTTACTTGTTTTTATAATGTTGTTCATTCCTGACTTCGTTTCGTTGATTATTTACTTTCTTGTTTCGATATGTCTTTCTGGTTTTACGATTTTCTTGCATTATTATTGTTCTCGTTTCGCTCAGCACTGTTGTTCTATCTGCTTGTATCACTCATTTGGTGTGTTCCTCATCATCATATATTAGTATAGTACCTATATGTAATTCTTGTCCTTGTCACCTGTTCGTAACTGTGGCTGACGAAGGGTAAACCCATAAACGTCCCTTGTTTCCTGTGTACCGTTAACTTGTAAAACTGATTTCATACCATTTTATTTTTTAATTTATATATTAGATAAAGAGAGACATTAGACAGGCATGGAGATACATTAGACAGAGAGATTAACTAGACAGACAGAGTTATACATTAGACAGAACGATTAACTAGAC
Organism: Oreohelix idahoensis; assembly: GCA_024509875.1. Taxonomy (NCBI): domain Eukaryota; kingdom Metazoa; phylum Mollusca; class Gastropoda; order Stylommatophora; family Oreohelicidae; genus Oreohelix; species Oreohelix idahoensis. The sequence goes on from JAMPIV010019117.1 coordinate 1,056,652, forward strand.
AGACAGAGAGATTCATTAGACAGACAGATTAACTAGACAAACATAGAGATACATTAGACAGAGAGATTAATTAGACAGACAGAGAGATACATTAGACAGGGAGACTAACCAGACAGACATAGAGATAAATGACAGAGATTAACTAGACAGACAGAAAGATACATTACATAGAGAGATTAACTAGACAGACAGACAGTGAGATACATTAGACAGAGATTAACTAAACAGATATAGAGAAACAATAGACAGTGAGATTACCTAGACAGACAGAGAGATACATAAGACAGAGAGATTAACTGAGACAGAAATATACATTAGACAGAGAGATGAACTGGACAGACAGAAAGATACATTAGACAGTCATAGAGATACATTAGACAGAGAGATTAACTAGACAGAGAGATAAATTAGACAGAGAGATTAACTAGACAGGCAGAAAGATACATTAGACAGAGAGATTAACTAGAGATACAGAAAGATACATTAGACAGATATGAGACACATACGATGGAGAGATTAGCCAGAGAGATACATTAGACAGAGACATTAACTAGACAGACAGAGATATATTAGACAGAGAGATTAACTAGATGACATAGAGATACATTAGACAGAGATTAACTAGACAGACTGAGAGATACTTTAGACAGAGAGACTAACTTGACAGACATAGAGATACATTAGACAGAGAGACTAACTAGACAGACATAGTGATACATTAGACAGAGAGATTAACTAGATGGACAGAGAGAGAGACATTAGACAGATTAAATAGACAGATAGAGAGAGAGAGAGAGTTCACAGAGAAATTAACTAGACAGAAAGAGAGGTTAAATAGACAGACAAGGAGAGATATTAACTATACAGACCGAGAGATGCAGTAGACAGAGAGATTAACTAGACAGACAGAGAGGGATTAAACAGAGATATTAAATAGATAGTCAGGGAGAAACATTACACACAGAGAGACATTAAACAGAGAGATTAACTAGACAGAAAAGAGAGATACATTAGAGACATGGAGATGTCAGATAGACAAAGAGAGACATTCGACAGAAGTGAGATGTCAAACAGACAAAAAGAGACACTAGACAAACAGTGAGATTTCAGACAGACGAAGAGAGAATCTAGATAGACAGTGATATGTCAGACAAATAAAGAGAGACAATAGACAGACAGTGATATGTCAGACAGACAAAGAAGAAATTAGACAGACAGTGAGATGTCATGCAGACAAAGAAAGATATTAGTCAGACCGTGAGATGTCAGATAGATAGAGACATTAGACAGACAATGAGATATCAGACAGACAAAGACATTAGACAAAAGTGATATGTCAGACAGACAAAAAGAGATAGTGAGATGTCAGACATACAAAGAGATACATTAGACAGACAATGATATGTCAGACAGACAAAGAGATGCATTAGACAGACAGTTATGTGTCAAACAGACAAAAAGAGACATTATAGAGACACTGAGATGTCAGACAGACAAAGATAGACATTAGACCGACAGTAAGGTGTCAAACAGACAGAAACTTTAGACAGACAGTGAGATGTCAGAAAGACAAAGAGAGACATTAGGCAGAATTAAGATATCATACAGACAAAGAGAGACATTACACAAACAGTGAGATTTCTTACAGACAAAGAGAGAAATTAGACAGACAGTGATATGTCAGACAGATAAAGAGGGACATTAGACAGACAGTGATATGTCAGATAGACAAAGAGAGACATAAGACAGACAGTGAGATTTTAGACACACAAAGAGAGACATTATATAGACGGTGAGATGTCAGACATAGAAAGAAAGACATTAGACAGTGAAGTGTCAAACAGGCAGAGACATTAGACAGACAGTGAGATGTCAGACAGACAAAGAGAAACATTAGACATAAGTGAGGTGTCAGACAGTATAAAAGAGACATTAGACAAAAAGTGAGATTTCAGACAGACAAAAAGAGAAATTAGACAGACAGTGATATGTCAGACAGACAAAGAAATAAATTAGACAGACAGCGATACGTCAGACAGACAAAGAGAGACATTAGACAGACAGTAATATGTCAGACAGACAAAGAGAGACACAAGACAGACAGGGATATATAAGAGAGACAAAGAGAGACCTTAGACAAAAAGTGAGATTTCAGACAGACAAAGAGAGACATTAGACAGACAGTGAGATATCAGACAATAACAGATGTCTTAACTTAGGGAAACATATTAAAAAGGCAGATATATTAAGACATTAGCAAATAGAGAATGACATGAGAGAGAGAGAGAGAGAGAGAGAGAGAGAGAGAGAGAGAGAGAGAGAGAGAGAGAGAGAGAGAGAGAGAGAGAGAGAGAGAGAGAGAGAGAGAGAGAGAGAGGGTTGTGCTAACGTAACGTTCAACTCGAAATAGATTTAACAAACAATTGAACGCAATTCAACTAAACAAATGGACGTTACATCTTGATTATTATTTCGGTGTAATTGCCTAAAACAACATTTGACATAAACAATAAAAACGACCATAAATGGATAAACTCCTAATTTATTACATACACACATGATTTATCGATAAATCGCATGTTTCTTCACTTCTTCCTCATTGGGAACTCTATCATAACCACGCCCATCTGGCTGTCTGTCTCTTTCTCTCTGTGTCACTCTCGTGTTTCGTTTTTTTTTTTCTTTGTTGAGAATACTGAGTGAGAGGTTACAGTAGTAGGGTCTAAAAATCCACAGAGAAAAGACAAAGATTATGTGAGTAAATGCTGCCAATGGTCGGCTGACAGCATATGGGAAACACCCCCATACAGTATGTGGTCTCTTACTTCGTGTCGTGGCAGAAATAAACAAAGAAGTAAACCCGATGCCTACAAGTAGCAAATAGTAAATGACAATAGGTATATGATATGTTTTTGTATGCAGGAAACAAAGAAGGAAGACACTAGATAACAGAACAATAGTAGAATAGATTGTTTACAATCTACTAGACACAGTATAGCAAACTTTCGAACATGGGACACACTTTGTCTAACATCTACTAGACACAGCATAGCAAACTTTCGAACATGGGACAAACTTTGTCTAACATCTACTAGACACAGCATAACAAACTTTGTTTACAATCTACTATACACAGCATAGCAAACTTTCGAACATGGGACCATTTGAATAGTGCTATCACCTCGCTGCGAGAGTAAATCGTGACAGGACCCACGGCCAACTAAGGACTCCACACCCGCCTCCACCAAAGTACATCGTTGGAAGTGGTTATTCTATGTTCGTGTAGTATTTACTACACACGGGTTTCGGGTTTCTCTCTTTGTTTATTTCTGTTTTCACATGCGTTATGTCATACCAGACCGTGCTGTTCTCTGTTACTTAAATTCTTCTACCAGTACACATCTACCAGAGCACAGCATTACAAACTTTGTGTAACATCTACTAGACACAACATTACGAACTTTGTCCAACATCTACTAGACACAACATTACGAACTTTGTCCAACATCTACTAGACACAACATTACGAACTTTGTCCAACATCTACTATAGCACGTTTCACTAGCTTTGCCCAACTTCAAATGTAATTATCTGATTAACCGTCGAACGTATTAATGCCATTTTTCGCATACGATGTTATATTGGGTTAGACCCAACAAATATATACTTTATATCTGTGCATCTTGTCCAGTTCCCATAAACGGATGAAATCCTTTGATCTTTGTCGGCATACTAATTATTGTGTATCGAGAAAAGAAATTTTACCACTTCAGTCACAGATTCTGTGAATTGAATAGGCATAGGCGTGTCTACTATTTCAATAATATGGCCATCACGTTTGCATATGAATACCTGTTGAAGATGATTTCTTAAATGATCTGCATTGGAGATACTCGTGACATTGTTTGTCATTGACATTTAATGCGCTATAAAACTGGACCTTCATTGATCTAATTATTTCAATAGGTATCAGCTCTTTGCGGTTCATAAATATCATAATAGAACGTTGCTCCTCTAATGTGCTTGTAAATAACGGTAAGGTCATCTTTAAAGAAATTAAACTTCATCCGAATCATAATCAGATGTCTCTGAGAAATTGATAATCAATCTCGGCTGAATGAAGGACAAACCATCATTCTTCCAATATTCCCCTTCCTCTTGTAACACATGGTTCTCACATTTCTTCCAATAATCCCTGGCTATATTGGAGATGGCGGCTTTTGTAAGTATTTCAACATCTTTTAATTTGAACGTTCTATTTTCTGTTGCTACCTGTTCCTTAATTTTAGCCCAGACTAATTCTATTGGGTTTAAGTGAGAATGGCAAGGAAGCAATCTTAAACATCTGTGACCATGTTCATGGATTGCTTTGTCTATGAGAAATATCTTTGTATGCTGTGTCTTTTTTACAATTCCAATTAATTCAGGCTTCAGGGACATTTCGTTGAATGGAATGTCGTTTTTGGTTAGCCAAATCTTTATTACATCTTTAGTACTTGATGAGTTAGGAACTTTATCTGCTGGTGCCACAACGTTGTGATATGAAGCATTGTCCATTATCAAACACGACGGTGTATCCAAGGAAGGAAGTACATGATTCACAATCCAATCTTGAAATATCTTGCCATTCATCTCTGTATGATAATCCCTATTATCTGTGGATTTTGAAACACATGTGAGTTCAGTATTATTTAGAAGCCCATGATGGCTGCTTCCTGCATGTGCAATTATTAGTCGCTGTCCTTTGCTGCTTGGTACTAGTCTCTTAGTTGTCCCATCAGATGATTGCCATTCTCGTTCATTACTGTGGTGCGCTGTCATAAAATTAACAAGTGATACATCGTAAAAATATCTCCAAAGGATAAAATGTAAGGATAAAAACATAACGCGTAAGCTGCTGATAGTACATGATCGCCCTGACCGCGGGTCATCACCCTCCATAAAAATTGACTTGTTAGACGGGAAATCAAAACGGTTACCATTTGGAGGGATGAGAACGGCGGATCAAAAGGAAAAAAAAATATGACTGGAAAAAATTGCGTGAGACTAGCAAGGCTAAGGAGACGGGGGGGGGGGGGAGAGGGGGGGGGGGGGGGGGGGAGGGGGGAGTGGCGGCGCAGAGGGGGAGAAACGGAGGAAAAAAAGTCACTTCCCCAAGTTGACATAAAGTAAGGAACTCGACAGAAGGGACCCTGGATATGATACGCCACAGTCATTTATTGGACGCTTTTGCGATACCAAGCCTTTGATTTGAATTCAGCGGCTAAACGCAGATGCTTGAAATATTACAAAATTTAAAAAGTAACTTTTCTTAATATTAATGTTAGGAATATAAAAATTAGCTGGCCGGATGGCCCATTCTGAGCAGTGAAATAATATGTTTTTAATTTTACAGACGGATAGATAATAATGAAAATAATGACAAAAGACAGTGTTGTTCACAACAGCGAAAGACTGCATTGAATCAAAAGTGTCGCTATTTGCACAAAAATCGCGACCTTGAGACGCAGGTGTTCAAATCTACTTAGCATGGAAGAGAAGGGATATTGGTGGAAGCTGTGTCTAAAAATAACTTTTATCGACAAAATTTTGGAGGGGAGAGAAAGGTTGGTTCAAAAATCAAGTACGTTTTGTGAAAACGCAAGTAGAGACGGACAGACTAACAGATAAAAATCCATACTTGACTGAAGCATGACTGAAATGACTTTAGTGTAGGAAATTTGAATTTAAAAAAACCAAGGCATTGATTGGCCACAGACAATCATATTATCCGCGCTCAGACGAGCTTTTTTGCCATTCCTCAATAGTTGTCCAGTGATAGACACAGTAAATTTCAAGTGTGGTGATTTCCAAATGAAATAAATTGAAATAAGTTCAGGGACGCCATACTATAGCCAGCAGCTCAGCTGAGTTTTGCTAGCATTTCTGTGTTCTTTATTCATAATCTGGTAAGATTGAAATTATTTCTTTGTATATTTTGAATATTGTTTAATGTCCGAGTGATTTGATACTGCCATATCGAAATCTAGCCTTACAAACAAGTAAGGATTCGCTCTGGACCCCCCGCCCTAGTTCAGGGTCTAGGGACAAACAATATATAAACTACAGCAAGGTTTAGGAAGGGGTGATCAAGTGTTGAGAACAGTGAATCATATCACCTATCCTATTCTATGGCAGTGAGATAATGCACCTATTTCAGAATCTGTAGACTGGGGAAACTTACCCTATGCGAAACCAACTAGGTAAGATGTGCTGTCTGGTCAGAGAGAACTGACCCTGTTTATGTGGTGTTATTGTAATTTGTTATGTGTAGAAGTGGCTTATTAGGTAAGGTTCTGAGCAAAAACCAATACTTTATTTCAGAGCTGTGAGTTCGATCTTGACACTAAGGTGGTGTCAAATGCTGATTAATAATTGAAGTGAGGACCCGTGCAGGGTACATTTCGACAGAACATCTGTGTATTGCTCAAGCACGGAGAGGTGGGGCCATCATATTCCAGCACCAGAACAAATCTGGCAAAGTTAAGTAGGCTAGCTGGCCTGCTGAACTTACACCAACTTCATAAAACTAGCACCCAAGAGAATTTACTACTGAAGCATCCCATTTCCTTCCATCATTAATGGACAATGCTGTGTAGGCATAAACAGGGAGGGATGAAGCCACCCCAACAGCACATCCATTCATAGTTTTCCCAGAAAATTAACATTACGAACAGTAATACTATAATTAATCTTGAAGATTGCATATGTAAACATCTTTCATTTAACATGCCATTTATTCATGCCATTCATTCATAAATTTCAAAATCTTTGCATAAGTTCTGGCCAAAATAAAACCTTGGTTCAGAACAAATAAATTTAAAAAAAAAGATTTTCTATTCTAAATTTAACCAGCTGAATTTAGTTCATTGTGTTATAAATTTTATTGATAGTATTAGACTTAATTAATATCTGTGGGTGTGTGTATATGTCCATACAACACATTGCATTCAGTACCCTAGATTTTAACGTAGCCACATTCATTAGTAAAAAAAGATATGTGTGAGGTCATAAAGTGGTAGCACGAAAGGGCCTTCTGTATATTCACAGTTACAATTATCTCAGGAGCCTTCACAGCTGACCTCACGCATCACACTAGGTGATAACACCACCATACAATACCATCAAAATCCACTACATATATTGGGGGCTCGTCCGGGATAATTAGCATAAACAGTAATATAAGGATCTCCTGGTGGGAGAAATAAAATTAGGGGAACAAAATTGTAAAATTCCCTTAAAATTAAAAGTGTCCCTTTAAATTAAAAGGGCAATTAGAAGTTGGTGAATCTTCACAGCCAGTAATAATTAATTAGTTAACTGGTTAGTTAGAATTAGTTAGACTATAGTCATAAGAAGTACTTAGTGTATTTACTGGTTAGAGATTTATCTTGTATATTATTATATTGTCTAAAAAGTATGGCGGAGCTAGCAAAATTCCGATCAGCTGCTGTGCTGACCGCAAAGGAGATGGGAATGGATGGTCAGATTTTAATTCAATACGTAACGGCTGAATGTGATAAATATATTGAAAGGGAAGATAGAAAGGTAGCTGAAGAGAAGAGGTTACAAATTGAGGCGGATAGAGAAATTAAGAGGCTGCAGATTGAGGCAGAAGACAAACGACAGCAAAGGGAGGCAGAAGATAAAAGGCCGAAAGGGAGGCAGAAGAAAAAAGATTGACTGCCGAAAGGGAGGCAGAAGATAAAAAGGCCGAAAGGGAGGCAGAAGATAGAAGGTTGCAAAGGGAGCACGAATTACGACTAAGGGAGCTGGAATTACAAGGCCAGGCTCCTGAAAATGGTGCCAGCCCTTTTGCCTCAGATGCTACGCCCAGTCTGGGAGCCTCAAACTCAGCTATGGGGTTTCATTTAGACCATTTTGTTGAAAAAGACGATGACATAGAGGGGTACCTAGGACGTTTTGAGTTATTAGCTACTACATATGGGTTAGAGAGAGAGAGGTGGAGTTTAAAGCTATCACAGGGACTGAGAGGTACTTCTTATGAAGTCTTTGCTAAAATGAACAGGGAAGACCAAGACAATTATGACATGTTAAAGCAGGCTTTGTTATTAAGGTACGAGAAGAATGGTGAATTTTATCGTAAGAAAATTAGAAATGCCAAACTGTTGTCTGGGGAGACATACCACCAATTCTCTGCTAGACTGGAAACCTATTTGGAGAAATGGACTGCTCTGGGGAAGACCCAAGATCTTAAAGAAATGATCATGATTGAGCAATTGAGGAGTCCATGGCTCCAGACATGAGAAAATTTCTCATGGAACAAGGTGCAGAGAAGTTGGGAGAGGTTTTAAATGTCGCTGAGAGGTATCAGGCAGCCCAGGCAGAGGTAAGTGGTGCTAAAAAGAAGCACATAGATAATTTTAAAGCTCCACAGCAATTTAATAAATTTGATAATAGAGAGCAGGGAAATAAAAGTAGGACAAACTTTGAGCGGCCAAGAAATGACTATCGCGACAGAAACTCACAGTTCAATGACCAAAAGTTCAATGAAAGAAAACCGTTGAACCAAGGAAAAAGATGGTGTAAATGGTGCAAGAAGGATAACCATAACACCGAATTTTGTAGAAGGAAACCTTCAAACATTGCTGCAATGAAGTCGGGGACGCAAAGATTAAAGGTTAATCCTAATGGACAACAGGAACCTTATCACCCCCCAGTTTGTGAGGATGTTATTTGTAATGGGGCCACCATAAGGTGCCTTTATGATACAGGTTTGGATTATGATTCAGTTGTGAAGTCTAGCCTAGTGGACCCAAGTCAGTATACCACAGAAACAGTGGAAATACAAGGGGCGACCAAGGACATACCACTCATGACACTTCCCATCGCAAGGATAACGGTGAAAACTCGCTATGTGGAAGGAGAAATCAGAGCAGCAGTGATAGATGAACCAATCTACCCTCTGATATTGGGGTGTAGATACGTCTTCTTGGGGAATCCCGAGAAACCTGTGATCATGGCGACAGTGCAGACCAGGTCACAGAAGAAGGAGGAAGAAGGTGAACCTATAAATGCTCATCCAGAGGAGATGAGAAAGGCGCAGGCTGAGGATAGGACACTCAAGCCATGTTTTAAAAAATTGCCCAAATGCCACACACCTCCGAGCAAGGGGGAATATTTCATGAAGAACAAACTATTATACAGGAAGGCCGGAACTGGAATAAATGGTCACAACCAGCTGGTTCTTCCCACCTCATATAGAGATAAAGTGATGGAACTCGGGCATGCGATTCCCTTCAGTGGTCACATGGGGATCAGCGCCACAGGACAGCGTATAGCTTGTCATTACTTCTGGCCAGGGATAACGGAGGATATAAAAAGATATGTCAAATCCTGCCCTGAATGTCAAAGGGTAGCTCCAAAGCACTGGACTGCTCCTGCAACTCTAGGGGAAATGCCCATAGTGGGAACACCTTTTGAGAGGGTTGCAGTGGATATTGTGGGACCTCTCACTCGGACCAAGAGGAGGAACAGTTACATCCTTACTCTGGTGGACACTTGTTCTATGTGGGGAGAGGCGGTAGCCCTGCCATCAATTGATTCAAAACATGTAGCAGAGGCACTACTTACAATATTCACCCGATTAGGATTCCCGCATCAAATCTTGACGGATAATGGATCTCAGTTCAAGGGGAAACTAACGGAAGAAGTTTTTAAACTATTTCAAGCCAGACACTTTCATTGTAGTCCGTACCATCCACAAGGGAACGGCCAGGTAGAGAGGTTCAACGGGACTCTCATTTCTATCCTGAGAAAGCTGGCACACGAAAAACCGGATCTGTGGGATCAATTCCTGCCCGCCGCATTGTTTGCGTATCGGGAGGTACCACATAGTTCAACCGGGATGGCTCCCGCAACTCTGCTATTTGGGAGGCCAATAAAAGGTCCTTTAGAAGCTTTATTAAGGACCTGGACGGATGAGAAGGCGGAAGAACCTGTTACCTCATCTTATCAATATGTGAACGAACTGACCACTCGTTTGAAAGCTGGATGGAAACTGGCAAATGATAATTTGAAACAAGCCAGGAAGAAACATGCAGCATATTTTAATAGGAAGGCAAAGGACCGAGAACTAGCTGTGGGAGAGAAGGTGCTTCTTCTACTACCCGGTAGCCAGAATAAATTACAAATTGGTTGGCAAGGTCCATATACGGTTCTAGAGAAGGTGTCTAGAACAAACTATAAAATTGACAAAAAGGGGAAGGAGAAAGTTTATCATGTAAACTTATTAAAGAAGTATCTGGACAGACCACTCCAGGAAAGCACCCCCTTATTGACCTTGGCTATTGCAACCCAGATGCAAAAGGAACCACTCACCTCACATGAATACCCATTACATCCTTGTGAAACAGCAGCACAGGTAAAAGTCAGTAAGCACCTGACTAAAAACCAGAGGGAGAGAGTTCAACAGGTTCTGGAGGAACATACAGATGTATTAACAGATAAACCAGGCCATACAAATTTGCTACAGTATGACATGAAACTGGTAGACTCAAACCCAATCTGTATGAGAGCCTATTCTATTCCGTTCGCGAAGGAGAAGGCATTGAAGGAAGAAATAGATTATTTGCTGAAGGAGGGGATTATTTCGCACAGTGAATCATCTTTTAGTTCTAGTGTCGTTTTGTTGAGAAAACCGTCTGGGGAACACAGACTGTGCATAGATTACAGGAAACTGAATGCTGTCACAGAAGGACAAGTTGATCCATTACCAGACACAAAACAGTTATTTGCCAGACTGAACAAGGCAAAATACTTTTCAAAGGTGGATCTTAGTAAAGGCTATTACCAGATCCCAGTGAAGCCTGAAGTGAGACCTTATTTGGCTTTTAGCACTTCGGATGGACATTATGAATTCAATATGCTACCATTCGGACTGAAAAATGCTCCGAGTGTATTTTCAAGGATGATGCGCAAATTGTTGGATCCCCTGAATAACCCATGTATCACGAATTTCATGGATGATATTCTCGTCGCCACAGAGACATTTGAAGAACACATTGAAGCTCTAGAAATGTTATTTAATAGACTTCGGGAGGCGAACTTAACTGCTAGGCCAACAAAATGTTGTATTGGATGCAAAGAGTTGGAATTCTTGGGACACACTGTATATCAGGGTAACATGACCCCTGATCCTAAGAACTTGGAAAAACTGCAGAGAGCACCTAGACCACAAACAAAAAAGGACGTGCGATCATTCGTGTCGTTATGCGGATTTTATCAGAAATACATCAAAAATTTTAACGCTATTTGTGCTCCTCTGACTGATCTGACTCGCAAGGGACTTCCAGATAAAATTATTTGGACTGCACAATGTGAACTAGCGTTCCAAGAGTTAAAGGAAAAACTCACTAGCAGGCCTATTCTCAAACTGCCTGATTTGACACAGGACTTTGTCTTAAGAACCGATGCAAGTAATGTAGGACTCGGAGGGGCTTTGTTGCAAAGATCATCTTCACCTGATGGGGAACTGAAACCAGTCGCTTATGCAAGCCGCAAATTGAATAAGGCGGAACAAGGATACTCCACAAGCGAAAAAGAATGTTTAGCGTTAATCTGGGCAATAAAGAAGTTTCAAATCTATCTGTATGGTAGGACTTTTGTGGTGGAGACGGATCATCAGCCTCTCGTATTCTTATCTCAGGCTAAGCATGAAAACGCAAGATTGCTGAGGTGGTCTTTATTACTTCAACCTTATCAGTTTAGTATCCAATATATCCCAGGCAAATTGAATGTCGGTGCAGATTTCCTCAGTCGGCACCCCTGTGATCAAAATTAGAGTAATGGCAGACGGGAGGAGAGATTTTATCTATGTGTATCACTGGTTTTAGAACTTGCCGTAGGCATGTTTTCAAGTGGGGAGATGTGTCATAAAATTAACAAGTGATACAACGTAAAAATATCTCCAAAGGATAAAATGTAAGGATAAAAACATAACGCGTAAGCTGCTGATAGTACATGATCGCCCTGACCGCGGGTCATCACCCTCCATAAAAATTGACTTGTTAGACGGGAAATCAAAACGGTTACCATTTGGAGGGATGAGAACGGCGGATCAAAAGGAAAAAAAAAATATGACTGGAAAAAATTGCGTGAGACTAGCAAGGCTAAGGAGACGCAATTGGGGGGGGGGGGGGGGGGGGGGGGGGGGGGGGGGGGGAAACGGAGGAAAAAAAGTCACGTTCCCCAAGTTGACATAAAGTAAGGAACTCGACAGAAGGGACCCTGGATATGATACGCCACAGTCATTTATTGGACGCTTTTGCGATACCAAGCCTTTGATTTGAATTCAGCGGCTAAACGCAGATGCTTGAAATATTACAAAATTTAAAAAGTAACTTTTCTTAATATTAATGTTAGGAATATAAAAATTAGCTGGCCGGATGGCCCATTCTGAGCAGTGAAATAATATGTTTTTAATTTTACAGACGGATAGATAATAATGAAAATAATGACAAAAGACAGTGTTGTTCACAACAGCGAAAGACTGCATTGAATCAAAAGTGTCGCTATTTGCACAAAAATCGCGACCTTGAGACGCAGGTGTTCAAATCTACTTAGCATGGAAGAGAAGGGATATTGGTGGAAGCTGTGTCTAAAAATAACTTTTATCGACAAAATTTTGGAGGGGAGAGAAAGGTTGGTTCAAAAATCAAGTACGTTTTTGTGAAAACGCAAGTAGAGACGGACAGACTAACAGATAAAAATCCATACTTGACTGAAGCATGACTGAAATGACTTTAGTGTAGGAAATTTGAATTTAAAAAAACCAAGGCATTGATTGGCCACAGACAATCATATTATCCGCGCTCAGACGAGCTTTTTTGCCATTCCTCAATAGTTGTCCAGTGATAGACACAGTAAATTTCAAGTGTGGTGATTTCCAAATGAAATAAATTGAAATAAGTTCAGGGACGCCATACTATAGCCAGCAGCTCAGCTGAGTTTTGCTAGCATTTCTGTGTTCTTTATTCATAATCTGGTAAGATTGAAATTATTTCTTTGTATATTTTGAATATTGTTTAATGTCCGAGTGATTTGATACTGCCATATCGAAATCTAGCCTTACAAACAAGTAAGGATTCGCTCTGGACCCCCCGCCCTAGTTCAGGGTCTAGGGACAAACAATATATAAACTACAGCAAGGTTTAGGAAGGGGTGATCAAGTGTTGAGAACAGTGAATCATATCACCTATCCTATTCTATGGCAGTGAGATAATGCACCTATTTCAGAATCTGTAGACTGGGGAAACTTACCCTATGCGAAACCAACTAGGTAAGATGTGCTGTCTGGTCAGAGAGAACTGACCCTGTTTATGTGGTGTTATTGTAATTTGTTATGTGTAGAAGTGGCTTATTAGGTAAGGTTCTGAGCAAAAACCAATACTTTATTTCAGAGCTGTGAGTTCGATCTTGACACTAAGGTGGTGTCAAATGCTGATTAATAATTGAAGTGAGGACCCGTGCAGGGTACATTTCGACAGAACATCTGTGTATTGCTCAAGCACGGAGAGGTGGGGCCATCATATTCCAGCACCAGAACAAATCTGGCAAAGTTAAGTAGGCTAGCTGGCCTGCTGAACTTACACCAACTTCATAAAACTAGCACCCAAGAGAATTTACTACTGAAGCATCCCATTTCCTTCCATCATTAATGGACAATGCTGTGTAGGCATAAACAGGGAGGGATGAAGCCACCCCAACAGCACATCCATTCATAGTTTTCCCAGGAAAATTAACATTACGAACAGTAATACTATAATTAATCTTGAAGATTGCATATGTAAACATCTTTCATTTAACATGCCATTTATTCATGCCATTCATTCATAAATTTCAAAATCTTTGCATAAGTTCTGGCCAAAATAAAACCTTGGTTCAGAACAAATAAATTTAAAAAAAGATTTTCTATTCTAAATTTAACCAGCTGAATTTAGTTCATTGTGTTATAAATTTTATTGATAGTATTAGACTTAATTAATATCTGTGGGTGTGTGTATATGTCCATACAACACATTGCATTCAGTACCCTAGATTTTAACGTAGCCACATTCATTAGTAAAAAAAGATATGTGTGAGGTCATAAAGTGGTAGCACGAAAGGGCCTTCTGTATATTCACAGTTACAATTATCTCAGGAGCCTTCACAGCTGACCTCACGCATCACACTAGGTGATAACACCACCATACAATTATGCGTTATATATTCGCTGAGATATAGCATTTTGAAGTTGGGCAAAGCTAGTGAAACGTGCTTTATAGTAGATTCATAGTACATCCAAATTCATTCATAGATTGTAGACAAAGTTTGCTATGCTGTGTCTAGTAGATGTTAGACAATGTTCGTAATGTTATGTCTAATAGATGTTAGACAACGTTTGTTATGTTGTTCTATAGCACGTTTCACTAGCTTTGCCCAACTTCAAAATGCTATATCTCAGCGAATATATAACGCATATAAGTGAAATTTTGTGTGTGAATTTGAATTGGTATAGACCCTTTGAATTAAATTTTTCATTAAAATGCGGCCATTGGTTTCAATTTTCGTTTCTTTGCGATATAATATAAAATCCTACTTGCCAACACACATCACACGCACACATATTGAAATGTCTACAGTAAATTATACGACCTCATTTGCACATTTTTGGTTTATCAAGCAATTGGCATGATTTGTGAGTGAAATTGCGTGAAATCGCACTTCTTGAACATAAAACAGTTTATATCCGGTGCAACGCACACATTGTCAATCAGAGGTGTGTCTACAAAAATTATTGTGTGGTTAAGAAGGAAAAATGAGTCTGCGAGTACATTTTATGACATTACAGCAAATCACAAATAGGATTTTAAAGTATTTCTGCAATGAAGCTACCCGAGGAAAACTATATCATTCTATTTCAAACCCACAAAAGAGGACTATTCACGCCTTGGGGATAAGCAAACGATCATTGCACCGCTGGATAGCGACATCTGAAATGTCTAATTCCAGTGTTTTACACACGAAAATTAGGCCAAGAGTGGTGCATAATTTTGACAGAGAATTGATCCGCAGAGAAATTTGCAATATGTTTCACAATAATGAGGCAGTGACTTTAAGGAAATTGAAAATTTGGTTAAGAAAGAATAATGACAGTGATATTTCCAAATCTACGCTATGGAGGACTATTATGAGTTTGGGATTCACTTTTAGAAAATATGTTGGTGGTAGAAACCTTATTTGTGAGAAGCCTCATATAGTTGCAATGAGAAGCAAATATTTACGCGAGGTCAGAGAAATGAGAAGAGATTGTTATGATTTTGTGTATTTAGATGAAACTTGGATCAATGCGCACCACAGTAATGAACGAGAATGGCAATCATCTGATGGAACAACTAAGAGACTAGTACCAAGCAGCAAAGGACAGCGCCTAATAATTGCACATCCAGGAAGCAGCCATCATGGGCTTCTAAATAATACTGAACTCATATTTGTTTCAAAATCCACAGATAATAGGAATTACCATGCAGAGATTAATGGCAAGATATTTCAAGATTGGATTGTGAATCATGTACTTCCTTCCTTAGATAGACCGTGGTGTTTGATAATAGACAATGCCTCATATCACAACGTTGTGGCACCAGAAGATAAAGTTTCTAATTCACCAAGTATTAAAGATGTAATAAAGATTTGGCTGACCATAAACAACATTCCATTCAACGAAATGTCCATGAACCTGAATTACTTGGAATTGTAAAAAAAGACACAGCATACAAAGATATTTCACATAGACAAGGCAATCCATGAACATGGTCACAGATGTTTAAGATTACCTCCTTACCATTCTCACTTAAACCCAATAGAATTAGTATGGGCTAAAATTAAGGAACAGGTAGCAACAGAAAATAGAACGTTCAAATTAAAAGATGTTGAAATACTTATAAAAGCCGCCATCTCCAATATAGCCAGGGATTATTGGAAGAAAAGTGAGAACCATGTGTTACAAGAGGAAGAGGAATATTGGAAGAATGATGGTTTGTCCTTCATTCAGCCGAGATTGATTTTCAATTTCTCGGAGACATCTGATTATGATTCGGATGAAGTTTAATTTCTTTAAAGATGACCTTACCGTTATTTACAAGCACATTAGAGGAGCAACGTTCCATTATGATATTTATGAACCGCAGAGAGATGATACCCATTGAAATAATTAGATCAAGGAAGGTCCAGTATGGTAGCGCATTAAATGTTAATGACAAACAATGTCACGAGTATCTCGCATGCAGATCATTTAAGAAATCATCTTCAACACGTATTCAATTGCAAACGTGATGGCCACATTATTGTAATAGTAGACACGCCTATGCCTAATCAATTCACAGAATCTGTGCATGAAGTGGTAAAATTTCTTTTCTCGATACACAATAATTAGTATGCCGACAAAGATCAAAGGATTTCATCCGTTTATGGGAACTGGACAAGATGCACAGATATAAAGTATATATTTGTTGGGTCTAACCCAATATAACATCGTATGCAAAAAATGGCATTAATACGTTAGACGGTTAATCAGATAATTACATTTGTTTGAGGGCAAAGCTAGTGAAACGTGCTATTACACAATCTTGAACTGGCGACATTGTCTGTCTTGTTTTTATCTTTCATCTATTAAAGATGGCGTTTGAGCGTCTTGTTGGTTCGGCAAAATAATTTGATACAATACTGTGACCACAGCAATCAACCACCTTCAGTGGCTCGTTCGCCAGAATCAATCATCCAACATCGCTCGCTACTACACAACTTTTCTACATAGCCACTTGCTATCCTACGCTAAGCACGTTATTCCTTAATCTTCTTCCCGATTTAACATTTCCCCGTTCTTTGCTAAAAATGTGTTCACCCTCGCAACACTTTCTCGTGCGGGAATATTTTTGTATCGCTCATTTAAAACCTTTAAAGGAACGTAATTTAAAGTCATCTCCCTTTGCTGCTTTAACTCAAAACCCATGCAATCTTCTTTAATCTTATTACTAAAACCTTACTATGCAAATCAGTCAAACCATAATTTAGAACTCACATGAAATACCAAACCAAAACACCAAGCTACATCTCCCAAAAGGGGACCTACGGAGTTACCTCCCTTGCCTCAAAACACTCTTCTGCTCATTTCACTTCCCCTTAACAAAGACATATAGTCAATTAACAACTCTATTTAACTTTCTTAAACCATTTTTCTGTACTCTCTTTCATTCTTAAAGTCCCAAGCTACCGGTCACACTACAATCACAAAATAGCCAGACCTAAGGGTCTACATAGGGTATGTATACGTGCATATATTTTATCTTTTTATTTTATTATTATTATTATTATTTAAATCAAAAGACGGATGGCGCAGAAGTAAGTGTTTCTGATAAGACAATTCTTGCCATAATCTGCTGCAGACCGTGTGGTCTTCGGTCCGAGTACGTGGGTGACCACAGTATAAAAAAAACAAAAACAAAAAAAAAAAACAACGGAAAAATGTGACATGACCTTGGCCGTTGGCGCCAGTTTCTAAATCACCGGAGATCTGTGACACTTTGCAGATTTACGAGCAACGGTGTCCAACACCTGTAATTATAGGACTGGAACGGCCACGAACGCAAGCATTGAAAGTCGTTAAAATAGCGGTAGTTGTAAATAGTAGCAGTGGAAAACGGTTTGAGTGTGTATATGTGCGCGTGAGAGAGAAACAGAGAGCGTGAGAGAGAGAGAGAGAGAGACCAATGGGTACTTTCCACTGCGAATTTTTACAAACAAGGAAAAAAATCTTAGCCTTTAACATTATTCGAAGCCAAATTTAATTTTGCTTTATTGATCAGAAGAAACTGAATAAGTAAGCATAAATCATGTTGGTGCAAATATAAATGTGTGTGTGAACGAGTGTATACAGTACATGGTTTTTTTTGTTGGGTGCCAATGAAAGTGTGAGTATTTATATGTATTACACAACGTATTCTCCTTATATCCCATTTTGTAAAATGCACACGGGTTTGTATAATTGAATGAAATACAAACAAAAGTTAAAAAAAAAAGACACTTCTTAGTGGATAGTTTTTGTCTATTCAGGTTTTATTTTATTTTTTGTGTGTGTCCAGTGTTATCACTAAAAGATAAAGAGTACGCTCTATAATTCCAAAAAAAGAAGGGTGTAAAATTTCTTTATCTTTTTTTTCCCCTTCTCTTTTTAATCACCACTATCATTACAAAAACATGTGCAATGAATAACTTTATAGTACACGAAAGAGTGTGTAAATGAGTGTGTGTGCAAGGAGTGAAAGTTTTTTTCTCGTTGTATTTTCATTTTTATACTTATATTCATGCTATTATTGCCAATGTTTCAATGCATAATGTCTTTGTCAATTTCCACGGAATATGAATAAAGATGTGAAAAAAATGGACATGCGCCCTAATATAACCATGTGCCTGGCACAAAAGATCAGTACAGTGACACTTATGTGTCATTAGATCTTTTGTGTGAAAACACAGAGGATCATTACAGTCTTCTCCTTCTTCTTCTTCTCGTTCGCTGTTGTTTAGAAATGTCTACACAAGAAGTCCGGTTCTCTGGACGTATGTTGCTGTGGTTGAAAGTTCTTCAAGACTCCCAAACAGCTTTGTGTGGATGTGCGTCTCTGTGGGCCAATGTTCAGTTCGCAATTGACTAAGCATGTGGCAGTCTTGCAGGATGTGTTCGGCTGTCTGCGCTGCCTGTCCACATGTACATAGGGGTGATGGGATATGCGACCTCATGCGAGGAAAAAAAATATAACCATGTGCCCGGCACAAAAGATCAGTACAGTGGCACTTATGTGTCATTAGATCTTTTGTGTGAAAACACAGAGGATCATTACAGTGACACTTGTGTGTCATTGGGTCTTTTTGTGTTGGGACATGCGTTTGTGTTGGGCGTGTGCCAATGCGACTCATGCGAGTTAATGCGACCTCATGCGAGGAAAAAAAATGCGACTTCATGCGAGGAAAAAAAAAGAAAACAAATGGACATGCGCCCTAATATAACCATGTGCCCGGCACAATAGATCAGTATAGTGACACTTCTGTGTCATTAGATCTTTTGTGTGAAAACACAGAGGATCATTGGTGACACTTGTGTGTCATTGGGTCTTTTTGTGTTGGGACATGTGTTTGTGTTGGGCGTGTTCCAATGCGACTCATGCGAGTTAATGCGACCTCATGCGAGGAAAAAAAAAAAATATATATATATATATTTGGACAAGCGCCCTAATATCCGGCTTTTGGCTAGGATCAATGTGTCTTAACACAGGGACCAGTACAGTGACATTCATGTGTCATTAGGTCCTTTGTGTGAGAACACAGAAGATCACTTCAGTGACACATGATGTCATTGGGTGTTGGGACATGGGTTGAGCGTGTGCCATGCAATCTCATGCGAGGCACACAAAAAAAAGCGACCTCATGCGAGGGAAAAAATATGCGACCTCATGCGAGGAAAAAAAAAATATATATATATACGTGCATATATTTTACCAATCAAAAGACGGATGGCGCAGAGGGAAGCGTGTCTGATGAGACAAGTCTTGGCATAATCTGCTGCAGACCGTGTGGTCTTCGGTCCGAGTACGTGGGTGACCACCAGTATACAAAAAAAAAAAAAAACACAACGGAAAAAATGTTCTAAGGAAAATACTTCGTAAATGTAACATGACCTTGGCCGTTGGCGCCAGTTTCTAATAAATCACCGGAGATCTGTGACACTTTGCAGATTTACGAGTAAACGGTGTCCAAAACCTATAATTATAGGACTGGAAAACGGCCACGAACGCAAAGCTCATTGAAAGTCGTTAAAATAAGCGGTAGTTTGTAAAATGAGGTAGCAGGGGAAAACGGTTTTGAGTGTGTATATGTTGCGCGTGAGAGAGAAAGAGAGAGAGAGAGAGAGAGAGAGAGAGAAGAGAGAGAGAGAGAGAGAGAGGGAGAGAGAGAGAGAGAGACCATCTTGGGTACTTTCCCACTGCGAACTTTTACAAACAAGGAAAAAAATCTTAGCCTTTCACATTATTAAAAGCCACATTTAATTTTGCTCTATTGATCAGAAGAAACTGAATACGTAAGCATAAATCATGTTGGCGCAAATATAAATGTGTGTGTGTGAAACGAGTGTATACAGTACATGGTTTTTTTTTTTGTTGGGTGCCAATGAAAGTGTGAGTATTTATATGTATTACACAACGTATTCTCCTTATATTCCCATTTTGTTAAAATGCACACGGGTTTGTATAATTGAATGAAAATACAAACAAAAGTTAAAAAAAAAAGGACCACTTCTTAGTGGATATTTTTGTCTATTCAGGTTTTGTTTTATTTTTTTTTGGTGTGTGTCCAGTGTTATCACTAAAAGATAAAGAGTACGCTCTATAATTCCAAAAAAAGAAGGGTGTAAAATTCCCTTTATCTTTTTTTCCCCCTACTCTTTTTAATCACCACTATCATTACAAAGACATGTGCAATGTATAACTTTTATAGTATGTTCCACGAATAAAAGAGTGTGTAAATGAGAGTGTGTGTGCAAGGAGTTAAAGTTTTTTTTTTTTTCTTCGTTGTATTTTCATTTTTATACTTATATTCAGGCCAATTATTGCCAATGTTTCAATGCATAATGTCTTTGTCATTTCCACGGAATATGAATTCTAAAGATGTGGAAAAAAGGGACATGCGCCCTAATATTAACCATGTGCCTGGCACAAAAGATCAGTACAGTGACACTTATGTGTCATTAGATCTTTTTGTGTGAGAAAACACAGAGGATCATTGGTGACACTTGTGTGTCATTGGGTCTTTTTGTGTTGGGACATATTGCGTTTGTGTTGGGCGTGTTCCAATGCGACCTCATGCGAGTTAATGCGACCTCATGCGAGAAAAAAAAATATGCAACCTCATGCGAGGGAAAAAAATATTATAACATGTGCCCGGCACAAAAGATCAGTTACAGTGGCACTTATGTGTCATTAGATCTATTTGTGTGAAAACACAGAGGATCATTACAGTGACACTTGTGTGTCATTGGGTCTTTTTGTGTTGGGACATGCGTTTGTGTTGGGCGTGTTCCAATGCGACTCATGCGAGTTAATGCGACCTCATGCGAGGAAAAAAAAATGCGACCTCATGCGAGGAAAAAAAAGAAAGAAAAAAAAATGGACATGCGCCCTAATATAACCATGTGCCCGGCACAAAAGATCAGTATTAGTGACACTTCTGTGTCATTAGATCTTTTGTGTGAAAAACACAGAGGATCATTGGTGACACTTGTGTGTCATTGGGTCTTTTTTGTGTTGGGACATGTGTTTGTGTTGGGCGAGTGTTCCAATGCGACTCATGGGAGTTAATGCGACCTCATGCGAGGAAAAAAAAAAAAATAAAATATATATATATATATATATATTTCGGACAAGCGCCCTAATATCCGGCCTTTGGCTAGGATCAATGTGTCTTAACACATGGGACCAGTACAGTGACATTCATTGTGTCATTAGGTCCTTTGTGTGAGAACACAGAATATCACTACAGTGACACATGATGTCATTGGGTCTTCTTGTGTTGGGACATGGTCTTGAACCAGGGCCGGGGTTGAGCGTTGGGTGCCATGCAATCTCATGCGAGGCACAAAAAAAGCGACCCTCATAGCGAGGGAAAAAATATGCGACCTCATGCGAGAAAAAAAATAGTATTTATATTATATATATATACGTGCATATATTTTTATTCTTTTTTTTTTTGTATATTTTTTTTTTTTTTTTATCTTTTCTTATTTTTTATTATTATTATTATTTAAATCAAAAGACGGATGGCGCAGAAGTAAAGCGTTTCAGATAAGACAAATTCTTGGCATAATCGGCTGGCAGACCGTGTGGCTCTTCGGTCCGAGTACGTGGGTGACCACAGTATACAAAAAAAAAAATAAAAACAACGGAAATAATGTTCTAAAGGAAAATACTTCGTAAATGTAATCATGACCTTCGGCCGTTGGCGCCAGTTTTCTAAATCACCGGAGGATTCTGTGACACTTTGCAGCATTTTACGAAGTAAACGGTGTCCAACACCTGTAATTATAGGACTGGAACGGCCACGAACCGCAAAGCATTGAAAGTCGTTTAAAATAGCGGTAAGTTGTAAATTACGTAGCAGTGGAAAATCGGTTTGAGTTTGTATTATGTGCGCGCGAGAGATGAAACAGAGAGAGCGTGGATGACGAGAGAGAGAGAGAGAGAGAGATAGAGAGAGAGGAGGAGAGTGCAATGGGTACTCTTCCACTTGAGAAAATTTTTACAAACTAGGAAAAAATCTTAGCCTTTAAACATTATTCGAAACAAATTTAATTTTGCTTTCATTGATCAGAAGAAACTGAATAAGTTTAAGCATTAAATCATGTTGGTTGCAAAAATAAATGTGGGTGTGTGAACGAGTTGAGTGTATACAGTACATGGTTTTTTTTGTTGGGTACCAATGAAGTGTGAGTATTTATATGTATTACACAAACGTTATTCTCTTATATCCCATTTTGTAAAATGCCCACACGGGTTTGTATAATTGGAATGAAATACAAACAAAAGTTAAAAAAAAAGGACACTTCTTAGTGGATAGTTTTTGTCTATTCAGGTTTCTATTTTTATTTTCTGTTTGTGGTGTCCAGTGTTAGCACTAAAAGATAAAGAGAGTACGCTCTATAATTCCAAAAAAAAAGAAGTTTGTGTAAATTTTCTTTATCTCTGTTTTTCCCCCTCTCTCTTTTTAATCACCACTATCATTACAAAGACATGTGGCAATGTATAAACTTTATAGTACACGAAAGAGTGTGTAATATGAGTGTTGTGTGTTGCAAGGAGTGAAATTTTTTTTCTTGTTGTATTTATCATTTTTATACTTATAATCATGCCATTATTGCCATATGTTTCAATGCATAATGATCTTGGTCAATTTCCACGAAGCATAGAATGATAAAGATGTGGAAAAAAAATGGACATCCGCGCCCATAATGATAACCAGGTGCCTGGCACAAAAAGATCAGTAACAGTGACACTTATGTTCATTAGATCTTTTGTGTGGAAAAACACAGAGGGTTTCAATATGGTGACACTTGTGTGTCATTGGGTTTTTTTGTGTTGGGACATGCGTTTGTGTTGGGCGTGTTTCCAATGCGACTCATGCGAGTTAATGCGACCTCTTGCAGAGGAAAATAATTATGCAACCACATGCGATGAAAAAAAAAAATATATAAACATGTTGCCCGGCACAAAATGATCAGTAGCAGTGGCACTTTATGGGGGGTTTGTTCAATTGGGGGGGAGATCTTTTGTGTTGAAAAACACAGAGGATACATTCACAGTGACCACTTGTGTGTCATTGGGTCTTTTTTGTGTTGGGGACAATGCGTTTATGTTGGGGCGTGTTCCAATGCGATCTCATGCGAGTTAAATGCGAAACCCCACTAATCATGCGAGGAAAAAAAATAATGCGACCTCATGCGAGGAAAAAAAGAAGAAAGAAAAAAATTATTTTGGGGGGAAACCATGCCGCCCTAATATAACCATGTGCCCGGCACAATAGATCAGTATAGTGACACTTCTGTGTCATTAGATCTTTTGTGGGAAAACAAAAGAGGATCATTGGTGACAACTTGTGTGTCATTGTGTTCATTTTGTGTTGGGACCATGTGTTTGGTGTTGGGCGTGTTCCAATGCGACTTCAGAGGGAGTTAAATGAGACCTCAATGCGAGGAAAAAAAAAATAAAATATATATATATAATTTGGGACAAAAGCGACCTTATATCCGGACTTTGGCTAGGTTTCCAATGTGTCTTAATACACAGGGGACCAGTACAGTTTTGGATACTTTCATGTGTCCATTATTAGGTCCTTTGTGGTGAGATCACAGAAGATCACTACAGTGGACTCATGATGTCATGGGGTTCTTCTTTGTGTTGGGACTGGGTCTTTGACCAGGGCCGGGTGGAGCGTGTGTGCCATGGGCATATCCTCATCGCGACGGCTCATAAAAAAAAGCGACCTCATGCGAAGGGAAAAAAATATGCGACCTCCTGCGAGAAAAAAATATATACTATATATATACGTGCATATATTTTATCTTTTTATTTTTTTATTATTATTATTATTCTAAATCAAAAGAACGGATGGAGCAGAAGTATGCGTTTTCTGATAAAGACACATTCCTTGGCATAATCATGCTGCAAAGACCGTGTGTGGTTTCGGTCAGATGTCGTGGGTGACCTCAGTATACAAAAAAAAAAAAAAAAAAAACACAACGGAAAAATGTTCTATGAAGGAACAAATACTTCGGAAATGTAAGCATGACCTTAGGCCGTTGGCGGCCAAGTTTCTAAATCACCGGAGATCTATGTGTCACTTTGCAGATTTACGTGTAACGGTGTCCAAACACTTGTAATTATAGGGACTGGAACGTGCCACGAACGCAAGCATTGAAAGACGTTAAAAATAGCGTAGTTGTTTAAATTGTAGCCAGTGGAACAACGGTTTTGAGTGTGTAATATGTGCGCGCGAGAGAGAAACACAGAGAGTGATGGAGAGAGTGAGAGAGAGGATGATGGAGGAGAGGAGAGACCTATGGGTACTTTCCACTGCGAAATTTTTACAAAACAAGGAAAACAATCTTTAGCCTTTAACATTATTCGAAGGCCAAATTGAATTGTGCTTTATTGATCCAGAAGAAACCTGACTAAGTAAGCATAAATCATGTTTGGTGCAAATATAAATGTGTGTCAAGTGAACGCGTGTATACAGTACATGGTTTTTTTTGTTGGTTGCCAATTGAAAAGTGTGAGTTATTTTATAAATGTAATTACACAAACGTATTTCTCCTTATATCCATTTTGTAAAATGCACACGGGTTTGTATTAATTGAATGAAATACAAACAAAAGTTCAAAAAAAAGACACTTCTTTGGTGGATAGATTTTTGTCTATTCAGGTTTTATTTTATTTTTTGTGTGTGTCCAGTGTTAGCATAAAAGATAAAGAGT